>JAYKKI010000007.1:6230000-6625000 GCA_039881145.1 Druceiella hillmani
TGCAAATTTTCAGAATTATTGGTTGTGTAGACGGCACAGGGATAATTCATAGGTTTTAGGAATAGGAAAAGATAATTTTCTGCAAATATTTGTATTGTTTGCTGTCTGCTCTTTGCAAATACAATAATTCTTATTAATGAATAATTGTTACTACGACTGTAGAATGTTTGACGGCAATCTAATAAAAAGGAGATTGGAATCAGAGGAGTTAAGTGGAATTTTATTGAGTGATTTGGATAAGTAAATTCAAGCTATTTATTAACTCCCAATATCGTTGAGCAAATTACCTATTAGCAGATATACAATTTTACATAGAAGAAACACAGTTGTGAGGAATTGGTGTTTGGAAATGGACCTTTCTACGTTTAAAAACTTGCCTTAGGGTGCACATAACCAGAACGACACATTTTGTATCCCATATTGATATAATTTTTAAAATGTTTATCAAAGGATGATCATGATAATTACTGATGTGATTGTGCATACACTTTAAATTGTTTTCCCAAATTATGATTAAAGGTAAAAGAATTTTTTTCATAAATCAACCATGAACATACATAAATACAGATATCAAAAATAACTGACAAAATTAAATGCACTGAACTTGTAGCGAATGACTAAAGTTACTTACATTGCATTACATCCATAACTACTTTGCACTGTGTAAACGAACATATTGTATAAGTGTTGTTTATGAATACGGATATAAAGAATGATGCAAAATTTTGGTAAGCCACCTCCAATAGCTATGAGTGATACATCGTTGAATAGCTCTTTTTGAGCTGAATAGGATTATGGCGCCTAGTTTCAAATCTGAGTCCATTCAGAATTATACTATACTATAAATGTCAGTTTTAGCAATAGGGAAATGACGTGTTTTTTTTGATATTTCATAATTCACTGCCCTTGTTTGTGCATCAGGAGTCAGTTGATGTCACATACTACTAGTTATGAATTCAACCTTTTTCCCACCTCTCCCTCCGTTGTCAGCCAGGCACGTACGCACAGGTATCAGTCGTTCGTTTGTATTGTGTGACTATCGTCTTTCATTACTTTTCTATGACTATTTTTGGACTCAGCACTCTTTGGACTGCGATAAAAGCTTTCTTGTTGATCCCAGCTATCTCTTGGGCTTTTGTACCTGTTTCTAACGTTCACTTCGGCTCGAACTGAGGACTATTGAAGTGCTTATCAATTAGACTATTTCTTATTATGGAAGTTTCCCATAACTGCGTTATATGTCGTAGAGGATTCTATTCTGAAAGATATCAGCGACATCTTTTGAGTGACGATCTCCCAACAATGCGATCACAGTTCGCAATATATATTTACGAAAAGAATATTCTGAAGTTAGATATCCCTAATATTTTATACAATTACATGGAAAGAAAACATTTACATAATAGAAGAGCTGATTTTATGAGGTTGGAAGCGAACGACATGGGTTTTAGTAAAGAAGAAGTCATTTTATTAGCTTTGGGAACATATCGAATGAAGCTGGCGAAGTGTTTCTGTGGTTATTTTAATCAATATATGACAAATTATTTATTTTAATCAATTTATGACAAATTATTTATTTTAATCAATATATGACAAATTATTTATTTTAATCAATTTATGACAAATTATTTATTTTAATCAATATATGACAACCTAAAATACTTTATCATTGTGTTTCATTTATATTTATATTTTTTTATAAATACCAATTCCAATTATTAACATAAAAACATATAAGAAAATCCGAAGTTATTTAGGTAACTACTGGGAATCAAGACAAACCTCTTCGTAATTCTTATTTTACATAATAATACCTTTCTAATGATATATCATTTGTACCTATTGGAGCGCGTACCAGAGTTCATACATTTTTTTGCATCACCTTTATTTCAACCTATTATGTCATTGAAATTAGACCTTGTTCAGAGAATAAAGAACTAGATAAATATACTTTAGCAATATTTGTACTCTCTTATGCTGCTATCCCAAATTTAGTTTTATCAAAATATACTAATAATATGCTGACAAAAAAGAGAAACAATAACAAGATTTTGTTATAAGGCAATTGTTTTTAAGTTGTCAAGTGTACCTGTGGAGCATCTGAGTATACATGACATATTCGGTGTATTGAAACAATTTGTCATTAACAGCGCTGAGCGCTGTGAAGCGCCGGTTAGAATTTTTCTTTGTATTTTTCTGGAAAAATGCCAATAACAGTTTTATACTTTAGCAATTCATTAAAAGTAGAAGCAAGATAACCTCAGAGCCTACAATCAACAGGTATCTACCAATATGGATATTCAGGATTCTACTGTATCTTCAATGTATGTATCAATGACTATTGATAATTTGGTGCCAGATTTCTGTAATTCTGATAATAATTAGGTAAAATTTTCTACAAGTGTAGCATTTAATTTCCTATTATTTCTTTAATGGAGTCATTGTTGTACAACCTACTGTTTACTAGTTATAATGCATTAATGTTTAAAAAAATTAATAAATACCTAAAAAGACATTTGGCAAAATTTTTTTATTACAATCCTTGATGTAGTGTTTCTCATAAAAATTATAAAAAATGTATGTATTCAGGTACACCAATATCTTAGATCAACCATATTAAGTACTCACGGAAGCCACACCCCGCAGGGTTACTACAGGTTGAAGCACCAGGTGTAGTGGCTGGTGTAAAAAGGCGTGTGACTTGCTCCTGTACGCGACGTTCCTCTGCTGTCGGTGTAGCCGCACCATGCTCTCGCACTCGTTCCAGCAGTCCCTGTATTAATATATGCAAGAGAGTCTAAACTCGGTTTAGACGTGATTGTGATATAACAGTAATAAATGTATTCTAGTGTTGGCAAATTTAGTACTTTCTTTTATAAAAATTAAACCGCTCATTAACACCATTTCTGACATATAGACATAATGAAATATCATATATTGGCATTTCATTAACTCTTGCATTTCTCATTTTTTAACTTTTATATTACCTTATATTAAAACTTCCTGAATCTGGGATTCAACTGGATTTTTTTATCTACAGCTTCATATTTATTTTTTATTCATATTTTATATACTTTACTTACTGATCAAACTATCTGGACTTCCACAAACTTGCTGTTCTATATAAAAAAAAAATATATAACAATTCTTAATGAATAAAAAGTATCACTGTTTATTACACACATTTAATGAGAAGTTCATCTTATAATGAACATATAATAAAAGAAAGCAATAAACAATATTCTAACAATTGCTTTACGTCTTAATATTTTTAAATTACTTTTAAACCCTCTTCTTACAGTTGGGGTTTTGTCAGACTTCACTGAAATTTAAAATAACTTTAATTATATTAGTGTCTTTATTAGGCCATAAAAAGGGTTAAATTTTCTATCAAAAGTTTTGTTCCCTCCAACTGTCCTCTCGTTTTAAGTAATTCTGATGCTATTATTATTAGGTTTTTTGTAGACTTCACTAAGTATTTTAATGCAATTTTATTAAGACTGTTTCAGATGTACTATGTATGAATTCTTACGGATGATTTAAAAAAAATCTGTAAAATAGTAAGTTATTTGTATATACTATTTCTAAAGTAAATAAAATTAAGAAACTCACTGTCACGGTAGTGAATTATCTAATAAAATACTGACTACTTTTTGTGATTTAATCACCAAATAATTAACGTTTGCTGAACTATAATAAAACTGGAAAAGTTTAGTTAAATCTATACCTTGAGTAACATCCAATAGGCCCCTTTGGAACCTTAAGTACTGCAAACCTATCATTATGTCTCCTAAAAATGTACAGCGTCGCTATGAAGAATGCTTTGTGCACTTACTCAATACTCCCGCAATGTTAGCACTACTGTACCTGTTTGTACCAGCTAGAGGACACCACTGTCTTTGTAATTTGTTACTCGTTGGGTTGGCCCTCCTGTTATTTTGACAGCTCGTCATAGCGTTTTGTGAATTTCCACGTGGAAGCCAAACAATTTCTTTGTATCATATTTTTCTTTGGAAATAAGTGATAAGTGACAAGTTTTTACTGAACATGAAAGATACAAGGAGGTTCAAAAAGTGATCGGGAAAGTGGAGTTTCTCACGGAGGGGTACGGTAGTCTACGGGGGAGGAAAACAGTAGTAGAGAAGCAGATTCGGAATGGGGATAGTCAATTCGCCCTCCCTATAAAAAGGTCAAAAGTAACCGATCCGAACAGACTGACCCATGGGTCGACACAGTGATTTCCCATGTAAGTAGTTTGACAAATTACATACAGAACTTCATAAATATCCCCGTGAGTTCAAATGTTTTAGCTCAGTCTGGTTCCACGGGAGAATATTTAGTTAAACCCACAGCAGGGCGACTTGATCTAGGAGATGTTCAGACAGTGACTGACAGTAAGGCTCTAAAGACTTTTTTAATGAAATTGCAACATTTTAACACCGAGGGTTGGAAGGAAGTTAAATATGCCAAGGTTTTACCTTCACTTCTAGCAAAACCAGGTTTCTCCGAGTTAAAGTTGAATGATGAGTTGTGTCACCTGTTGTTGTGAATAAGGGCAAAGATTATTTAATGTCAAGAGAGAGGGTGATGGCTGCTTCGACTAATGCACTACTCGTACAGAAAGAAATAGTCAGGAATAACTTACAGGAAATTGTCAACAGGACAAACATTTTCCCTTCTGAGTTGACTCCGACTGTTCTGTATGACAAGAGGAGATCAAATTATAACTGAAATCCCAAATAAAAAATTATAGTTTACTGTAAGACGAGTTCCTACAAGTGCTGAAAACCTCTTCAACCAAAGTACCTTAATGCCCGTGATTCAATCCCTAGGAGGAACAGCAAACTGGTTGAATGCCCCAGCCATATTTAAAAAACAATAAACCCCTTCTTCAGAAGCAACCGTCTGAATCAGTAGCCACTACATCAACTTCTCAATGAACTCAAGCGAACCCGTTTCGACAAACCTTCCTGGAAAGGAAAGAACAAATTTAAAATGTTCGAAAAAGAATTGAAACCTAACAACAATAAGACCTTTCATCCCAAAGATAAAAATTACTATTTAAAGCCAGTATTCAGGGGGATTTGCTTACAAGACTTTCTCCCAGCATGGAAGCCCCTAGGGGCAAACAGTTTTATCCTGAAAATTATCTCGGAAGCCCGTATCCCTTTCATCCTCTAAACTACCCAACCGCTTCCCTGTAAAATCTGTACAACACCAAAGTTACTCTGGATTTGACAAAAATAATAAGAAAATTGATAGAGCAGAAGGTTCTGGAATATACCGACAAAGAGAGTCCAAGTTTCCTATAGAAGATGTTTATAATCCCGAAGAGCGATGGTGGCCTCCGCTCCATATTCAGACAAAACATTTCAAACTAATCTCACAGGCCACTGTGCCGGAGTTTCTCCAACATCAAGATTGGATGGTAAAAATAGACATTTCCAGTGCTTACTTTCATGTACCAATCACAACATCCCATTGCTGTTACCTAAGAATAACCTACCAGGGGCAGCTGCAACAAATGTTTGCCCTTTTGGAATCTTTAGGGTGGCAAATCAACTACCCAAAGTCCATATTGAGCCCAATCCACGAGTTAGAATATCTAGGTATTACATGGCACACCAACCTAAATACAATATCTCTACCAGTAGAAAAAAGAAAGAAAATAACTGTCTCAATCAACACATCCAGGAAAATGTGCAATTTAAAATAAGTAGAAAAAATGTTAGGTCAACCCAATTTGGCCAACCTTTCCATCCCAAAAGGTCACCTTTACTATCGATATCTGCAAATTATTCTAAAACAATTCAAACAGAGACAAAATGTGAGATGGGTGCTACCATCACAGGTTCAAAACGACCTCGACTTGAATTCTAAATTTGGATTCAAGTGCAAATGATAACAGAAGCTACATTAAGTAAAAATTATATTATTGAAATTCAATGTGAGTAGTAATATGGTTTGCTTTGCCTATAACTAGAAAAAAAAGCATTAAATTAGTTTCGACTAGATGATACAAACCATTCTTTCGTAGTTTCAATTTAAAAATCTTATTTCATTGGAATTATACCGCATTTCATTGAACATTAACTTTACCAATCTCATACCAGATTATAAAGTACCTTTACAGACCCTTAATAGCAAAGCTTCACAACTTAATAAAATTCCTATCATTTTTGCATAAAATCAAAAATACAAACATTAACTTTCTTTATCTTCTATCTACATTTCTACATACAAGAAAATAATGACTTGAATAATGACTATGAATTATTATTGAAAATTTAATTATCTGTTGCAAAATTTCCAAAATACAAAATAAAATACAATACGGGCTGAAAAATTTATAATAATAAAAGTATCAAAAGTAAAAATAGTACAAAACCTATATAAAAATAAAAATGAAAATATAATAAGAAAAAACAATATTTAAAAACTAAAAATAAAAGAAAAATGTGGTAAGTAGAAAAAGTAAAAAAAGAAGAAAATTCTAAAGCATATTTTGTTTATTTTGCACTTTCCGCAATTTCGGCACGAGCCTTCTCTTCTCGTGCTTGATGCAATAAAATTTCTTTGCGGATTTTGTGGAGTTCATCTTCTCTACGTTGTCTCTGCTCCATTTCCTGCCTCATGCAATTTCTTTTCAGTTCTTCCGTCTGAAGTAACTGATGTCGGCTGAAAGTGAGTCGGACATCTGAGTGCTGGCTGCTGGTGCGTCTCATAGGTATTGGTACATTTGTGTCCACTTCCAACAGGATTTCCTGTACCTCACCACTAGGTTGACTAGTAGGAACATCTTCCGTTGCCTTGGATGATGCTGGTAAACATTCAGTGACAACTTTACTTCTACTCGTCGATTGTTGCTCAGACGGATCTATAGATAATTTACTCTAATTAATCCAATGTCAATTTATGAGTACTATAAACTTAAAAATTTGTAAATTATGAGTACTATAAACTTAAATATTTATATTTTTTTTCCAGATATATGCAATATCTCTAGAAAAAAAATAAAATAAATAAATGTCCAACTAAAATGTTCTTAAATAAATTTTGCAATTAGTAAAGGGGATTTAATTACAAACTACTTTCGTTTGTAATACTGCTTCTGGCACTGAAAACTTTCAGTGCCCTAATATCATATCAGTTTCTAAAAAAAACCATAAATAAAAAATTAATTGTTCACTTATTGAAATGAGTTTTATACCTTGATTGAATTAGCAGGCAGACTATTTGAAGGGACTTCCACAATTAGCCCTAGCGCTATTAAAGAAACCACGTGATTAATTTGGACATTGGCAATCGCGTTGCATTCGCCGGTGGCCATCCACTACTGCCTTTCCCTTGCCAATTCTCTCTGCTTGGCTTTTATGTTAAGTCGAAGTCAGCACAACTGACTCCCAGTTGCCTGAAGAAACAAATCGTACACGTTTCTTAGCACATTTAAGAAAAGGAATTAATTCTGAATTCTATTTTCATTATAAATATTACAATTTGACACATACTAACCCTTTCATTAATAATGCTACTAGCATTATATTTTTCGGCAATAGCATTCCAAGCATTTTTCTTCAATTTGACGTTTGCTCCGTCGGTACGTTTATTATCAATCACGTTTTTATAATGGACCAATTTTTGCAATATCAGGGTATTTTCTGTTTCTGTATAATTTTCTTTCTCATGTTCATTTTATTATTTTCTGAAACGCAATACTTTGAGCCAAATTTACAAACGACACTTACGTCTGCCAATAAACCATTCGATATGTCAATTACGATGTGCCTGAAGTTGGCTAACAATTAGTGCACAGTATGAACTGTGCAAGGCGGAAGTATTGAATCAAAACATAAATCTCCGACCGACTAATCTTTGATTTTCAAACTCGTATTAGTTAATACTAGATTAATATGCATCTACTGAACCGTCGGAGACATAATACGATGATTCATATTAATCTAGACTTACGTAATCACGATTTAATCTGGTTTTATGTTTTGTGTATTAATACGAGCCATAATCTCACTGTTTGTCACCCGCAGATATCAAACACATCTTCATATAGACGCTGTATATTTTTAGGAGACACATAATATGATACTTTGAATTACAACAAAATAGTTCTTATTTGTTGAATGAAAATACACAGCATCGAAGGAATTACTTCCTGGTGAAGACTATATGACGAGCTGTCAAATAACAGGGAGGCCATCCCAACGAGTAACAAACTACAAAGATAGTGGTGCCATCTAGCTGGTACAAACAGGTATAGTAGTGCCAACATCGCGGGAGTAGTGGGTAGGTTCACATCGGTGCTGTGTATTTTATTTCAACACATAATAACTATTTTGTTGTAATTTGAAATATCATATTTTAATTTTGGAAGGGATCCAGCTACATATTTATAGCAGAGGCAATATTCTTTAAAAAGAAGATAAATCCTTTAGAACCCACGTGTATTTTGGTTTATTACATTACGTTATAAGTTAAATGTCAATTACAATTATCTATATTATCTTACAATTATCTATATTAATTACAATTATCTATAAATGGAAAGGTGTATGCCATAAGCACACATTTTCATCACAATGTTGTATCTGTAAATTGACTCCTAAAGGAATGAATATAAATGTCGCATTTTAAAATCCCAAAATACTCTTTATAAAATACAATAAACATTTTATTTATATTGTCGGCCTTACATTTTTTAATCAATTGTTCTAATTTTTTTTGTAAGTTTTATATTGTAGTCTATGCATAAAACTATATTAAAAATGGCAAGATAGGTCTGAGAAGGAAAAAGATTACTTGTAGAAAGGAATCATTTCAACAAGCATTTTACAAATATTAATTATTTCAAGAGGCATTTTACAAATATTCAAATAATTTCTGAAATAATTAGTATAGATGCAAACTTAATATGTAGACATTCTATAATCTCACAGACTCTTTCCTGGGGGTACAAAATTAATATTTTTAGTTTTAGAGATTTTGCATTGTGTCAGAAACCACCAATGAACTTGTTTAGTCTTGTCCATTGTTTTCTACCTTCAGGTTTCATTTCAGAAATTTTAGTACATGATCTGTATGTGATTCAGCATTGTATATTAGTAACAGTATGTGTGGAAGAAGCTATCAGTGTCATCTGGTGATAAATTAATAAACTTTTGATTACGCTGCTGTCATTTTTCCATGTGAAGTGAAAACAATATAGTGTTTATACTCAAAAATAAAATCTCATATTCACTCGTAACATCGATTTATATTCGATGACGTTTACTATTCATTCTCTCGATAAAATATTGAACTGATATTGACAAAAATGTAACCAAATTTCTTATTTCTATCGTTTTCTTGCAACCTCTATTTAGCAAATTATCAAAGGAACCAATTGAAGCCAAAAATAAAAAGATTGAAATTGCAACTACATATATTTCCCAGGTAACATTAAATATGGTTGGTGTTTTCTGAACAAATTATTGTTTTATTCAGATCCCTTTATTAACTTACAAAAAAGACTGCCATCAGAAAAAAAGCAGTTTTAATATTAAAAATTAGTTTTTAATGTGCTAAATGTTATTTAAGGTAAGAAAGTTTTATTTATGTGAATAAATAAAAAACAAAACAAAAACACTATCGTTCACAAAACACAAGTAAATAGGCCGTACAACTACAAATGTAACTCAACTAGTTCTTCTTCTTTCCAAGTTCTTCATTACAATTTCTGAAATATAAATATTTTTCTAGTTTTTTGCAATCTACTGCAATAATTATCACAATATTTATTAAACCTATTTCACTTTTAACCAGTACAATGAATAAGCCCCTATGCTCTTTGGTTATGAACATTCACAGGACAAGGTTGATATATTAAATAAGACTAATAATTTTAAATACTTACCAGAAAGTTATCTTCGTGGAAGAAAGTAGTACCCATCAGTCGATCCAAAAATCTACAGTCCTTGTAAAGATTGAGTAACTTGCGCATTATCTGTGGATTTTAAATAGTCATATAAATTTTTTAAGTACCATCATTTTATTACAAAAAAAGCACAAAGTGAAATTATGTGGTGGTTGTAGTCCAGGTATTAAATGCACCAAGAAGAAGGTAAGAATTAAATAATTTCAATATAACGTAATAATAATATTTTCTACGTCACAATTATGAACCGAAAAACCGGAATACTTAATTATATCATTGCTGCCATGTAGATTTGTTTCAATAGTTCCTTTATTCTCGAACAGAGTTTGAAAAGGGCTCAAATTCTCAAATTGTTTGCCAGAGCTGGGTCTCAAAAAATAAATAAAATCTACAGTGATGTTAGATTTATTAATGTAAATTGAAGACCTTTCTTGTGTTTTTAATGTATTAAAAAAAATTTTATGTTTAATCATTAGGTAACTTTACAAGTGAAATAATAACATCAATATTGTCAGTTTTGTGCTGAATAATTCCTATATGCCAATTACATGTAGCTTGTTCTGAACATTTAGCATATATAAGATCAGAATTTACGAAAATTTAAACATTCTTAATCTACAGTGGCGTGCAGTCCTTTAATAAAAATTATAAAATAATTTTCGTCAAAAATAAAGGCGTCAATCTCGCCATCCCCTAGATAAAACCAGACTCAACAGAGCAGCCAAAGAACTCAAAATCATTATCAAGGAGTTGATCAATGATGCTATTAGCAATAAACTCCTGTTGTTGTCTCCAACGAGCACTGGGGAATATTCTCTCTAGAAGGATACAAAAAATCTTAACCTACAAGCATAAAAAAAAACTCTGGGAAAGGATATTTCTCACCAGATTAAAATTAGCCATGGAAAACAGTGCTGTTATTCCACCCCAACATTTTGGCTTCCGCGAATCATACTCAACTGTCGAGCAAGTCCGCCGAGTGTATCACACTGTTAGGCAATGCTTTGAGCACAAAAAGTACAGCTCAGCTGCCTTTCTTGAACTGTAACAGGCATAAGGGACTACGGGTCAAAATCAAGGAGAAACTCTCATACTCTATGTTTTTGCTGATTCAATCATAACTCTCAGAGCGATCCTTTCAAGTCAAACAGGGAGACATGCGATCAACCCTGTATTATATAGAGGCTGGAGTACCTCAGGGATCCACCCACTGCCCTATTCTGTACAATATATTCAAATCTGTCCTTCCCAAGAGAGATAACACTGTTGCAACATATGCTGACGACATAGCCGTCTTATCAGTGGATAACTATCTGACTGATGCTAGTAATAAACTCCAATAGCAATTAAATGTCGCTTATGACAGGCATGGCAAATGGCACATAAGAGCTATCACAGCTAAATCAAGCCACATAACCTTCTCATTAAGAAAGAGAACTGTCCCACTGTGAAACTTGGCAATGACACTTTGCCGCAGGTACTTGGGCTTTCACCTTGATCAAAGACTCACCTGGCAGCAGCATATAAAGCAAAAGAGAGATCAAATCAACCACCAGTTTCGTAACCTGTACTGGCTTATGGGGAGAAACTCTGTGTTCAGTAGATAACAAGCTTTTTATATATAACACCGTAAGCAAAACCAACATACTTTTTTTACAGCGAGAACAGCATCCTTCGGGCAATAATGAACGCCCCTTGGTACATGAATAACGATGAAATACACGAGTACCTTAAGGTTCCGACAGTATCATCCGAGATCGAAAGATACAGGAGTCATCATATGGAGCGTCTGTCCTTATCATGTAGAAATTCATTATTCACAATTAAATGAAACTACGTAATGTAGTATTATTTCTACTTTCTTTAATTTCTTTACCACAACCTAGGTTTTGTTGTATTACAACATCTTCAGGTGGGATATTAGCAAAGATTCTTCTTGCGAATCTTAAAGAAAGGAAATTCATTGCATTATTCCCAGAGAAATTTCACTATAGAAAATATTATAAATACAAGTGTTACACCATTATTTTACTGATACGAATTGCGAAATTTTATATCGTAAAAGTAGTTCATTTTTTTTGCAAAATTAGTAGGCGTTTCTTCATTTTTTTGCCACAAGGATTACAAAAATTGTTGAACGGAGTGCAATTTTCATGCAGCCATCTTTAATTTACAAAAAATACATTACCGGGACCGGAATTTTCACTGGCTAATTCTATACTTTTTTCGTCCTCGGAACTTCAATCTAATTTAATTTTTTGCTTCTTAATATTAAGTTTTTTCTTAATCTTTATTTTCATAATCTTGCTATTTTTACTTTCCTTTTCGTTTTTTTCACTAATATAATCTACAGATATGATTACCTATGCTACTTGCTGAAACCGTTTCCGAACATTAAAAAACAGTTCTACAATTGGGCATTTATCAGTTAAATACTTTGAAGGAATGTCTTTTTGCAGTGTCATTTTGGAAGCATCGTTATTAGATCTTGATATTGAAGCACTGTTGGTGGTAGTTCTGCTTGAACCCGTTCAGATGTAGGATTCTCAAGAATAAACTAAAAACCGGAGATAATTTGAAACTTTTAAGCTAAAAAACACTTATTTTAAAATTTTTTTTTCAATAAAACATGTTCGAGTAAATTACACTAAAAAAAACATGTTAAATACATGTTCGAGTAGCAATTGCTCACCAATCTTAGTTCACGGCATCTAGAGAAAAGACAGTAAAATTTTTCAGTTGGCGTTTTATTGGACAGGCCATATCATACCGAACTACTCTACACTAATTACCCTGGATGTCAAGAGGCGGCTGGGAGCCAAAACGCAGCCCTGATTGTATTTATATATATTATAGTGCATTCTCAGTGATTCATTATAACGCATTTTAATAATCTTGCAAAAGGAAACACATATTACGAGCGGCATAATGTACTAATAGGAAAATAATATGACAGTAATTATATACGCTAATTACCCCCAGATGTTGGGAGGTGGTCAGGGGCCGAAACGCAATCGTATTTAAATATATTATATGCACAAAATGTAATGCATTTGCAGTAATTCGTTTTAACACATTTTAATAGTCTCGCCAAAATAAAACTCATCATATGCAAAGCTGAAAATAAAATAATTGAAATATTATTCTGAAAAAAAAAAACATACATCTACATTTGTAATTTCGTACAAGTAGTTTAAAAAGTAATATATGTACGTCGATGGCTGCGGAAAATGTAATGTTTACCTCATCTCAAAATCATCGACAAATAATTAAATATTTATTTCAAATTGACATATCTATATTAATTTTTTTACTACTTGAATAATCCAAATAATATTTGAATAGATATTAGAAAGAGATGAAATGTAATGTCCATTTTTATGGTCAATAGTATACCTTGACACTTTGTTAATAATATTATTTTAAAACCGTACTTTCGTCCGACCTTCATACAATCATCAGTTTATCAGATAAAAATGCCAATTTGTGCTTATGAATTTTGCGGGGCAATTAACTTTTTTTCTCCATTTGGATATGTATATATGGTAAAACTAAATTATTAGTTTTTGTTTTGAGAATAAGCAATGCATATTTGTATGATTATCCATCTGTCTGCCGGTAGCTAAAACACGAAACCTAACAATCGTATTGAAGTGTCCATGTATAAATGTACGTAGGACTAACAAATCTGAATTAATCCGAGCGCACAGCTAGTATAATTATTTGCAACATTCATTGTATATATATTCACAAGGGTCACACTAGTTGTCCAAAGGCACATAGATTTGGGAGATCAATTATATTTTTTTGTTTACTATATGCCCACCTATGGCAACTTATGTATACGACATATATACAACGCTTGTTTGCCACACTTATCAACATAACGTCGAATAATCCCCGGGCGCACAGACTTATCATTTTTCAATATTGGTCACTAAATTGTTGGCGTTTCATAAACTTGATTTGTATTATATTAAGTGTATTATCTTATAATGTTTTTTGTAACATTAAATTCGTTTTGTTAAATGTGTAATATTTTTAAGTATGAGTGTAATTAAAATGGCAAATGTTCTAACCAGTACCTATATAGCTATTCGAGAATACATATCAATGTAAAATACTAAGATTGCTGTCATATCACTGTAAAATAAGCACAATCAAAATGATCTGAGCACAAAAGAAATTATACGTGGCGAAAGAAAACACTACTTTAAAATTAAACGATATCAAAAGATTTCTACTTGAGGCAATGTCATTTCATAAAACTGCGGCATGGCTGAGCAAACATTGTTAATGTTGATATACGATGTAATAGATACATTTACGCTGAATATGTTCTGTACTAGATATGATATGTTCTGTAATACTATTTCTCAGTGATACCGGCAAAAGGTCAGACTCTCCGGCGGTAGCATTCCAACATCTTTAGTTATCGGTTGTAATTGTATATGTATGCAGTGTATTTTTCTGTGAAATATTATTGCATTTCGTGTATTTTTATATATTAGTTTGTTTTTAAAAAAATATTTTAAAGATTACTCAAAAATTAAGTATTTGTGATTACTTTGTAATAATTTTCTATATAACTTAACATTTAATTAAACCACTATTTCTATCGAAATATTTGGTATTATTTTATTATGTTTTTTTAAGTAACAGCAATACTTATAAATTGTCCAAAACACTTAATCTTACTTATTTGAATTTTCCTTAGATATAAAATATAAACTATATAATTTAAGTTACGTATGTATATAGTGTAAATATGCACACTAATAAAAAATAATTTTTTTATAATACCTAAATATAAAAAGTTTACAATACCTGAACTGTCAAATCTGATTGTTTATAAACATTCTCTTTTCAAATTGAACACAATATAGATTATCAAAACCACTTTTATTCCATTTACTATATTCAGTTTCTATTAATAAACAAGGCCAGCAAAACATTTTATTAAAAATGCTACTGCCGATTAAGCCTCCAATACTAATTATAAAAATTACTGAGAAAATGCTGTACACTAGATTTATTACGAGTGTATAATTTCAAAATTGGCTTTGATCTATCATTCTTAATTATACTATTTTTTTCCCTAAAAGAAAAATTTTAAAATCCTATCTTGATCACGTAATAAACAGCAACATTCGATAATTGCCATTGTTTGTTTACTTTCACGACGAAAATTCACTTCAAAAAATAAACTAACAAAATATTAATTTTAATGAACAAAGAAAACTTCACTGCCAAAATATATTTCTCTGATAAAACATAATATGTACCTTTAAAAACCAGACAAATAACATAATTATTTATATAATTATTTTTGAAAGAGGGCTATTAACTGACAGTGACCTCGTTACAACAACACAATGATACATTGCTTGTATGCAAATGTCATTATTACAGCACTATTTCAGTCTGAATATAGGCGATAATCAAACAAGTTCCTGCTTGCCTTCAGACTATGAACTGACATTTTGAAGTGAGGTACTCAATTTTAATTTCGTATGGACCATTTCGGATTCAAGAAGTTTTTGTAATTTCATATAATATAGGAATGAAGTTTGTACGTTTTGTCTAAAATTACAGCAGCTGGAAACATTCACTTTGTGTGTGCGAACTACAAATCATATATCGAAGTGTGAGTTTCGTTGAATAGCACAATTTAAGTATGTTTAAATTTTCGTAAATATGTCATGTATATTTGCAAAATGTTCAGGGCAAGCTACATATAATTGTTTACAAGGCACTGCGTGCCACTTTTAATTTAAGGTATTTAAGAAAAGTCCGTACTTCAATATATGATTTACAGGTTACATGCACAAAGTGAATGTTACCAGTACGTGGAATCATGAAAGGTAAAATGTACTTCATTCAGTATGAAATTACAAGAATTCCTCGACTAAGAAGTGTTCTATAAGAAATGAAAGCCGCTTACGTCATTTCAAGCCGTTAATACGAGGGTAACGTGAAAACTTCTCGATCTGACACAGAGATGGCGTTCCAATCAGTGAAAATTTATGTTTCCTGCCTGGGTGCACGTGTTATTATCATTAACATTTTAGTTCATTTAGTATGACAAGTTTCAATTTGTTCTCTCGTGTAGTTTGCTTACAAATTTTTACAGTAGACGTCTTGCGTGTTTTCCGTTGAAATGGATAAACTTGAATATTGTGCGGTCATAAAATTCTTCATTTTGGATGGATTAATATTGTTGGTTTATCCGAAGTGTACAAAAGTTTACGGGAACTCAATGTCAACCGTTAAAAAGAGGGCAGCTGAATTTAAATGTGGTCTCACATGTCCCTCGAAGATACCCACATAAAGGACGGCCAAAAACTGCAACCACACTGGAAACCATAAATAAATGCCGAACAAAAGCAAATGCACAAACAATTTCACAGCAATGTTTGGACTGATTCATCAAGGATCTGACCGGTTTTGTACGGCTATTTGTCACAATGGATGAGATATGGGTCCATCACTATACGCCAGAAACAAAACAACAGTCGAAGCAGTAGGTGGAAGCCGGTGGTTCAGCGACAAAGAAAGCTAAGTTGATAGCATCTGCCTGAAATGTCATGGCCATGTGTTTTGGGATGCGAAAGGGATCCTGTTAATTAATTACCTTGAAAAAGACAGAACAATTACAGACAAATATTACTCCAAGCTTTTGACCAGCTGGATGCCAAAATTTGCAAAAAAAGACCTGATTTGAAGAAAAAAAATCATCTTTCACCAGGACAATACACCTGCTCACAAAGGTGTGCTTGCACAACGCACAGTCTTTCATTGTCAGGCTGACAATTTTTCACCTTACACTCATATATAGTGAGGAAGCAAGCCATAATTTGCTAGCTTACCCTTGCCTAAATTCAGAGTGAAAAAATCCCATGTTTCATGGCATATGCGTACACACAAACAGTACATTTTGTCAGTGAGTTACTTATCGTGTTACCTGTTTTCTTTGTGCGTTAAAATAGATTCTGATAAACATTTATTGTGCACTATAAAAATAAAAAATTTTGGCTCTTCGCATATAGAAATTTATATTGACAAGACAACTAGCTATTGCGAATCAAGAACATAATGAAAGGGTAGATAGAAATATTTTCAAGAAGTTTATATTTGCCACTGTATTTTTAAGTAAGCAAGAGTTAGCTTTTCGTGATTGAGATGAAAGTCATAGGACCTACAATTAAATTATTGAGACACATTTTCAAGTCATTACACCTTCAATGCCATTTTCAGGGGTATTGGGAAATTATTTTATTTCTTTCATGTTATACTTGACGAAATTATTTTCACGTTATACTTGACGAAATTAGTTTAGAAATTGCTCACAATAAATTTATTTCAATGATAAATTATTGTGAGCAATTTCTAAATTAATATAAATGAAACGCTTGACATTAATAGGAGGGAACAGCTCACAACTACAATAAGAAACATGTCAAATAAAGGCATTGAAGAGCGTTTTCTTGGTTTTTTAAATGTTACTAGCAAGTGAACAGCACAAATATTAAGTGGGCAAATTTTTCATAAAATAGATAAGTATGATCTTAGCAGTAAGTTAGTAACGCGTCGGTTTTATCATCAGAGTGAAATGATGTTCAGAGAAAAGTACGAGATAAATACCCTTTAACAATGTTTGTAGCCCGTTATGTCTGTATATTGTGGAGTGTGAAATGTTTTTTGCTCATCTCAACAAATTAATGTCATTTTTTAGTAAATCAACGAAGCGAAGTTCACTTTTAGCCGAGATTGTGACTCAAGGAATGGGTTCCATTTCTATTACAAGGTGGCAATATAATACTCGTATAGTAAATACAATACACGAATATAGGATAGATATTACAAATACATTTAAGGCAATATAATACAATCTAACTTTGACCATAGTGACGAAGAGACTTTATCATTTGCAAATTTATATATTACAAAATTAAGACAATTTCCAATTCAATTTCTATGTAGATAAATTTTTTTGAAATATTTTCTCATACGGATGTAATATTTAATGTCATCCAAAGTAAAACAATAAATATAACGTTTTCTCTGAAAACAATAAATCATTTCAAAATTTGGTTAAATACACAGTTTACCAATAGTTTTGATGCAGTATTTGCACACTTATCAGAAATCCTGGATATTAGAAGAAAGAGGTGTACTAACTTGAGGCGTAGTGATTATTATAGCAGGATATTTAGAGAAATAATTTATAATACAAATTAATAATAGATTTCAATCATTTGAATCCTCGGCCTTTCTGAAATTGTTACATTCAAATAAATATTCCGAATATAATAAATCATTCCCCGAAAATCTTTTCCGTTTTTTATGCAGCAGTTATCTGAAAATGTTTGATTTTATAAAAGTGAAAAATTAACCGAAAGTAATTTAACATTTTACAGAATTTTGCATTTTAAATATTTCAAATTTATATGACTATACAAAACATACTTAAATATTAGATGTATTTTCAGAGACTTTTAATTTGTGTAAATTAATTTTAAATTCCTGCAGCTGAAAGATCATTTTCAACTTTTCACGTTTTATGATGGCGTTCTAAAACATTTTTTAGTAAGAGAAATATAAATCATTTTTGTCTTTTAACTACATGAGTAAATAAATAAATAAATATAAAAAATGTTATTAACATAAGTAAATATACATATATAAAAATCATAAATTATAAATAAATAAATATAATAAATTACTGAATTAAAATAAAATATGTATTCTTCCTAAATATATACTTCTTACAAATGTAGGTATGAATAGACAAATTTTTTTTTATATTACAGTGCTGATATATTGATCCTCAATGTGTATGTTTGGCTTACAATTTCAATCAATACCATTTGTATTGATATATGTGCTTATGCAGTTTGGTCTTTTGGCCTTTTGGACATCAAAAATCATAAGAAAATTGGCAAGAATTCGATTGGTAAGAATTTTGATAAAATGAATATCGATAAGAATAAAATAAAAATTTCAAATAAAAAACACCATTTATTTATATATTTTGTGTGTTTGCATGTGTTTGTCTATATATTTTTTTACCTATCAGTCCGTTCTTAGCTTGCTTTACCCAAATAGCACTGCACTCCACTGTTGTATAATAAACCATAATAGTCTTTAAAAATAATAACAAAATCTACATTCACTATTAATGAACGAAAACTGTCTAACCTCCTGGTTCTGCAGTTTAGGATCGTGAGCAAACATCTCCTCCAGCTTGTGCATGGCGACACGACCCCGCTCGATGTGGGCAGCCACACGGGGCTCTAGCAAGCGAGGTATCCGCGGTGCTGTTCCACTAGATGGTTCCACACCAGGTGTTGCGCCACCTGTGCCTGTAATATTACGATTCCATTTTTATCAATAAGGCTACATTTATTTCATTATTGAAAGCTTGGTATATAGGAAAGCAATTAAAAATGCCACTTATTGGATATAAATAAACATTAATCAATTTATCAAGTGATATTGCCAAAGGAGAGAAATGCAAAGTCAATTAATGCGTTTCAGCACCCAGCACGAAAAAAGTATTTTATACTTAAAATTAGATAATCTGCCAATAAAAGTTTGAAATAATGTTTATAAATATTGACCTATAATAGCATGAAATCAGCGGCATTATGTGTTGAACACAAAGGTTACGGCCTTCAAAGGTGCATTGCGCTATGATTTTCTGGGCCCTCATCGAGCGGGGCTAGAATGGTGTAATCCCATAGCAAAATGCTACAGACCAATGACAGACAGCAGGGCCACTGGTTGGAGAAACTATTTGATATATATTGAGTTGGCAATTACCAACCCAATTTTCCAATGATCGCAAACCAATAGGCAAATTGCAAGAATTGTAAATTTGAAAAAATATGACATTTGAAAATTTTTGAAAGTGTATTTAAAATAATTCCAAATATATTTGATAAACTGAAAATTACACATAAACACTTAGTCACGTGATACGTACATTCCACAAGGTCACGATGCCCCAAACAAGCAATTAAATTGAAAAGGAGAGATTGTATCTCTTCCACACACTTCATCATTCTATAGCGACAGATAAATGTTGTTTATGGAATTCAATTTATGGTTTATGCACAATCTCATATCTTGCTAACGCAATTACTTGAAGGTGATAATATATTAGTACATTATAATTCGTATTTAGGGTCATTAACAAGCCCGAGTACCATACACATATACAAAAAGGACAATCTAATCAAAGTTGTACACATTGCATCCTATGACAGATTGGCATTTATTAAAAAGGGAAAAATAGCAGGTAAAAGAGATCGTCTATTAAGCTATGAAGCCATAATTGTGATGTCCATGCAATCAGCTAATTTTAACTGGTTAAAATCAAAACATCGTTATAAAGTTTACTAATAAATTATTTTGATACTTCATATTCCAAATATAAACAATTCAATTTAGTACAATGTCTCACTATACATTTAGCTGTAAAAGTCGTAATAAAGTAGACAGGAAAATCAGATGAAAATATAGCATTAACGTATTATAGGTAAGTCATATTTTGTGTTTAGCCGATAATGTTGCCTAAAACACTGCGAAAGTCAAAGACATTTTAAGATGAATGGACTTAAATCTAGCTTTTTGTATTAAAAAGCCCATACTTTGAAGAAAATTATATAGAGGCAAAGTAGAGATAATAAATGTAATAGTCGGGGAATACTACTTAAACGGTGATTGATCATCCTAAGTATATCTGTCGTTATATCCCGTGCATCATAATCAACATAAGTGTGCAGCATAATCAACATAATTCTAAATCGATAAACTGAAAAATTTTCATGATATGAAATCTAATACACTAAAAATAATATACATTGGTTATTAATTTTATAAAAATCGTGTATTGGGAAGAGAAATACGACTTTAGTTTAAAATAAAAAAAAGCAATTAAATTTATATAAAAACAAAAAACCATATCCACATTCAAAGTAAAATTGTGGCTTATCATCACGTCTGCCTTTTGAGGTAATGAGCAGGCAACGACCACACAGACTATGCCCTCAATAACAGAGTCAATAAGTTGTGCAAAGTGTATAATAATTCGGCAAAACGTTTAACATTTTGTATAGTGAGATGTTGCAATAGTCTCATTGTTGCTATAGAATGAGGATAACACTTGTACAAACTGTATGAGGTTGTGCAAGTCTGAATAACAATGATGGGGCATGATGGGAAGTGCATGACGTTGTCAATATCAGTGATTCATTATACAACTATTTTATAAGCTAACTAGCGGCCCGGTGGCGGCTTTGCCCGCGTGGAAGAAAATTTATAATTTCCCGTGGGAACGGTTCCCGTTCCCGTAGGAATATATAGCCTATAGCCTTCCTCGATAAATGGGCTATTTAACACTGAAAGAATTTTTCAAATCGGACCAGTAGTTCCTCAGATTAGCGCGTTCAAGCAAACAAACAAACAAACTCTTCAGCTTTATAATATTAGTATTGGTTTATAGATTATTTACTTTTTACATTTTTACTTATTTATTTTATTTTTACAATTAATATATTACAGAATGTCTTTATATACAACGTTCACAGCTTTCTTGTCATTAGACAATACAAACATGTTTTCTTTAGAGGTTACTCTTGAAAGAGCGACATATAGTTGGCCATGTGAAAAACAGTCAACGCTCAAATCTAATCCTGCAACGTTGAAGGTTTGACCTGGATTTATTAATGGTCATTGCAAAAGATGTCTTTATCGGAAACTGTAAGCGTTTAAATTGGAATGGTAAATCCGATGGTATCAGAGGGATTCGGGGAATCAATACATCTTCTCCGGTAACAAATCCTGTGAGTATTGTGCACTCTATTATGAAAGTTTTCAGTGATTTTACCAGCAAACGCGTGCCATTGCAAAATTTAGGTCGATTCAGGTTTCTTAATAAAATAACTGGACAACCTACTTTCAACACCATTTTGTGAGGAGGGAGTCCAGACGGGTTCAAAGAATTTAGAAATTCTGTAGGAAAATGAACAGCTTCTTCCAAATCGAGAACAGTATCGACCGAGTAGTATATTTTCATCGGCACATCAATCTTTGAAAGAATCAAGTTATTTACTTTATCTACTTGTTCGTTAGTTGGTGACAGAATCGCTCTTTCTTCAAACCAAGATATTGTCTTACAACTTATATTATCAATGTCAGGATAGACATTGTTGACTAACTCTTGGATGTTGTCTATCAAAACACAAAGGTTTTCTAGGTTAATCCTTCCCTCACTTTGTGTTAACTCTCCATTGCCAACTTTTAGCAGCATCTCTGGAAATAGCCTGTTCTCACGTGAAGATGACGAAACCCTCATATTAGTTTTAAGTTCTAATTTATTGACATGTGGCCAAAGGTTGGATCTTTTTAGGGAAGCATTTATTTCGTCAGCACGTGTTCCTCGAGTCACAACTGGCAGGATTTGACGAAAATCTCCTAAGAACAGAATTGTATATCCACCCATAGGTGAATTTTTGTTGCGCAAATCGCGCATTGTCCTATCCAGTGCTTCCACAGACGTCTTGTTTGACATGGTAGCTTCGTCCAAGACTATTAATGAGCAGTCACGCATAAATTTTTCTGTATTGCTGTTTACCGAAAACGGTATTCATCCCGAACCCTGACCTTGGATCAACTAAGATTGGACAAGTGACTCATTTCTTGCAACAAGTACATCAATTAGATTTTCCAATAAAGAGCTTTACTAAAAATGAAGTATCACAAGCGATAAGGAAACTAGATTTAAATAAAGCTCCTGGCTATGACATGATAACGGCGAAGATTCTCAAAGAATTACCAAATGAAGGCTTATTATATTTGACTTTTATCTACAATGCCATCTTAAGAAGAACGACTGTGCCTGAGCAGTGGAAAGTTGCACAGATCATAATGGTCCGAAAACCTGGCAAAAGCCCCGAAGAGGTAAAATCTTACAGGCCTATCAGTCTACTGCCTATTCCATCGAAGGTTATGGAGACTATTCCTGAGCAGACTAATGCCGATTATAAAAGAGAGGTGCTTAGTTCCCAACCATCAGTTTGGATTCCGTCAAAAACACGGCACAATTGAGCAAGTCCATCGACTCGTTGCTAATATAAATTCAGCCTTGGAAAAAAAACAATACTGCACAGCCACTTTCTTAGATATCTCTCAGGCTTTCGACCGTGTTTGGCATGATGGGCTCCTCTTCAAGATCAAGCAGTCCATTCCGGTTAATTATTATAAATTCATAAAATCATATTTAGAAAACAGACATTTTTTTGTAAAACAAGATGAAGACGTAACCACCCTACATGCCATTGAAGCGGGTGTACCACAGGGCAGTGTAATGGGTCCAACCCTGTACCTTCTATACACTGCAGATCTACCTTGTACAGAAGGAGTGGTCACTGGCACATTTGCCGATGATACAGCTATACTATCCACGCATGATTCTCCAGACGTGGCGTCTCAAAAACTGCAAAAGAGTTTAGATGCATTTTCTGGCTGGTTGAAAGATTGGCGAATTAAAGCCAATGAAACCAAGTCTGTGCAAGCCACGTTTACCAATCGTAAATTTTCATGTCCTCCGGTAACATTGAACGGAGTACAAGTTCCACAAGCTGATGAAGCTAAATACTTGGGAATGTACCTCGACAGGCGGTTAACTTGGAGAAAACATATTTTCACTAAGCGCTTAGCAATGGGACAACAATTACGCAAAATATACTGGATGATCAGAAGAGAGTCACAACTATCTCTTGAAAATAAATTGTTAATATGCAAGTGTATCATTAAACCAGTCTGGAGCTACGGCCTACAATTGTGGGGAACGTCAGCAAATTCAAACATCGAGATACTACAAAGATTCCAGTCAAAGATTTTACGCATAATAGCTGACGCACCATGGTACTTAACCAATGATAGGCTGCATAGTGACCTGAACATAAAAACTGTTAAGGAACAAATTTTGGAAAGCACTGAAGCGTATAAATGTCGGATACTGCAACATCCGAACGATCTTGTGAAACACCTGATGGATGAGTCGAATCTGCCGAGGAGACTAAAAAAAAAGTACCTCAAGATCTACTACTGTAGATAGCTGCAAATAAAGCGGATGTGCCACTGGGCACGCATCGTACATAGCCATCTAATAAGCGTATAGACGATACCAATTGCTAAATGTCTGTCTGACAGATCGGAAGAAAAAAAAAAAAAAATTGCTGTTTAGAAACACTACAGACGCTGTTATTATCATCGGTGGCGATTTTCAGCGGGAGCTTGAATGTAGAGTGTGCGGTTCGGCCTCCTTCCAAAAGCGTAGCGGCAATGCCGGATGACGCAACACCTAACGCAATTTTTCCGGTAGATGTCACTTTTTTTAAAAGCAAATTGATTAAAAATGTTTTTCCTGTACCTCCTGGAGCATCAAGGAAAAACATTTTCCCTTCATTGTTATCAATTGTTGATAGTAATGCAGTGAACACTTTTTTCTGATCGATGTTTAATCGTGGCTCATCTTGAGCTATATTTTGTAAAAGTCTCGTTTGATCGTATGATGTTTCTCTTGTGTATTCGGCACTGTTGGTTAAATTTGAGTTAGTAGTGTTAGCTGGCATCGGCAGCCCAAAATTCTTGACCGATTTACCCGAAAGTAATTGCACTACTTTGTTCAATTCAAATAATGCTTCGTCAAATATGTTTTGATCATATTGTAAATCATCTGAGTTTAACTCTCACCGTCGCCGAATCAGAATATCACTGGCCATATTTTCTTGAAATTTATTCCATAGATTAACAGAATCAGTTACTTGACAAAACGCTACTATGATGGCAAATAAATATCTTAATGATGTAGCTGAACTACAAAAAGCTGCTTCTGATAATGTGTTTTCCCAGTGACAATCGTCTTCCAAGAGCCCCATAGCTTTGCATGCTGCTTGATAAGTATTATAAACAACACCTTGTACAGTTCTTAGGTGTGCAAAGGATGTCGGGCCTTTTACAATATGCAGTAACATTCTCAGATAAAAGCATTCGCTGTTGTTGGGATGAATCACGTAGACTCTGCCAAGAGCATCCGTTTTTTTTACTCCGGGGAAACCATCAACCGTAGTACCTTGTTTTCGCCGTTGAAAAGTTTTAGAACCCTGGTTCCATGTATAGTAACTTGGAACTCTGTCATATGTCAGTGTTTTCGCGAAATCATCTTGAGCACATAACTTGAAGAATGCAGTCATTGTTGTATCCTGCGGGTAATTAACGACTTCTTGTATATTGTTCTCAGTGAAATATACTCTTTGTCCATTTTCTAAATGAACTGCAAGGTGGACAATTGTGGGAGCCCGGTCGTGCACTTCGAATGATAAAATCCTCCATACAGCTTCAGAGCTGCTGATGTAACGTCCAGACTGATATTTTTCCACTTCATTTGGCGATTGTATGCTGAAAGTAGCTTGATCACTGCCTTTATTAATGTGGTATCAAACATTTTCAAAAGGAGCGGATTATAGGGAACGATCCATAGGTTATCAATATCATGGTTTCGGACGGTGGCACTTTGCCCACCCTGTTCTGGCGATCGATATGGACGATATTTGGGATATCCGTCATCGCTAGTACTTGTTTGAGTTTGGAACGACTTCGGAAATTTTTTGCTGCCTTTAGAATCTCGCATACATGGAGAATTCGGGTTTAAAGTCCCGCCAGGGCCGTGTACCATATGTTTCGTTACGATTTCGTACAAGACAGGATCTTCATCTTTATCCGGTAATTTAGCTGAAATAACGCTGTCAATTTGGTTTCGTCTAATTTTGTTCACTAACCACACCAGCAGGTCTACTTGTGCCAAGCCACATTTCTGCCATTCTATTGTGTACATATGACAGCGCGGCGGACCGAATATATGAGACTTGTTAATGAGGTGCAGGAGTTTCTGTACTCTTAAATGGAAGACTCTGTTAACTATATCGTATCTGTCTTGTGGAGTTAAATTGGTGTTAATATTTTCTTTGATTTCCGGCCAATTTGGGTTACATGTTGCAGTTATTAATAAATCAGGTTTGCCGTAATGTCTGACGTAAGTCATGGCGTCTTGCGATTTTTCGTGTAAATATAGAGGTCCACCTGTGAATGATGAAGGTAGTATAACCAACTGCCCAATGCCGTTGCTGTGTTCATTCGCCTGTAAAGCATCCTGAAGATGAACGTAATTTTCGGCTCTCAATTTAGTTTGATTATTACGGATGTAGGCCAATCTCTCAGATGAAATTTTCGCATATTGATCGACCAAGTATTGGTTTGTTAACATTTCATATCTAAGCAAAGTGTTGAAATTGTTACGTCTTGTCATTA
The DNA here is from genome assembly GCA_039881145.1 of Druceiella hillmani. Taxonomy (NCBI): domain Eukaryota; kingdom Metazoa; phylum Arthropoda; class Insecta; order Lepidoptera; family Hepialidae; genus Druceiella; species Druceiella hillmani. Next base: position 6,256,303 of record JAYKKI010000007.1, read on the forward strand.
TACGGTAGCAATAGTAGTTCATACATGACACTGTTTTACACAGAGGTGTACCACTGATTGGGTCAACTTGAAAAACATTAATGGCATAACCATTTTCTCCGCGACATAGCATCAAAGGATATTGTAAACTGTCATAAGATCTGTGTAACTCTGAAATTTTTTGCAAATTATCATCACAACTATGCAATACAATATCTCTTTTGTCAAATTGCTGTCCAGCTATCACCACTGCTACTTCACTCGTGGAAGGCGCATTGTATCGTCCTCTGTGTTCTCCAACAGGAACTTTATTTGCATGGATTACGACATTAAAGTCAGGAGTATCTGCTGGAACACTCTCAATCACAGTTTTGAAAGTCTGTAAAATGTCAATTATGAGAATGTAACATATCTTGGAGAGATCGAATCAAATCTCTATCAATTGGCTGTGCAACACTTGAACACCGTGTAGATGCTTGTGTATCTGGATCTGCAATAAAATATATTTGCAGAAATTTGTGATCATCGGGTCAAAGTGGTAGCAAGCTCCCAGCTAAGTGGTACACTTGCCCTTGAATTTTAAATGTAGGCATGAACCCACGCTCAATGACTTGCTTACTCTTAAAAGAGGTCATTTGAAATGCGTTATTATAACGGCGTATATTGCGCATGAATTGTTTGGATTTCTGATGATCACCCGTAAGAGGAGAGTGAAGTGGTTCAGGTGGAGGGAGAATTTCTTCTAATTTGACTTTTTTGTAAGCAGCACATGCCTTTCGATTCGTCCTTGAATTTCAATGCCAAGCAATGTTCACACACTACTGACATAGTACCTATTGATACTATACGATCGTCCTTGTAAGAAATCGAAGGATCGTAATTCATGGCAGAATGTTCTTAATTTACCCATGAATTAGTTACTCGTGCTGATGATTCTCTGGCTCTCTGTATTCGATGTCTATCCCTATCCTGGCTAAGGTGAGCCTCACGCCCTACAGACGATTCTCTGTCTCTCTGAACGTATGTCTTACTCGATCCCGGCTGTGGCGAACCTCACGCTCTACTGAAGATTCTCTCTCTCTCTCAGCTCTATATCTAACCCGAAGCTGACTGACGCGAGCCTCACGTTCCGTTGACGATTCTTCATCTCTTACTAACTCCGTACTCTTTTGGCATTCACTGTACTACAACCTATGTTCGAACGACGACGTCTTCCAGACATGACTTTATAATTTCGGTACAAAATTTACTCAGTTCTATATGTATGATTATGCACAAATTGCCATATTATTAGTATGTGCCGCAGTAAAAAATATCTAAATACTTACCATTTAGAAACAAAAGATAATCAACAATCATAAAAATAATTTGCTATTCGTTCGACTAAAAACAAAAGATAATCAACAATCATCAACAACAAAAGATACCTATTCTATAAAGTTCTTTTTCTGAAGTTACATACCTCACCTTAAATTACGAATTTTGAAAATAATTTCCCTAATACTAAATTGATCTAACTCTAAATTTTAACCAAGATCTTAATAGAAAATTTCAATCCATAAATTATGGTTATTTATCGTAGCGTACTTATAAGTACGGATACGTTGTCGAGCTGAAAAGCACATTTTTATTAAGTATTGTTATTTTCCTCGCTAGAGAGCTCCGATAATAAATGCGTCCGATCGCTGCTAAATTCAAAGTGCAATAGGGCGAAGCGCGGCCTCCGACGCGCTATTTATAGGCACGCGGTGCGCCGCCTACTGGCCGGTATCCCCGCAACCGCTATGCCCCTGCATTTTAAATCTGTAATATCTTCGAAAATATTCATTTCAATTACATGCTGTAAACGGCCATATTGATCTATATTAAATCAACAATGTATTTAAGGTACTTAATTGGATAAGGATTAATGCTGTATTGCTTAAAATTGCTTCGAAAATAAGCCATTATTTCTCGTAAAACATAAATGACAAAAAAATGCTATTGTGGGTTATCCATAAGAGATAGACATATACCATCGCGAGTTTTCTGTAGACCTTTACAAGGTGTACAAATACTTAGTACATTATTTTGATAAATCTCGTAGGGTTCAGCCTACATTTGCAATGTAAGCGGAAAAAAATTTAATTATTTACGAAATCACATTAGAAACCTCAAAAATTACAGTATTTCTCTACTCTATATTGAATGTTATCATACATATAAACCTTCCTCTTCAATCACTCTATCTATTTAAAAAAACCGCATCAAAATCCGTTGCGTAGTTTTAAAGATTTAAGCGTACATAGGGACAGACAGAGGCGACTTTGTTTTATACTATGTAGTATGAAAAAAAGACAACAAAAGACTGCAGTATTTGAACATATTAGTAATACGAAAATATTTAGTATACTTTAAAGAACTTTTTAAAATATACCGTATGTAATTATCCGTGAGCACATCACTTTTATCCATATTAGTATGTGATGAGTGAATTACTACAAACATATTGTTATCCAAAAATAATAACGAATTTTTTTTAACTCAAACTGATAATTTAATTATTACCTTGTTATGAGGCATTAATCTGAAAGTGCATTGTCAATCTATATCTTTTATTCCGATAAACATAAAAATATGGCAATCTTGCATAAATAGCTTTCTTAGCCATGAGAGTGTAAACTTGACTTTTCTATCTCCTTCTTTTGCATAGTTGTACAAAAGAAAGTTATACAAAAGAAAAGGATGGGTCTTTCTATAATTTTGCATGGTAATGCATAGCACAATATTACAATTTAAGATTTTAATTACACGAAGATGGTTTTAATTTCCCACAAATGGTTTTAATTTCCAACAGTATACCGTGGATGTCAAGAATGTACAGGCATTGGAAGTGATTATTAAGAAAATTCAATAATATAAATTACTTTACCAAAATTTTTACTTGCATTTCCCATTTTGTTATGATTAAATAATAATGTAAACCTACTAACTAACCGGATAAATCTCTTAATATTATAACCAATTAACCTTGTAAAGAATTTTATAAACAACAATTTAAATAATACAACTATTAGACGGCAGCACGATAGAAACTTAAACAGTAGCCGAGTAGCTATATTGCTACCGTTAATTTATGAAGAGGAGTTTAAATGATTAAGTCCTGCCTGTATAAATAATCTAAAGGTTTAAACTTTCAACAAGGTTAAAGATAGTCATTACTCTTTCAAATTATGAGTAAACTGTCGTTTAAACTCCATTATTTGTTTAAACTATGATTGATCTTATAAGGTCATGTCATCATGACAGTAGACAAAAATTTAACTTTAAATATTTTATAACGATTTACATAAAAAATGGGGTTGGCGAATTAGACATGATTAATTGCACACATGGCTGAAGTGATGCGCTCACAGATAATAGGCCAATTTCCACTAAGAATAAAGCGGATGGACTGTAGTTTCTAATGATTGACCATGATATGGAGATAAAAAAACAATTAAATTATTTATTATTAAAAATAAAGATTATTATTATTTTTAGGCAATAAATCCGACAAAATTACGAATTTAATCACGTGACAGTGAACACCAATCAGAAAGTGTTCCATCACCCCGTACGAAACACTATCGTTGTTGTTGACATTTTCGTATACAGAACAGGTTATTATGTAAAACAATAGATTAATTTTTCATTTTTAACAATTTTTGTCAAGTTGATACAATTTGCCCAAAATTGATGATTAATTCATTTTTAGGTCAATGACTTTGTTCATCAGATTTGGGGAATGTTAAAACTTCAATGTAAAATTACACAAATATAAAATATGTATTATAAGCTGAAATAGTATTATTTCAGTTTCATAATCAGTAACCGTTGGTTTGTACACACATATTATACGGCAATTGACACTGGTTTTGAGATTAACTTTGCAAAGTATACGCTTAAAACGAAAACAACTTGATACATTATTATTTGATTAATAAACTGGCAAAAAGGGTGACTCTAAAATTCATCAGTACAGCTTAGATTTAGAAATAGATTGTGTGCAAATAGTATTAATTTATTCTTTTGTAATCAACTGTATTCTTTTGTAATCAACTGTTTGTAAGACAGCACCATAACCACAATGATTTTGTAGTGAAAATACATTTTAATGAAAAGGTACTTAAACTGCAAATAAATACTTGCATCAAAATGATATTTACAAAAATATATTCTTGAATCTGTAGATAAACTATGAGCATCCTACGAGCTAAAATTTATACTCCTTATAAGGATTATAAGTTTTAACCACTTTTTCCATATTTGTTCATTGTTTGGAACACTCACAAAATAATTTGGCGTTTTAATAGTTGTGTTTTTATACTGGGGCACTAAACAGTACTGGTAATAAGATGAATTCAATTAAATGAAAGAGAAACAGCTACTGCCATACACAGACATGATTGTTTTCATTTATTTTGCACGGCGTGACACCAACCCAACAACAGTTTTGCGCGTTTTCGAGGTAAATTTAAATTGGTTTTTGAAAACGTAAAATTTATCTATATGGTATAAGTACTAAAATTGATGAGTGTGATTAATTGTATTTAATTCCCACCAATATCTTCATATTTCTCAAGCAACATCAATTTTTAAATCATTCTATTTTGTCCAAGGACTCTTCAGTAAAATCGGAATAATACACATTTCTACAACCATAAAATTTCTACACCTAGAAAAAGTGATTGTAAAAGAGAAAAATTAATTTTACTCGGTAGAAATAGTTAAGACATTTTACAAATTGTACTCTGATAAAAGTTGCCTATTTTTATCTCTGAACACTTCGCACACTAACAACAAATAGTTTTTCACAGTTCACAGAAGAGAGTATTTGTTTACTTAAATGAATATGAAGATGGAAATTCAAAATAGGTCAAGCTTTTGTTTATAAGTGAATTTGTAAAATGACGAAAAAGATACTGTTTTGTGTACAAATGATACATGTGCACATTACTTTGTTTTTAGGTTTCATAGTGAAATAAGCATCTTTGTAACTTCATCACATCCGTCTGTCACAGTCTTACAGTTTCTATAGTTTTAGACCTGTGTATGCAATTTTGCAAGTATATGTTGTATTTGGAGATCTCAAATAATATACAGCAGAATATAAAAAAAATGTTTACAAAATTCCATACATGTGAAATGAGAAATGAATTTGAGGTTAGATTAACTATTTTTCTTTTTTAAGCCTCGTTGTGGAATATTAACCTCAAGGTGGCTTACAATGTACCCTTCACTAATTTCTCAGCCATGGGAAACAAAGTAAGATGGAATTCTACATTTTTCCTGTTCCGACATTTGATTGTGTGGATTTTTTTTCTAATGCTTAACATATAATCGTATTTTTTTACTGGAGGTGATGATTTGATATAGCATTCCATTATTAAAATTATGAAGCAAAATACAAATTAAAAACCTGCTTTTGTTATGCCAATTGCTTGAAAAGATCTAGTATTGGGAGTGTTGTTACAAAGTAAATAAGACTTGTAATAAGCAAGAGATAAAGTTTTTGGGACCCTTGTGAGTTTTATTTTACATAATATTCTGCTAAATATTCTAGATATATGGATATAAGTTTATACTCTGTTATTAACATGTACCATATTATCAGTAATTTATCTGTTGTTTTGGGCAACACTTGCAAATGTCCATTACCAATGAGAATGTTTGAATTTTTTGAAGAGATAGTTATTGTTGCAAAATGACAGTTGATTTGTGTTGAATGCGTGTCACTGGTATTTTTTTTTTAAATATTTGTAATATAGAGTGAAAGGAATTAGATAATGTCGTTTTTAGTGCAACTGATGACATGATTTTAGTATATACCAAGTGCAATGATAATACTGACGAAGCTCTCAAGGTTATGTTGTACCCTATTCCACCTTAGGTAAGTACGTAAATACATTCTAAAATGAATTAATTTGAATTTTCATTATTGCATAGAGTTCACAAATTAATGAAATGTTTACTTAGAAAATAAATAAATTATAAAAAGAAGCAAATGTATCGGATTAAGTGCACATGTTTACCTTTTTTCATAATGACAACTCTCATCTGACAATTGACAAAAGGTAAGTTACATTTTGCCAAACTAATTATTAGCGCTATTTTTACAGGGTGCTAATTTACACATAATTATTATTTAATACAAAACTTAAACTTTAATTATATTTTAAACTAGGTGCCTGATTTGAAAAAACAACATTTAGTGATGGTATGTCCTGTATATAGAAAAATAGTAATAAACAATAACGTATGATATCTCACTAGTAGGAGTCCGCACGTCATCAGCCTGCGCGAGAGGCGCACGTACGTCATCCACTAGTGTGTCAGGTGTGCGCGCATCGTCTCGTGCGGCACTTGCCACTCCCGAACTCTGAGTCTCCCATGAGTCCTCCGAGCCCGACCCTTCTTCTGCCCATAGCTCACCTTCCTCTGAGTCGTACTCTCCTACCTGAGCAAAGGTTATTTTTAAATTACGTCTGATATATAAGACATAGCATTTTGTTTGATCTATGTATGTGTCTCTATATTGAATTTCTATTGTAAATCTAGTGGTTAGTGTTTTGGTTTTAATGTACTTTTTTATGTGTATTTTTGTTTGTTATGCAGAAAACTAACTGATCAATTTGCACTGAATGCTAATTTAATCTTCAGTTTAATAAAGGATCGTGAGAACTTGTTTTCGAGGCTGGAGTATTGGTAAAACTGACATCCCAATTAGACTTCATTTAAAATTTTCAGCCCATATACTCACAGGTTGGAACCATAGAAAAGAACTGATTTTAAGTTACAAGTCAAGTAATTAAATAGTTAGTCCAAAGAAAGTCTAATGTATTTAGGACAGAAAGAATATAATCTACGAAATTTACTTTTCAGTTAAAAACATGCATGTAATAATATGCGCCGTTAGGGTGAGCGCACATTAGAGACCTTTTGCTTCCAGACAGTTTAGTCTTAAACAATGGTATAAAAGTGGAATGGTGCACATTACAGGGCACGAAACCATGCCAAATGTACACAATTCGCTTATGCTGCCTTGGTTGTGGCTAACATCACATGGGCTAGACAAAATATTTGGCCTGTGCCCAAATATTTGGCCTGTGCCTTCATCTTATGTACTTAGATATTTTGCTATTAATATTATAAGTGTGAAAGTGTTAATGCTTGTTTTTTAAGTTTAAGGAATGAATCATCCTTACCAAATTGCTCACTAAAATAATATGTTACAAACTAACTACAGGATAGCTTCTGTTCTAAAAAAAACAAAAAACTTTCGTAGACATCGCTAGATGGCGCCGCAGTTTCTACAAATGTTTTTTTATTTTATGTCAACAAAGTCACAAGTATTAACTATTAAAATAATAATATTTTATTAAATATTTTCATTTATGGTAATATTGCCCCTTTTTGCATAGTCTATGGTAGAGGATATATCTCTATTAGATAACAAATAGCCTCCTATTTGTCCGGATTCCTAATCCACAATTATCTTTTTAATTTCCAGTTCTAAAATAGTGCAACGTTTCAAAAAAAAGTAAGCTTTACCTGCGATCGTGTGAATTGTCAAATCGTCAACATCAAAAACAAGGCAAAATATCTTCAAACAATTCATTAACATGAAAAATCAATGGGAACACTGCTACTTTCAGATTTACCAGAATCATATAAGCCAATGATCATAGCGAACGAGAGCTTGAGGTATAAAAATAAGTGCTTTTCTTTCTTTTTTTGGATTCAGTGAAGGCAAAAATCCTGCATTTGCAATAATTAAAAATTTCAAAGGGCAAGATACAGAGACAGTCCTCAGAAAGGACTGCGTGTTTCAAGTGCAAAAAATTTGGTCACAAAATAGCCGAATGTAGAATCGAGGAAAGAGCAGAGAATACGAGCTACGCCACCACTATGTCTAATGATACCGAGGCATGGTACATAGACATGGGCGCCTTCATGCACATGACAAAGCAAGATTATTTTTGTCAGGTGGGCACAAATAGTCATCGCAACTCAGCAACGGGGATGGCGTCAACTGTTTTTAGGGAAAGGCGCACTTTCAGGGAAAGGCTCCAGTCGGGTGAGACTTGACGTCAATGATGGTAAACAAAATTATATTAAACGACGTATTATACCTACCCGATTGAGCAACAAATCTATCATCGGTCAGTCAAGTCATTAAAAAAGTGGCCAAATAAAATTCAATAGTAAGGGTTGCTTCGTAATAAATAAAAACAATGAAACTATAACTACTGCCGATCTAGTCAACAACATGTACAGACTGTTTTCAGTCTGTACATGTAGTGATGTCACACATATATTGGATATTGTTAAACCTGACGTTTTTCTGTGGCATTAGCATCTAGGTCATCTAAATTATAATGACCTTGGAAAATCAGTACACCTCAGAAGGAGTCTTCGTCAAGTAGGAGCCTATATCTACCAATCATAAGAACTAAGAGTCCGACACCATTCAACATGACATTAAAAGCCAAGAAAGAAACCAACACAATCGGAAAGCAGTCATTTGTGTTGTGATGAAAGTTTGGTTGATAACACGCCTGGTCCAGTCAGTGACAGTAGAAGCGGAATTCATAACAGCCTATGATACCACCAAAGAGCCAATATGGTTGAAGCAGTTATTATGCGATATTAGAGAGTCCAATCAAAAGACTGTGTTTAAATATGGATAACAAAAGTGCCATAAGTATGATAACAAACAGTGAGTTTCACAAAAGATTTAACGTTTAAACATTAAATAAAATTTGTAACTAAGGCATGAAAACGCAATAGAATTTAATTATGTAAGTACAATTAATCAATACGTAAACATGCTTACAAAATCTTTATCCAAAACAAAATTTATATCAATGAGGGAAGGAATTGGAATGTCAGAACAGCCTTATTAGTGCAGTCTTAGCTAAAGTAATGTTAACTGTTTGCCAATTTAAAATGTATACTACATAGTTATTTATTTGAACTTTCACAATTACTCACAATTAAATGAAACTACGTGATGTAGTATTATTTCTACTTTCTTTAAGTTCTTTACCACGACCTAGGTTTCGTTGTATTACAACATCTGCAAAAATTTTTGTTAATATCCCACCTGAAGATGTTGTAATACAACGTAACCTAGGTCGTGGTAAAGAAATTAAAGAAAGTAGAAATAATACTACATCACATAGTTTCATTTAATTGTGAATAATGAATTTCTACAAAATTAACGCCAAATATATTCAATATTTGAACTTTATAAATAAAAAAGTCGTAAAGTCAATAACGTATATATGTAAAAACAGAGTAAGGATCGTAAAATTTGTAAAATGTAAACTGAAAAATGTAAAGTGTAAAACCCTACATGTAACACTAAAGCTTAGGTAATGTAAAAGGTAAAATATAAAATGAAAAATGTAAAAAGAGTAAAACCTTATATGTTAAGCTCAAGCTGAGGTAAAGTAAACGATAAAATGCAAAATGTAAGATGAAAAATGAAAAGTGTAAATCCTATGTTTAAAGGTCAAGTTTGGGTAAAGTTAATTGCATATCTTTGTGTATAATTATAAATGCATGTGTAAAACTTAAATTTAAAGGAAGTTTAGCTGCATATCCCTGTGCACTGCTGTAAATGTCAAATGTAAGTGTAAAGTTTAAAATTAAGAAATGTTAGTTGCATATCCTTTGCACAGTTGTAAATGCAAAATGTTAAATGTATGTGCAAAGTTTAAACTCTAAAGTTAGTTGCATATCCTTGTGTGTTAATGCAATATGCTATTTGAGTTGCTTTTTTAAATTGTTTTAAATTGTTCTACATTTCTATTTCCAGGATATAAACCACTTTTAAAGTTTAAATTATCAAACTCGCACCAAAAACACAATTTCTGTAATGGCGACCGGCGTGACGTCTCACGCTATGCTAGCCTAACTTAATATACGTAAACATAAACAGTCCTGCCCGCTGAAGGGGGATATTATTTATTGTCATATTAAAATATTGTACAAATGGTGTGTAGTGACACAATGTACAAATACAATGATGTCAATGACACAATGTAAAAACTACACACACAGTGTTCTTTTCAGTGCCAATGAATCCTAAAAGACGAAAAAAGTGGCTACGATTAGCCCGAAGAGATCCAAACTGCATTAAGCTCACTCAAATATTTTTATGTGTGAAAATCATTTCAATGTAAGTAATATTTGTGTTTTAAATATTAATATCGATATCAATGCTTATAAAACAAAAGGATAAGATCAAATTTTGGTATTAATGCGTTTTAGTACCAATTATATTTTGACAATAGTATTTATACAAATTAAAATTTTTGATATGCTGTGACAGAATATACATTAAAAACGACATGTTTAAAAAATTCTGCAGCAGGCAATTATTTATTGTAAATAAATCAATTTAAAAAATGTCATACCTGATGATTTTGTTACTTGTTACACAATTCAAAATACGCTTATAAATTATTAAATATTTATAATAACAATATAATATTTATATATGTATATGTATATATATATATATATGTATATATATATATATATACATATTATATATATATATATATATATATATATATATATATATATATATATATATATATATATATATATATATATATATTGAACTAAATACACTACATAATAATATATTAAATAAATATATCTTTTTAATACATTAGCTATGACCGAAAATTATTTTAGTCAAATAATCATTTGTAATGTACTTCTTTTTATATAATACACAGTAAGTAATGAATTCATATTATAAAAAACAATTACACTTAATGCAAAGGGTGATAGTTATAAATTAAAAAAAAAAGAAAAAAGGACCATAAATTAAAGACTTAAAGACAAAAAGAAAAAAATATTGTGATTTCTTTACGTTTTTTTTTACAAAATATAATCGTTATAATCTAATAGGATGACCACGAATTATATTTATATGGCATATTTTCGATGTCGTCACGTAGCCTATTATGTTAAAAGGTCTTCAGTGACCTATAAAACATATGAAGTGTGAAACACCAGCTAAAGAAAAATTAGAATTAATAGTTATATTTAGAGTACAATAAAACTCATAAAGTGTGAAAGACCAATTAAAGAAAAATTAGAATTGATATATATATATACTTAGAATAAGGTTCACAATACAGAAATTTTTATTTGTCAGGAAGGTTCTAATTAAGGGGGAGTGTTGAATATTTACCCTTCCAACATAGTCTATGGTAGAGGATATATAAACTGCAACTCTGTCATTGCACTTCCTCTTTTCTCTATTAGATAACATCAAGAGTTACGGTGGCCATTTGTTCGGATTCGTAATCCATGAATACCTCTTTGATCAAACAAGCGGTTTCACAGCGCAAGAATAATTGAAAATATTTTTTAAACCTAAGTTAAAATAGTAATTTCCATTAACTTAATACATATAGAACCCAATAATACAAATCTCTAAATTATGCTTATGGTGGAATAAAGCGATGTGTGTTAAAAACAATGCAAGTCAATTGAATAAAATATATTTGGTTACCTTATATAAATCTTGAGGCCAGCACATGCTCGTATGTCCATCCACCCACCAAACCCTCACTCGGCCCGATGGGAAGTTATCAATCACCTAAAATTTTAATGTAAAAACTGTCTGTGAATGAAGTAATGACCTATTTACTGACCAAAAACTTAGGTTGCCATGAAATCTTGGTAATATGCCAAGAGGATGATTGGATTTTAAGTGATTTTCTTACTATTATTTTATTATTTCTGAGGTGAAACTCTTCAAGAAGCAAGGAATCAAAGGTCCACTTTACCTGTCCAGCAGTACAATTAGCTTCGGTTCCCAAGAAGTTTGCGACACGTATGACAACTGTTCCCGGTCTGTATTGAAAGTCTGGATGGTCTTTCAGGTCATACACGCTCACTTCGCTTTCTGCTATTTGTTGAGGCCTAATAAATAAAATGACACAACTTTGTTAAGTTCGTTTTAAAAAGCATATTATAAACCAATTAAAATATGGACAATTTGATAAGAAAATAGGAAACTTAGTTCAAACAGTTCTGGTGTGTACGTTACTGCCAAATATTTTGTAATGGTTATTTTTTTATTGTCATTAGCAGAAACATCATCATGGTATAATAAAGATATCATTTTACTACTAAAAAATAATTTTTTAGTAAAAAAGAAAAAAGATTTACATTATAGTCTATTATTCATCATTGTCCACTCTAGTCCCTATGTCTCAAGATACTAAATACTAACCCCCTTGTTAATAAACATAGATTAACCAAGTTATAATGTAGTTTTACCTTTATGATGAGGAATAGATAATTTTGTTATTAATAAACACGGAATTAGATTGTTTTAGCTTAAACTTCGTCTTTGTAAGGTATCATTGACTAAACCATAGTTTAACGTGTGATTCTAACCTTAAAAACTTGTTTGAAGTTTAACATTTCACGTTTGTTATATAGGCCGGTTGTCGTTTTTGTTATTTTTTTGTAGAAATATGGATTTGGATAATAATATTGATTTTACAGAAGATATGGAAGTGGTAGAGGTAGAAAGAGTGGTTTTTATGTGAAAGGAGAAATTGCACAAATGCAGGAAAAATCCCATAAATCCCAAATAGATTTTCGAAAACCCTTAAATATATTTTATATTTAATTAAAGAAATATTGTCTGTGATGTCAGACGTTCCAGTATTCCACCGTACCTACAGTTGATTAACTGCATTACGAATGTGGGCATATGATGAAGTAATTAACGTAATGTTGTTTCTGTTATGTATTTCATTCTAATTCATACGTATATACTTTGCCATTTGATTGAAAAAAACAATAAACATTATAAAATCTAAACTATCATAATTGTTAGTCGTATTATCTATATATCTAGTTTCATCAAAAGATTCAAGATGACTGCCCTGATTTACACACCATGAGTCAGTCTACAGCCTCAATAACAGGCAAGAGAGAATTCCTATTACCCATCATACAATCCAATCCTAATACCCATCATACAATCCAGAGTTGACTACCAGCAATTACTTGCTTTTAGTAGTTTCAATAAGAATTTACGTAGTCGAAGATCAGTTAAGGCAACTGTAGAAGAACAAGTATTAAGGGCGATAATACAAACTATTTCTTCAGTGAGATACAAGCCCTTTTTAAAAGATGTGAAAAATGTATTAAACTTGTAGGAGATTATATTGGAAAATAGATTTTTTTGAGACCATTTTCTTGACTTTTAGTACCTTAGGTTCACAAATTTTTATTGTATTTTGCTTTAAAACATGACATTCTTTAGTAAAACCATGTTTGGTCAGCCCCATACATTTTAGATTTACTACAGATTTAGCACCGATAGACGCTACAAGTATCATTTGGATTGATCGAGAGGTAAATCTCAATAAAAAGGGCTATTATATCACTTTTCAAAGAGCTTTGTTTCACGAAAATAAATTATTTAGGTTAATTTCTTAATATTTTCAAAAGTGGAATATATAAAACACGTATTTAAAGTATTTTCTATTTGATGACATCTAGATATTTTTTTAGGATTCAACTGCCAAGATAATTTCATACTTGTGACAGGTGGCATATGCGTCATTTGTTTGCATTCTATTTCATCGTATGGCAATAAGATTATCACTATAATAACTGTTTTTTTTAAAAGGAAGCATATTAAAATGGTAAACGTATACGTTAAAATTATTGAAACTTAGATTAAACTAATCATAATTATTCAAGTTCCATCTATTTCTGAATTCAGACTCATTGGAGTTTTATCCTTTGTGTGATTTTTGTTATTTTATTTAGGATCTCTGCTTTATCCCTGGATCCTGGATCTATCCAGGTGTATTTTTAGACTTTCGTTTAGCCAATGTGACGTTTTTTGTTATATTTTTGGGTTGTTACTCCTGCCGATTTGGACATTGAATTGACTGTGAGCCATTGCGAAGTAAGGCAGGATATGGCACTACATAAATGCGCGTATTACGAGTAGGGATGTAAACGATACATTGATATTTGTAAAATATCCATGTATCGTTCATAAACATAAAAAAGTAATTCTATGACAGTCGATTCGAAAATCAATCCAAACAATTAAAAAACCACCATAAAAGCATTTATTTATAAAAAGCTTAAATAGTGCAGATTTATTTTCCAAGAATCAAGACTTATTAGTAGAATTTTATTTCACAAAAATCAATATAAAATGCCTTAAAAATTGTGTTAACTACATTAGAGTTTATAATCAATACCAAAACTGAAAATTGATCAAAATATTAAAGTACCGTTATTATAAATATAGAATCAATTTATTCCTTCATTCGTAGGCCAAACACGAAATTTGAATATCTGCACTGCAATCATCTAATGAATCGAGCTAGATATTATTGTATTTAGACAATAAATACAATAACAAAATCCTAATTATTGTTGATCGACAGAACAAAGGGGTCATTCGAATCTTGTTTAGATCGAATATTGCATTAACGAATGAATGAATGGAACGACCGCATTCATTGAAACATCGAACGTCAAAAGGAATGAATGATTCATATTTCAAAAGGATCGATGATCGAATTCATCAGTAGGGGAGACTGGGTATGGTTGTCCCACAAGTTGGTTGTCAAAATGGCGGTCACGGAAAATTGAACAAACGAATGAGTTTATCAACGGCATTGGGTGATCATGTCAGCAACACCTCAAACCCTACTTCACTTCAGTCCGCTCCCAAATGCCATGACAGAGTCAACCATGTCAACACCATCTACAAAAATAAACTACCAAAGGAATCAACAAATTTTTACCGATGAACAAAAAAAAGAATTAAAGAAATACATGGGCTTCAAGTATTTATTTCGGGTTGTCTTCCAAAGATATTAGAAAAGTAGTGTTCGAACTTGCTATTTCCAATAATTTAAAAGTACTAAAGTCTTGGGAATCGAACAAGCTTGTTGGCTCTGATTGGTTTATGTTGTTTATGAAGAGGCACCCTTCTCCATCTATTAGAACACCTAAAGCCACCAGTTTGGCTCGAGTTTCCAGTTTTAACCCACAAAATATCAAAGGTTTTTTGATAACTTGGAATCATTAATTAAACGATATAGTGTTCAACCACAAGTTATTTGGAACGTGGATGAAACTAGGATTACAGTGCAAAAACAGACCAAAGTTGTTGCTCGAAAAGGATTCAAGCAAGTCGGCGTAATGACCTCAGCTGAAGAGGCTCACTAGTCACCTTAGATTCTGCTGTTTCGGGAACTGGTAATTTAGTTTCACCATTTTTAATTTTTCTGCGGGTGCAAAAGAGGAAGTAATATATCTGGTTGGATGATAGAAGAGCTATTTGCCACTTTCTTGAAACATTTCCATGACCATGTGAAATCAACTAAAGAAATACCATGTCTCTTGCTGTTAGAAAATTACAGCTCTCACCTTTCTATTGTAGGGCTGAACTTTGCAAAGGAAAATGGTATAGTACAGCTATTTTTTCCACCTCACTTTACCCACCGCCTACAACCGTTGGACAGGTCAGTCTATGGACCTTTAAAAAAATACATTAACAATGCAACGGATCAATGGACGGTTAATCATTCAGGATAACATATGATGACCCCTCAAAGGGTTTAAAACCTATGGAATTTTTCCTTTTAACCGGGACATATTCCAAGAGCACGTATTCTTACCATCATCAGTCACAAATAGACCACTAAATACTAATTCTGATGAAGAAATCCTTCACAATAATGCAGAGAACCAAAACGATAATTCTCAATTTATTCGCCGACAGGATAATAACACTGACTCCAACAACTTCACAGTGATTTCATATGGATCTGAAGATTTAGGTAGCTCTGTATTGGCTCTAAATGATAATCTAGGCCTTAAAGTTCTTCACAAGGTTTGACAGGTTCCTCAATGCCAGGGCAACCGTTGCAGTATTCAGCTACAAAGGAATTATGTCGGATCACTAGTCAGTTCTCTGATAGTATCACCGCAGATTTTGAAACATCTGCCAAAAGCTCCTCCATGCAAGACAAAACAAGTTAATAGAAGGAAACGTAAACAAGGATTCTAACCGATACACTGGAGAAAAACTATGTAGATCAGAAAAAACAGGAGCAAGAAGTGAAAAAGAAGATATCAAAACATGTATTTAGTGAGAATAAGGAAAAGAAAAGGGTCTCTAAAGGAAAGAAAATTAAAAAGCAAACAGTTAGCTACGATGAAGATGAAAAAGAGGATAAAGAGTTTTGCTTGGCCTATTGTCGCCATATTATGCTAGCAAATCTAGCGAAGTATGGATTCGGTGCCATAATTGTATTAAAGCGTGCACATCTGGTTTTCCAAGTTATATCTGCCAAAATTGTGATTCTGAATATTCAGACTGATTTTTTACACTTTCATTAAATTAGGTATTTTTTATTAAAAAATATTACTTACATCCAAAGAAATTAATGCCTGATTAATCATAATTTTGTTTTTTGTTAACAGAAGTCCGATTTTTAATTACAAATTAAACGCATAAAGCCAATATTATGTTATTTATGTTTTCAATTTAAAATATAAGACATACCTATTCCTTTTTATGTATAATTAGTTAAGTACAAAATTTTTTCTTTAAT
Organism: Druceiella hillmani; assembly: GCA_039881145.1. Taxonomy (NCBI): domain Eukaryota; kingdom Metazoa; phylum Arthropoda; class Insecta; order Lepidoptera; family Hepialidae; genus Druceiella; species Druceiella hillmani. The sequence continues at coordinate 6,272,943 of JAYKKI010000007.1, forward strand.
TATAATAACTCAGGTGATTTAAACAATGTTTAGTATGTGACAACCATACCTGATAAAGGGTTAAAAGTCACATTTTTTCACAAAAATTATTGGATATTGTTACAGAAATTACCTTTATTTATTTTTAATCCTAGGATGGTAACACATTTTTAACAAACGTGCTTAGTAACAGGGGTGACAGATCACCCCAGGCGATTAATTGGATAAATTAAACACATCTACTGTATTATAGACTTTTTTATTAATTATAAAAACAAAAGGAACTATCTTCTTGAGATCAGTCAGTTTTTAACAAAAAAAACCGGTAAAATAAAAAAAATCTACTTTAAACACAGCTGAGACAAATTTCCTTGCGATGTTCAGGTCAAACGGATCTTTTGCATTTTATGCAAACAATTTTGACTTTTTGGTCATTCTTTCTAGGGCACAAGCAACACCTAGCTTGTTTTTGCAATTTGGCTGGTGGTTCACACACAACGACCGCTTCTGATATATTTAGAATGGCATGTACGTTACCTGACATTTCGCGAGGTAAATTTGATTGTAGGCGTTGCTTCATATGTGATCCAGCCAACTGCAACGCCATTTTTGTAGAAAGTTACTTCTAAATTTATTAGCAGGTGTGTTGGGATATTTGGCATCTAGAGACAGTATCATAGCGTTGATGCCGGCTTGATCTTTCATACCAAAGAACCTAAGAGGCCAGCGTCGAGTGCCTCTAGCAGTCGAGTAATTGTGCAACATTTTATCAAAGGTATCGACACCTCCTTTGGTCGCATTGTAATCGTCAATTATGACAGGTTTGCTTGTTGTTGGATTTATTTCTTGTTTATTGTGCATAGTTGACAGCAGTATAACAGACTTGTTTTTCTTAGGAGTAAACGAGACCAAAGTTTTTTCTCCGTTGAATGCAAACAGAGAAGACAACGATTTGTTCTTGTTTGGTAAGAAAGATGGTGGTATCTCACGTTCGTTTTTCTTCAAAGTACCAACACATGTTAGGCGATACTCTTTCAATGAAATATCAAAAAGAGACACTGAAGTAAACCAATTATCAAAGGTTATATTTCTGCGACATCCTTTGATGCTCTCTGATAATTTTATGACACAGTCTGATGCAGTCTTTCCCTCGGTACCTTCACCTATGTAAGGAATCGCATCAAACATATACTATGTTTTAGCCTCACAAATTGCCACAATCTTCATGCCATATGGCTCCAATGATATGTAGACTCGAAAAGGACACTTTCCTCAGAAGCCTAACAGTTACTCAAATTGTAACGTAACTGTTTGGTTGATAAGAATCTTTGCAACTTTTTATGAAAACTAACCATACTTCTCGCGTAGACGCAAATCTGCCTTCTTTGTCACGGGTATCTCTATCGTCAAACCTAAGACACATGAGGAGAAAATTAAACCTGCTTTCGGACATGATAAACCTGTATATGGGTGATCTCATTGGCAACCACATTTCTTTTGCATTTTTCCTATTATATTTGCGGACGGTGGAAAAAAATAAGATACCTAAGAGAGCTTCGATTTCCATCAAGTCCATTTTGTGAGTGAAACGTTGTAACTCTAGAATGACGACCTACCGCTGCCAATGCGCACCGGCTACTAATGGCGTTCGGAAAGACAATAGAATACACGAAATGCTAGAGCGAGACATCAAATCATTTACGAGATATCGGCGCATGATTGGTCGACTGCTTTAAAAACACTATTTGTTTATGAATATAAGTCACTGCTAAACTAAAAATATAGTCACTAAAAATTCAAAAGAAAAAAAATATGACTTCCAATCTCGGTCTACCCTACAAGGCGTAGTATATTTTTAATAATTGATCAGTACAAGCCGTAGCGTATTATTAACAACTTTAGAAACAATTTGCTGACACACAATTTCATACAGCAAGGTAATGAAGTAAGTTTCAAAGACATAATTGATAAAGATCAATTATGTCTTTCATACTATTGAAATATTGACCGAACTAATAAAAGTAAAAGCATAAAAAAATAACACAAGTGCAAACGTATTCCAAAAAATGAAAATGAAGTTTTCAGTCACTCGGTTGCTGCAACAATGAAAACTGCAGTCTCGGCAGGAGAATTAAAAAGTGAAACAGCTTCACGTACTGCAAAATTTATAGAAAAAATGAATAACCTTATCGATGTCTTCAACGGTAGAAGCTGAAAAATGATGCTCTTCGCAAAACTTTAATTGATGATCTAAATATGATGAGATTTAAAAAAAAATATTTACAAAAAGATGGCACTTAATTGAAACAAACGAGTTTCATAGGAATGCGGCAGTCGATCAGAGAAACATTAAAACTTTTTTAAGTATAAGGATAACAAAAGAATTAAGTTTATAATGACATATAGATTTAATCATGAATACAGGAAACTGCGAGGAGGACCAGGACAAATTTATTTTGGATGACATAGATCGATCAGATGCACACTTTCCAATGAACCCAATGGAAAACCAATTTTTCTTAGAATTGCTGAATTGCTCAGGTATACCCACTAGATGTACCATCAACATCCTCAGCTAATTGGTAAGTGTACAGAAAAATACAATTGCCAAGAATATAATGAAAAGTTTTTATAATACAATGATATTATTAATGATTGAAAGCAAATTTTGACATTAAATAAAAATTATGGAATCAAAGAAAAGGTACTGAAAGCACCAAGCGTGATGCTCTATCTATATTTATTGTGATGTTTTTGTAAATTTAAAATGCAAGTTTAATCATAAAAACTTATTTTAAATATAATACTGTGAAGAACATCTAGTTTTTATTTTTGAAAAATTAATTGTAATTAAAATATATGATTATTGTAAAAAAAAGTACGGATTTTAGGAAACAATTAAAGTCAAAAAATATAAGCTCAAGAAATATAAGGTCAATGTTACGTCAAGTGTAATGTAACACTGCCAGCTCATAGTAAATAATATACTACATCTGTACATATATACAGTCGTGTTGCTTTATTTCAAGTTTAAAATGTAGATACATATTAAGAACTATGTCAATAAATAATATAGATAGGTACTATGATAGTGATATCATTTCTGTAAAGTACAAAATTTGATTCCAAAGAACGCTCAGATTTTTCTACACGCACTCTTTATTTTTGTAGGCTTGAGATTAGGCAATACCTAGCTAATTAATATATAAGTACATATAGGACCCTGAGATAAAACAAACAAAGAAAACTGATACCGGCTTGCCTCGTGGCGTCGCCGCCGATGCACAGAAATAGTGCCATCTACTCTTATTACTGAGAAACAAACGCAACAAAACATTTACGAAGTACTATTACTCACCACCGTCGCAGAAGTTGCGCGAGTTATGATGGCAACGTTTCCAGTATGGGCATTGACCATCTGTATCATTATATACTCTGAGATAAAACTAAGTCATTCACATGCCTTTCTGTATTTTTTTTCTATATGGATTTCATCACATTTGCCATTAAATTCTTTAATATAAAATAGAAATTGTATAGTTATTGAAGACCTGGTTTAATTATTTCTTTGTATATTTAAATGGCTGCTATTAAATAAATAATCTACTTACATTGTTATAGAATTCATTTAAAACATTCATGAAAAACTATATTTTTTTAATTATAACCACTTATGGACACACTGACATGTCTAAGTAAATTTTGAATTGTCTTCTTATATTTATATATACATAGAAGATAATTAATAAAAGTAATTTATTCTATTAAAAACAATGTTACTAACATTTGGCAAAAATATTTTGCAAATTAAAAATATATACTTCAAGCTCTCTTTCAAATCATATTCATAACATCAAATATATTTAAACATAAAAAACTATATCTGAACCATTTGATTTTCTTGTCGTTTAGTAATTTCTTTTTTAATTTACAAAACTTATAGCCTATCAAATCAATATAAAAGGAAGATCAAATAGTGTAAATATATACTGTGAAGAAAATTATACAAATTAAAATAGCTATTATAAATATATGAAGACAGGGAAATATAAAATTTCATAATATATAATATAAAAGGAGAAAAATCAAGTCAAATTTTTATTTTTTTTATTTACAAGTCGATCTAACTTTTTCAAATTTACATTTTAATTAAGTATATGTTCTTTGACATCCATGGTGTGTTTTGCTTTCAACATTTGATGCTCCTTCATTTTTATGCGTAGTCCAAATGCCTATATTTTTTGGCTAAATTAAATATTACCATCTTGTAATTCCATCCGCTTTTCTGTAAAACCATAAACACTATCAAGATTGAAGAGTTTCAACTGTAAGATGTTAGGAAAATGGATACAAGTTTGATAGTATTACATCAAAGTATGATTATATTTATAAATTACATCAATAAATGACTTTCCTACATGTAAGGAATGAAGCTAGCAAACAGAAAGATTTTGCAGTTCAGTGTCTTAAAACTATAAGCAATTTTCTCCATTAAGTAATGATTTAAAATTTTTCAACTTTCTCTAACAGAACTAAATTTTACCGATTTTCCTTTGCCTTCAATTTGTCTTTCAAGGTAACATTTGTGGCGCTTGTGGAGTCGCTGTTTCAGATGAGGTCGACCGGCCCTTGTGTTATTTCCACATTTCATTGTATCTAAAAAATAATATATGCAACGATAATATATATAATTATAACTGCTTTACTATTTAATTTGTCATTGAATTTATTATTTTTATGAAGGATAAATAAAAGGTATTGCTAAAGCAAGAAAAAAATTCAATCTATATCAGATTACAATTTTTTATCTTATCCTTATATTATGTAAGTATTAACGATGCTACAAATAAATGTGTATGTTATACCTGTACTTTTTCAACAGTTACGAGTAACATTTGTGGCACTTTTTGAGTCGCTATCTCAGATGAGTTAGATGGCCCTTGTTCACAATTCCATGTACCTACAAAATAACAGATGTAATGATAATACATATAATTATAATGCTATTACTTTTCAATTCGCCACTGAATTTATTTTTTATGGATGATAATGCAAAAGTATATTAATTAACAAAACAAGCAAGAAAATCCACTTCATTCAATTCAGATTATAATTTTGTAATCCTCTCCTGATGTTATGAAAATATTAACAATGTTACAAATGATTGTGTATGTTATACCTGTAGTTTTTTCAAGTTTAGACAAAGCCTCGATATTTATTTGTTCGTTTTATTTATTTTCTGCAGAAAAAACAACAACAGTTACCTACAATAATAACAAGATTTTAATTGATAGTTAAAAAATAAACATAATGCTGCCCACAATTATAATGATTAAGCAAAACCTACTAACATTAGTTAATACACCTCCATGGTTAATACATCTCCTGGGGCTTTTAAGGTTGGAGCCGCCTCCAGATTGGTATAATTTCGATAAATGTTTAACACTCCATTTTCATTACTTTCCACTGCATTTGAACTTGCTTTAATGCCCTTTCCTAGTCTTTCCTCACATTTTAATTATTTATTCTAAAAATAAATTAAAAATTATGAAAAATAAATTTCAGCTGCACGATATAAACTAGCAACCAATGTCGTTGTGGAGTGTGGAAAATAAGTTTATAAAAGAAACCATGTAATGATATAAACAATAAGTGATGTCCACGCTTTTTGTTTCCATTTTATTAATGTTGGTCTCCAAACTTTAATCAAAATTCTCAATGTGTTCTTCAAGAGTATCTCTTAAAAGTTGCTATAAAAAGAAACGTGTTTTTTAATACCAATACATATATTATTAATATATAGATTATTCATAATTTGATCATGAAAAATTTAATTTGTCTTACCTTTTCTTCCTCATCCCAGTTAACAGATTCCGTTCTTTTCCGAGTCATATTAAACATTTTTATAATATAAATGGATCACACAGCGATATTGGTTAAAAATTATTAGTCCTATATGTCAATCTGAGAGCAGCGTTGAGCAATTATAAGGCCGTGTGTTTACATACCGATACTAGTTTTGATTTTATTATGTTGGTGACTGCTTAAAATCATGCATAACCAATTGGCCAATTTGACCTACCTTTAGCTATAATTAAAAAATGTATAGCTAAACCACTGTTACTCCGGGTTTATTAGTAACATTTTTAAAATGGGCTTATACCCAGGTTTAGTTAGGCTTAGTTTAAGGCTTGTTTAAATTATTTTTATTAATAAGACCCTAAGATCAAAACTACCAGAACGGAGCTACTGAACCAATAACAAATCACACTTTTTATTTGAAATTTCTATACTGTATTAACTTGGCTTATCTAATGGCAAATGTGACTTAACACATGAAGGGTATTTATTCACACCGTCTTAAAAGTTAATAACTCCTTCAATGAGACATCTGTGTTAAATTTGTTTACATAATTTTGGACTTTACATAATTTAATGGATTAGTTATAAAAAAAAACTGTACGTACACTGGTTGGTCAGCACTAGTATATGTTCTATACCATTTGACAATAGCGGTTCTCCCATGATGGTCCACTTTCTGCACCACACCATAGTCTCGATGTGATATCTGAAAATATTTTTTAATAATATCTTATTATAATTCTGGGTCACACTCTTATGTAATGGTCATTGCTAAATGTCATAGAAGATATGGAAAATGTGAAACTAAAAATAAAACTAACTTAAACTAAACAATCATAATTGATGTTTTGCACACTTTTTTTGCTGAGTGTTATTAACATCATGGATGGTATTAACAGCATCTCTGCAAATGTTGCTACCATATCATTCAAATTGTTATAAGTTTACATTAATTTTTCTTTTGCAGCACTATAGTTTCATCCTCTATATAAGTACACACAAGTGTAAACGACAATTCTGACTAATATAATAAATGCGAACATATTTTTGTTTATTTGTTATATAATTATTCTGTAACTAAATAATAAATCATTACCAAATTTTGGCATTTATGTAGTTTGTGTTATGGAATAGGAAATAAATTATTACCTGTGGCTTTGCTTGCATTTTTTTAGTAATACCGGCAAAAGTGTGTTTGGATGTTTGTTATTCAATAATATCTAAAAGATTGGACACCATTCACATAAACATATCGCATGATTTCGATGAATGTATAACTCCGTTTTGATTGGAGGAAAAGCATAATTCCTGTAGGATGGAACTCTCTGTTTTTATTAAAGAACTACTACATACCATTAGATGTGTTTAAAACAACTATAGCTTATGTATCTCAAGAGCCTACATATTTAAAACCTTACTTAACCAAAAATTAAGGCAGGCGAATTTGCAGTCAAAACCTATTTCTGCGACATTATTTCTCTGCTCTTCTACAAATTCTATGACATTGACATCTGTTCTTTCCAAAATATCGAAAATCATACATTGTCCATAGTCATTCTCTATATTTGTGCTATCTTTTTTATTCATTCTTTTCAAATTCATATGTAATTCCTTTTTAAACTTATTTCAACCATTTTAATTTTTCAAGTTTTGAATATTTAACATATGTGTTATTAATAGAAACTTAGATATTAGAAATCTATGACTATAATAAAATCATAAGAGGGGTCAAGTCTGCGTTTTGAAAATATTTTGAATAAAACAATTCAAGATTATTTAGTTGAGATTAAGCCAAATTGACACAGATTACTCTTAATTATTAATAATCAATGAATTAACAGATAACTACTCACTTGTTAATCACTATCTTAATATCAGTTACATTAAAACGTAGATTTATAATTGTCAAAGAGATGACAGTGCATATTTTATTTAAAAAAACAAAATATAGGTTTATAATTTATCAATAAATGGTAGTGTTAGTTTTATAAACAATTTTCATCACTGTCTAGTAGACTCTACAGTACTCATGATGGTACTGCAGAGTCCACTAGACAGAGAAAAAATTGCTCAGTGAAAAAAGTTTGAAGATATAGAAATATATAATATAGCACAACTTCATGAAAAGCAAACAGAACTACTAGTATATATAATATAACCTAACCTAACTAGAATCTATATAAGATTCTGATTATTTAGTAGATTCATAATAAGTCAGAACAATAACTTTACACTAAAGAGACATGTCATCTTTTTGCATATATGCTTTCTTTGGCTTTATCTCTTTATAATCAGCATGTGAGCGCTATCTAGATCCCGATTCTTTATTTCTTTTATAAGAGTATAAAATGTCTACATCATTGGGTCAGAATGTAAAGATTTACTCTATGGATCCCTTTTACCTTCTGAAATCTGCCTGTACATCACAACAGGTTATATACTTACTTATTGTCTGCAACAAAAATTTTATAAACATACAAAAACAAACCTGTGTATCATCACCAGTTGCTGCAGCACCGCTCACAACAAAATCTCCAGGAAAGCATTCCTGTCCATCTAAATGATGTATGGGATAAAGCTGAGTTGATGGAATACCCAATTCTATAGTACCATCCTGTAATTACATAATAAAGACTATGTAAACCCTTTCAGTTCTAATAGAATACAACTATCATATTAGGTACCCTTTGTTTGTTAGTATTTTAGAGTAGGTTTGTTAGTATTTTTAGAGTAAATATTTTTAAACATATATATGTTGCATAAATATATGTTAAAAGTTTTATTTATTGGAAAGAGTTAAAATAGTATGTTTAATAGTAACAATAAAAGGAAAAGACACATACATACATAATGAAAATAATGCACAAACAGTACATTAAAAAAAAACATTATACTAATCTTATAAAGAGAAAAGTTTTCATTGTTTTTAGAGTTTAGCACAAAAACAACTTATCCATTTAAATCAAGTAAGTTGAAGTGTTTGTGTGCATATTTTATTTAAACCATTATTAACTATATGCAAGTAATGTATGAAGTTATAGTAAACATACGAAAATATAATAATTTGTTAATTATTATAGATTGTTTGTCATGATTAATTTTTTTATAAGCTTGGACTGACTATTGAAGTCACTTTCGATTAAAGAAGGCTAAACCATTACAACTAAAGATACTTTGGTAGAATTGTACACAATAAAACTTACAATAAAGTTCAAAGATGTAGGTAAATATTATAAATTGTTTTTTATAAGGGGTTTGAATTTATTTTTTTTGTGTAAAATAAAAAAAACAATTAAAAAAGAACACAGTGATGGTAAGTATATCAGATGCAGATATTCTCACATGCACGCAATTTATAATATTTATAACAGTGTAATATTATAAATCATGGATGTATGACTAATAAGTGATTTTTGTTAAACCTAATCAAAAATAATAGTGTAGTGGATTACAACTATCAAATCGATTATTATTCGTAACATAAGTTACATTTTGATTAATTCATTAATGATTACTTTTATTATGTAACTAGCTTTTACTCGCAGCTCCACTTGTATGTAAAATGTTGAACTTTATGATTGAATGACTTTCCCTCATGCGTCCCACCGTTGCCACTGTCTTCGCCATTCACTGCTTTTCCTGCTAGCCCACACTCTCTGTCACGTCTCATAAATATTAATATAGCTATAATCAGTAGCTTCAACACCTACATTAATATTTTATATATATATATAAAAGCCTTCAGTATAAATAACCTACACAACGGTGAAAACTGCATCAAAATTAATCCAATAGAACTTAAGTTAAAAAGAAAGACAGATGTGTTTTATATATACGAGTACATGTATTAACATGTGAACCGTTTTTAAGGTTTTTTAGTTAACAGGTCTAATGAGAATTTTATAAACAAAACAGACATGAAAAAAATACTGTTATCAGTATTATCTTTTTTTTCTGCAAAATAATAGTATTTTCATTCAATATTCAAAGCTAAATTAGTAGTTCTCCGCTTTACGACGTATTTTGTTTCAGCGGAGCATAGCGGTGTCTAGTGTGCATGCATTGTAGGACATTTAACCCTTGCAATAATTTTAATATAGTGTATTTTTAGAACGGGATGAGATATGAAAAATTTTATTAACTATAATAATCTGTATATTGTAATCCTTTATTTTAACAGCTACATATGTTAAAATGGTGCCCTATTTCAATTCATGTAAAAAAGCTAAAACAATGAGCATTATGGCTGACATATAAGTTATTTAAATATTTCTTTCGATAATTTAGCAAAGGGGAATGCCCAATTTCAAACTAGTCATGAACAACGAAAACTAATTATTCTTGGCCTCTGTTTAAACTTTTTACTCTTTTTGTTTGTCCATAGAACTTACCTAGAGTGAAAAAAATTCATTTAAATATTTAATATGATTGACATATAGTTCCACTGCCTAGAGAAAAACTTTTCTCTGTGCCAATATATGGAAGTAGAAATGAGTTAGTGACGATTATATATCATATATTATCAAAACTTGTAGTCATTATTTAATATCGAAAGCTAGTATCGATTAAATACTTGCATGAAAGTGCCGAATATTAACTTCTATCAAATATAAATGTAATGATTGTTTTAAAGAGATGTCAGGAACTATAAAAGATATTATTTATACATAAACATGTGATGTTTAAATAATAATAATCGAAGTTACTTCATTTATTCCCCACTTATTAGCTGACAATAACCTTACAGTTATGGTTACAAATATGCAGATTTGTAAGTATTAATAAGTATAACAGCAATTTTTTTCATCTGTACCATTAAGATAAAATTTTAATGAAATAAGAAATTAATATAATTAACATCAATTAAAAGTTTTTATTTTTGTATTATTGATGTCCCACTGACGGTAAAATCGGATAGGCCTAAAAATTAACATTTGAAATCAAATTAATAAAAAGAGAACTATTTTGATAGAATTTTTAAAATATAATAGAAAATCAATTTAAGTGTTGACTATGTTACTTTAATATTTCTCGTAATAAACCCAACTAATTTTAACCTCAAATTCATACATATTTATGCTTTTACCGAATTGTTCCATTGATTCGAACCTCATATATTTTTGTCTGTATATGCATACTCTAAAATATGATATATCAGTCATTCATATTCATAACTAGGTATTATCCTTTAGTCTACTAGTAGAAATAATTTGGCGAACTGAAAAGTAAAATGACTAATTTTTATAAATGTTATGTCATTACATATTTCACCCACAAATATTACATATTTCATCTCCTAAAGATTATATTGCACTTGCAGAAACGCCAATAATGTTTATAATGGAGAATTGAGGAATGTCACAGATTCATATGCGCTACCAAATAATACTTTCAACTGTTTAAAAAAATAAATAATTTATAATTGACAATTTGAGACCGATGTTGAAAATGACTTGACACATGTAAGTGAAGCGCAACAAAAAAAAACAACCTATAAAAACTTTTCTCCTATCACCCATAGATAAAGTACATAACTGTCATCGTCGATGAAATAGCTCCTCTTTTTCTTTCTGTACGTAAAATTATACGACGCTATTCTTTGCTCTCGAGCCCAACGAAAATAGCATTACTTTAATGAACAACAAAGTTTAAGATAAAGCCATGTAGTTCAGCATGCCGATTTTTAAACTGAATGTTCAAACAACCATTATTATTGTGCATTAGTTAACATATACGTTAAGTAAAGTGAATGATAAGACATAGGGCTTATTGCAACAGATGTTACTGTTTGTAATTTCAATGACGGATTTAAAAGCATAATGGATACTGTGCAAGTATGATCCCTTTGTGTGGGATCAAACTGCCAAAAAGGTAGCTTACGAGATTAATGTAGAGCAGGGGGACGTTCTTTTGGTGCAGACATTGTAAATTAAAGATACAATATAATTTTTCTTTTTGTTTTAAAGAAAAAATCTCACGAATTTTTAAATGGTTTTTTTTTAAAAAGAGCATCTCACATCATAACTCAAATAATTTTTGTCCTATTACATCAAATTTAAAAAGTATGTAGGGCACGAGCAGGAATTTTTTTCACAGATTGAAAAACCTCTCTGTACTTCTCTAATTCCAATTATGTACGTGATAAAAATTGTTTGTATTTTGTTGTACATCAAACCATATATCCAGAATGTTTATAGATATCTTATTTTCAGGAAATAAGATATCCTTCTCTGATTTTGTGAAAGAATCAATTTTTTAAATTAAAAAAAAATTAAAGAATTGAGAACAATATAATTCGTGAAACTTTCCAGAGTTGTGTCCAAATAGTAATTCAAAAACTAATTAAAAGATTGTCACAAGCACCGGTAAAAAATAATGCGGCTATTGCTAAGCTGTGATCATTTTATTTTTTTTTGCAGAAATATTTTTTCCCTTAACTTTCACAGTTTAAATTTATTTTAAAATTTTACTATCTCAGAAACAATTATGACACTGCAAAGAAAAAGAGAAAACTGTATGTAACAAAGTATAATTCTTCTTTAGAATTGAAGAAATACAAGGAAGATTTTGTAAGGAACCTAAAAATAGGTGAATGTATAAATGATACAAAAGTGACTAACCTGCCAAACAACATTTGCCTTACTCGTCGTATAAAGAGTTTCGACTACGACCCGCGTATTGGGTGCTGGTGGGGGGGCAACGGGTGCTCTCTTCACAGCTCGCTTAAGCCGCTTGCCACGCAGGAACTTCACAGCCAGTTGTGGTGAACGCTTACCTCCACCCCGCGCTCCCGCTGATGCAAGTGATGCAGCGCTTGATGAGCAACGGGACGACCAGGTAGCACCACTTTAAAGGTGATTTATTTTAATTATATAAAATTATCATGGATATATAAAGTAAATTAAATTTTTTTCACTTTGTTACAGTAAAACTAAATATTTCTGGAATGAATAGTATTTTACAAAAAAGTTCAAATACCAAATTTCTGGTATAATATAAAGTAAAATTATTGTTTTAATATATTTGGGACAAGCGGTACCACCGGTGGTATGGGATACTTCACTTCGGGTATCACTTTAATAACAGTTCATAAAAAAAGAAACTATGATGAACAAATAATACACGACCAGCGAGTTAAAACAAATAAAAAAAAGTAAAAAAAAACTTCAGAGAAATATACAAAATGACTAGATAAAGAAATAATTTCAGTTTCAATAAGCTAATAGCTTTTATTAGATATTCAGAACAAAACATGACATTTTCCTGATGAACACTTTCCTGATTTTTTTCAATTCTTAAATTGTAATGATAATTTTGAAATGAGAGTTTTGCTCTCTTTATAAATATTAATTTAGTTTATTCCCACTCAATTTGGGTTTCAGTACAAATATATTTTGAAATAGATATATTTAAAAATGAAACATAAAATAACATTGCGTACCTGTCAGTATCAGTACCGTCATCAGAACTTGTATTCTCCCAATTTTCTGAATCATCATCATTTATTGTAGGATTCTGAGTTTCACCAGACTTTGAATCGCCATTGACTAATGATGAATCTTCTTTTGTTGGTTCAGGACTGAAAGTACAATCAATAAGTTGATAATACTATTTGTATTGCCTAGATATATTTTTTGTTGTTAAGAAAAAAGTAAAACATTCAAGGGTAATATCAATTTCCTGTCTAATAGATTGATTGTTTCCTACATTTATTACTTTGATAACAGCTATTTCCTATAAATGTACAGTTGGTTTACATCTACATTTATAACTCGTACAATTATGTGAATAACTTAATTTTTCTCTACATTGATTAATGCTTGACTTATTCTTTTCTTTATAGATTACCGTTCCTCATATATACACATGTACTATCAGGGACTTTCATTTCTCATAAAAAAATAATTTTAAACCAGTTTTCCTTTTAATTTTCTTAGTAATTGTAGCCATATGCATTTAGTACAGCTTAACTATATTTCCATAATTCCCAATCAAAAGTTTAAAAACTCAGTTTGACTCATTTTCACATACCAATCATCCTTTATTTTGAAAGGAAAAATGCAACAGTTTCTAATACCCAGATTAATGCTAATGAAACTGATGTCCATCAATTACTTCTGTCTATACAACAGACTGGTATGAAACAGTGAAGGTTACTGCCAAAGTTTCTATTTTAACATGAAAATTGTGCATATTTCATTTCAGATTTTAATAAGAAATTAAATAAAGTAGAAATAATACTACATCACATAGTTTCATTTAGTTGTGAATAAACTTTAATCCTATATACTGCATTAAAAGATGCCCTACAATATAGTGGCAATCTTCTTTTAAATTATATGAGCTATTTAAAGAAAGATATAAGTAGTCTACAAATTTATGCTGATTCAGAATGCCTGTAAAAAATTGTTAACAGCTTGTACATCTAAATATTTTTGAAGCTGTTCACTTGAATTTCAAGTCAAACCCAAGTTTAGTTTTTATACTAAGAACGACTACAAAAATTGATAAAATAAGTTTTCATTTAGAATAACTTTCTGATTAATGATCCAATATAAAATAATCTAAGCAAACTTGCAGAAATAGGTATAATATCTAGCAATGACAACATAATATTGTTATAAAAATTAAAATTTCAATTATGTTAGACAATTATTACTGGATGAAACCTACCTAATACCAGAATCATTCTTTTCTTCTAGAGCTGTCTCATCGGTTGTGCTGTTGGCAATACCAAAATTCCCCTGCAGCAATTCCTGTAGGCCAGGATCATCACTCGGATCTATTTTGATACTCGGACAGATGATTTCACTTCTCGATCCGCTTACCACAGTTTCCTGAGTTTTTTCCACATCCATTTTGACAACTGGTATGATATTTTCCTTCAAATTATGCGACTGTTTGCTTTCCTGGGATGCACTATGTGGATATACTTTTGCGGAATCTCTGCTATGGAATGAGGCACGCTTTTTGGGTTTGGAAGGCACATGAGAGGAGCTATGTTTCGTAGTTAGGTCTCCACTGTGATTACTAAGAGTCGTTTTGCTCTCCTTAGAAGCCATTATCTTTACGGGACGGGTTTGACGCCTTAATTCTCTGTAATATTTACCTGTAACATTATACGGAGAGATAAAATGATATTTAGGGATGCATTAAATTGTATTTATGGACAAAGATTTTTATTACCATTATAAAATATTAATTTAACACAAAACTATAAAGGACATTACCTATACTGGGCTAATGCTTTTCTGTCGGTCAACAAAAAAAAACTTTTATTTTTATAGAACAGACCAATATTAACATTTTTCATTATGACTTCGATTATTCAAATATCATTTCGGATAATTTACTTTGAGCTTTAATAGGTCTAAGTGAATTATCCGAAATGATATTCGAATTCCAAGTTTTGTCTTGGCTTAAACTGAAAATACCAAAACAAGGCAGAAACGTCCTAATATAAAGTGGTAATGCACTATGTGCAAAAGAGCCAATGTCATTACACTAGGTACCTTAATTATTGTAAGTGCGATCCCGAAGATACTATAGCTATCTCATATAAAGTGTCTTTCGCCAGAATGGACTTCGGGGACACGTGGCATGTGTACTTCGTTCATTACCTCAGTTCTCCACGATACTCTTGTAATATCGGACGGCTTCTCAGTTTTCTATCATTGTTTTCGTTATCGTCATTTTTGTTATCGCTGTTTTTGTTACCGTTATTTTGTTATCATGGCACACATGCACATGGATACGTTGTGTATAAACTGTCGTAAACCATGTGAAGATTGAAGGACCTATAAATGGAGTTCAAGAGAAGAACAACATTTGGATATTGCTCTGATTATTATTGAGGAACTGTTAGCGAGACAGGTGATAAAATGCATCATTATTATTTTGTTTACAGTACATAGTATACTTGCATGGAAATATCTCCCGCACCGTTTCTGTTTTGCGTCTGTCCATTCTCGCCCGTACCAAATATAGTTAGCGTCAAGATGATGTCTTCCACATAAGATGACGCGTTTATTTAATTCAACTGAGTATCGATAGGTATTTCAAAATACTGACTTCAGTTTAGATTATTTGACACCACCAACTGTAGATAGTAGTTTTGTTGGCAAAGAGCTGAAAGACGCACTCGCGAGGTACGTCAAGACCAGATGTCAGATGAACAACCCATTGAAGAATCTAACTGGAATCACCCAACACTGACTTTACCTGGATTTGTTCATACTCCAAACTCAACTGTCAATTACATTTTTCAGCATTGCCAGAATGCTGATGTCATTATTCGTATGATTGGACGCTACAACCTATTGATACCAGATAATGCTCGCGTGTGTAGTGAACACTTGTAACAAAACCTTTGGCATACCCTTCCTGTACAAGATAATCTTATAGAAGATTTTAATGGCTTCTGAAATAGTTAGTGCTCTGACTATGATGAGAAATCATATTACAACAGTCATTCTAAACTTATAGGCTTACAAACCCATAAATGCAAATGAATTTCACAATTTAACGGGACTTAGTCACGAGCAGTTTTCTAATTTACTCAAAAACACTCCAAGTCTAAACAACAACCGACAAAAGACTGTACTGGCAGTTTTATTGGTGAAATTTTCAACAGGAAATTGTAATTCCAGACTTGTGTTGACTTTCAGAACAAGTGAATCCCGTTTTCAACGGACATTAAGTTCAGCGCTTATACAAGATTTTGTTCCCTTGCTTGTAGGGTTTGACCACATGAATCAAGTGGCTCAGAGAAACTTATTAGTACCCAAAATATTATTTGACAATGTGGGGAGCCCTTTAGAAGAAAGATTCGCTATTATAATATACAACGGCACATATATATACAACCAGAAAAGCTCTAACTACTTTTCCAAAGAATTTCATGTCGGTCATAAATACGGACATCTGACAAAACCTTTTTTGTTTGTATGTTGTGAGGTACATATTATTGAGGTGTCCGGACCACACACTGCAAGAACTTCTGATGCAGCAATCATGAATGATTATATTGGCAATGAGGACAGTGAATTTCACTAGTTTTTAAGACCGGGGCACGTATTTATTCTTGATGTAGCTGGGTTGTGGAAGTGATAAATGGATGATTTAAAAGAGATTTTCCAGATCAGAGATTTTGCACCACATGATGGGAGTATTTTAAAATCGCTGCAGCCGTAATTAATGCTTAACATCAAATAATTATGGATAATATGTGGGCCCCAACATTTTTAGAAATAGTTAGTAAGAGAATTAACTTACCGAATACATTGGGAGATCTCGTAAACAGACATAACTACAACAGAATACGGGTTCAGATTCAGCCAATGAACGCGAATATGCTCGAGGTCGACACGTTCCCTTTGTTGACAGAAAAAGATTTAATTCTGTTTGCCCTTCATATTTATTAAATCAAATATGCCAGGAGCTATTATGTAGAGCACCTGTTGCCAGGAAGTGCGTTTATGATGAAACTCAGGTGTCAGATACCTGTTGAGCATATTCAAGAGCTAGAAGGAAGGGACTTTTACATACCGCGAGGTCAAATTCGGTTCCGGCATGTCTGTTTACGAGCCTTTAATGTATATATTGGCATAGATAGGACCATCAGAGTTCGACAACCTGTGCATTATATGTTACATGGGGTACACAAAACATGAGCCTATCATAAACATTCCCGCCGAAGGTTTAGAAGACATTATTGTGAGACGAGGTCAATTGTAATTATAGTTTGTTTAATAAAAAAGTTTGGAATAAACGGAGTTTTTATTTTTTTATTTTTAAAGGTCAAAAATAAATTAAATATTTTCAAACAACAAAATGTCAAAAAGTATGTTATAAACCATAAAATATAACAACAACACACTAAAGATAATAACATTGTTTCAGGACATAATTCTGCTGCGTTTACCATTGTTACTTCCATGTCAATAAAATACTTTATGGCTGTTTATCACATCACAGAATTGATTTAGAGCTTAGATGTCTTAGTAAAAATTTTTTATAATTTTATGCTCTATAATAATACTATTATATTTTTTATTGATCAGCAAAAAAAAATTAGCCCAAAATTGTATGAAAAGTAGGTGATGTCCTTTGATTTTACTTACCAAGAAAATTAAAAAGATGTTTTTTATTTGTATTCAAAGAAGATACAATAAATTTTTTGGAAATCTATATCACCATCTGAAATTGATGTTCATGGAACTGATTATCAATATTGATGAGAGCAATCCAAAAATGAACACTTACTCTGCATTTTCCTCCATTGTTTTTTAGTCATGAATGTATCCTCTTCAGAAATTGTTAAAAAGTTTCTATCACCGACCTGTAATGTGCACGGTTCGAACACATTCAATAGTTTCAACCTCTTCAAATCTTCACCTGGAAACAAGGATTAAAACATTTACATTGTTAAATTCTTCATATAACATATAAATACCTCTGAACAAATTGCATATTTATGTAAAGGCTGTCTTTGAGGTAATGCATCTCAAGGTAAGTTATTTCAACTAAATTTGATATCAGTCCTCAGTTTACTATCAATGATTTCTACTCAAGTCACTGTGTTTTTACAGTTAATAAATACATGTATGGAAAAGATGCAAAATTCGGAATTTTGTTTAGTTTCAACTTGAATTTTTTTATGAATTGTGACTGAATTTTGTGCAAGATTCAGTTATTATATACTAAACAATTTTTTTTAGCCAAATGTAGCAGATACAAATAAATGTTCTTCAGAAAACAAATAACAAGGTAGAATATTTATATCAAAAGTTAATGTCAAAAAGCTCAATGAACATTGATGATTTGATATCAATTAAATTTGCCACAAAAAAAGTTGTTTGTTAAATGCCATGATAATTACAAGGATAGATTTGATTGCAGAAATGGAAAAACTTTTAATAATATAGATTCAAGACAAAATTGAAGAGTTCCATTAGTCAGTTTTCTGTTAATCAACTATTTTTCAAAAACAGTCACGTTAATTTTCTGAGGAAAGGCTTTTTACGGATAGCTGTGAATAACACATGATTAAAAGCAAGATACGTGTTACATAATACCATGATTTACATGAGCTAGTTCTCCTGTAATTGCGACCAGCCAATGTCCTCAAGTTACAAAAAATAAAATGATTAAAAAATCTTTAACACAACATATTTTTAATGCTGATGAAATTGGATTTTTTGGAAGGAAGTGCCTTCCCGCATTTACATATTACAAGAAAAAACCATGCCTGGTTGCAGGCATCCAAAAACTTTTGCTGTCACTGTTGGGGTAAAATGCAGAAAATTACTTTAAATAAGTCACATATAGTTTAAAGATCTAAAAATTAAAAAAGTTTTATTTTTGCCTCCAAATGCTACTGGGTGCTTCCACTGAAATGCGACATTGTAGGTTCAAAATAAAATTTATGCAATCGTTATGACTTACAGACAAAATGGTAGCTTGTTAAATATATTTACTGGCAACACTAAATTTTAAAACAAAAAACGACCGTTTTTTTTCTTTATAACAGTTTGATTGGAACGTTGTCGACAGTTACAAAACACGTAAAACTTTTAAGTTTTGTACAAATAACAGTGTTGGTATTGTGTGATAATAAATTTTATATTGGACGACAAATAATTGGTAAGTATTTAAATTTAATGGTTTGAATTTCATTTAAAAGTCAAACACTCCAAAATTAAAGGCATATTTTTTACTTTTATACAAAATATTATTCGTTTCAAAAGATTCAATTTTTTATTTAGATCCTGTTTAAGATAAGTCACAGAAATATGCAATTATTTTTATACAATTGTTATATTAAACTTATTAAAAAGATGTTATTAATATTGTAACATGAGTTACCGGTAACTCACGATACATGAAGTAATGTGAGTTATCATTGCTAAAGTTTGATTCAACGTGAGTGAATGTGTAATATTGTATTATGTGACGAATTTCTTGTATTGTTTTAGAGATAATGGCTTTGACGGGGGCTGAAAAGATGAGGCGTCGAAGGGAAAAACTGAAAAGACTTAACCAATACGATGAATTTAAGGCCAAACATAGGCAACAAGCAAAAAAAAGTAGAGACAATGCTAAATTCATGCTAAATGAATTACCAACAAGAAAATTAAAGAAAAAAACTAGAGGAAATAAGAAGAAAAACCAGAGAAAGAGTACAAAAACATAGAGATAAGAAGAAGGAAGCTTTGAACCATAACGAACTAGATGGTACTTCGTATTCTAGTTCAAAAACGCTTGGAAAAGCTAAATTGAGGGTTAAAAAAGCATTGCCTGCATGTCCTTTGCGGAAAAAGATTGTGCTTCAAAGATTTTGGAGGAAATAGATTTAGAACCATTAACTACTACACAAAAATCGAAACACTGCATCTCTGATGAAGTTACATCAAAAGTGAAGCAATTTTACGAGAGAGACGATATTAGCAGACAGGTGCCTGGTTTGAAAGACGTCAAAACCGTCCGTGAAGGGAATATAAAGTCAAAACTACAATTTCGTCACCTATTTATGTAGGTGAAAGAAGCTTATGCATTGTGTGTTAAAGAAAATGGGAAGATTATCGGGAAAAGCAAGTTTTCAGAGCTAAGACCACAACATGTCCTGTTAAGCTCCACTATACCACGTAATGTATGTTTGTGTCGCTACCACGAAAACTATATTTTGGCTGTTAATACTTTCCACAAGAACTATAAATCTTTCCCGGCCTACAATAGTTCTTTCCTTTACACTATTTTATGCAAAACTCCCACAAAAGATTGTTGGTATAACGAGTGCAATAAATGTCGAAATAAATTAAAAAGAGTGATGAACAGAGCCATCAGAGACGCTGAAAACATACCATATGAAGTAACATGGCACTTCTGGAAGAACGATAATAAAGGCAAACTATGTATGACCGTTCAAAGTGGAAATTTGGATGAACTTCAGAAACATTTAATGGATCTGACGCCCTCATTCAAATTACATTGCTTTGTTAAGAATAGTCAAGCAAAGTCTTACGAAAAAGACAAAGATGCCGTCATCAAAAACATAAATAAAGCGGCTAGTCTCTTGCAAGTCGATTTTTCGGAAAATTATACCTGCTTAGCTCAGGATGAAGTGCAGTTTTCATTGGGTGCAACCCAGGCAGCCCAGCAGGTCACTCTATTCACAATGTCACTTTGGCACTCAGGAAAACATTTTCCAATAGTCATTGCTTCTGATAACCGGCACCATACCAAAGACACCATTGTCCTTTCATGGAGCGAGCACTAGAAGAACTTCCAGATAATATCGAAGAGGTTCACGTATGGTCAGACAGTCCAGCATCGCAATTTAAAAATCGGTTCATTGCTGTGTCACTGCCTTTGCTTGAGCAGATATCGGCTAAGAAAATTATATGGAACTATTTTGCTACCTCACACGGTAAAGGCCCGGTTGTTGGCATTGGTGGCGCATTAAAACATTTAATAAGAGGTAAAGTAATCAGCCGTGTAGAACATGTTTTTAATGCCCAACAATTTACGCAGGTTGGTAATAAATATTCCAGTGTGAAAGTTATAAATATGGAAGAAGAAGAAATTGAAAGTAGGTTTGCCAAGTTGAAACTGAAGGAAGTATTCGACAAAGCATTACACATCGGGAGTATTGCGAAGATTCACAATATTTACACAAGTAATAGTGCGGTGAAAACTGAATCCATAACAACAGATTCAACTCTCATAAAAGAGAAATCGTTTTACCATACTGTGTATGGATCGGATGAGTCTGACAGCTCAGATGATGACGTTCCGCTGTCTATTATAAAGGCAAAACGTTAGTTTTAAGTTTAACTACCATTTCCTTAATTAAATTCAATTTTTGGTCCATAAAATATCTAGAAGAAAACTTTGAATATGTATGTAACATGAGTTACCAAAATCTATGTAACATGAGTGACCATTATTTAATTATCTAAAAAAAAATGTGTTTCTAAAACCATTAACATTGCTAATGATCTCATATGTAAGACACTTAATAAAAACAGATTTGATTTTGAATATTTTTATTTTATTTAAACGGAACAGAATTTATAGGGTACATATTAACCTAATTAAGCTAATATCGCCAAAGGTAACGTGAGTTACCAAGGACTTTTATTGAAACTAAAAAAATATCGCCAAAGGTAACGTGAGTTACCAAGGACTTTTATTGAAACTAAAAAAAACTAAACCTAGAAAATTCAAAATAAAACGAGACCCACATTGTATTATAACAACGAAATTTTCATTAAGAGGGTAGTTGACATAATTATAAATATATGGTATGCTAGCTTTCTTAGTTTTACTTGGGAAGTAAAAATGTAACATGAGTTACAATGGAATTACCCTACCTCAATGCTCCAGCAAATGGTTAAATGATTCAAGGCATGTTATTTCCGATGAATCTTTTTTAAGCCATAGAAATTAATAACTCAAATGGTGAAGATATTAAATATTTTTGTAAGAATTACTGTATCTTAAGGTATTTGAAAAAGTTTATGTCTGCATTTGTTTGTAGAAAATGATGTCCACCCAACTACAGGTATAAATGAGAATGTAATCATTGATCTGAGATTGAAGTGTCTACTGATAACATTTATGAATTGTTAAACTCATAACATGATTTAAACAAATAAGTGTTGGGACTAATGAAGATATTGTAAAACTTAAACAAAATCATAAAGAATCGTATAAATAAATAGTTTTCATTTATAGCAATAGAAATGTCTTCAGAAGTCCACGGAATGCCATAAAAATTTTCCAAAGGAGTTTTGAGTCTAAAATAAATTTGTTGCCTGATTTTAAAAAGTTCTATAAATTTACAATCAGGTTAAAATATTGTGAATTTCTAAAAACTATTAGATTTAGAATTATTGTTACAGTAAACTTCTAATAATGCTATTTTTATCCTTAGTATTTACTTAAGCAGTTTCTGAGTTGAGGAGAACATATTTTTTAGACGTTTTCAAAAATACCTCTAGAGCTCGTTCTTGCGATAACAAATGGAATAAAAGAAAAAATTTGATTATTCATTTCATCTCTTAAAATGTCACCATAAATATTTTTGAGTGCTAACTATTGAACTATAAGGAGCTTAATATGCTTTATCCTATTCCAAAGTTTTATATCAAACAGTTTGAGTGACCTTATTATAAATGCTATGTATTTTTTCTCTTTATTTTTTTCATATTACCTTATAGCAGATTTGATTGAAGCATTTACTATTTACATTGTTTTGATTTACCTTCAACAAGAAATTTAGGTTGCTGTGGAGCCCCATTTTCCGCACCAGGTGTAGTACAGAGAGCACGACACTGCCAATGAACACCCACACTTTCAGTCACAACAGCTTCAACGGTAAACTGTGCAAAAGATAAATTAAAAAAAATATGTTAAATAGTCAATGTATAGATATTTTAAATTTTATAATAGACAACGTACTGCAGAAATGCTTTTCGTATTTATTTTCCATAAATTAATTTAAGAATTTTTTAATTTTCAAAAATGAACCAGTGCAGTTTTCAATACTTAAGGACTCTCTAAAAATATCTTTAGTATGATCTAATGATAGGTACATAAGGCTGCTATAAGTCCCCCGTTCAAAGAATTAGTCCTGCAATGGAATGCTGTATCCTATACATATTTGAAATAGTACCCATTTCATCTTGATTTATTATGAAACATTAAATGTACATTAATAAATTCTTAAGAGTGGTAAAATTCTTTTCTTTTTCTTTGAAATTCAATTCAATTTTCTTTTAATGGTACATGCTGTACTATTATCTCACTCCCATTCATATTACACCAATAGGTCTTGGCAGTAGGAGTGTAGTTTCACGTGAGTACTGGACTTAGATGACTTGGTATTTTTATTATTTTGTGTTGTGACACCATTAACATATCAAACTAGTTGCTTGATTTTGAAAACTTCTATGAATTCACTATACCTAGAAAAACATTTGAAAAATGAAGAAAAATATATACTGAAAAAAAATTCTTACTTTTTCAATAAATACTGTCCAGAAAACGTAGAGGTCATCAAAAAAATACTCACAAAGCCATAGTTGACAGAATTAAAAATTATTAGTTGTCAATGCCAGTGTAATATTTTAGGAAATTAATAAAATTACCATAAACAGTTTTTAGCCAATATACATTGACGAAATATAAAAAATTACACATGAAACAATTTGAAGAAAGCAAATGTCATAATTATGACAGATATTTGACATTAACATTTCTGACAAAATAGTTGCTAATGTCGTCACCTTGTTGAAATCAAATATCAAAACAGTCATTATAAATTTTGAAAATCTAAAAAAAAATGTTAAATACGTAAATTTCACAGAAATGATTTTACTCAGAGAGAGAACTACAATATTTTGCATTAAAATACAAATTTTTATATACATGACAGAAAAAAGTAAGGTATAAAAAGGTCATGAATGTTAAAAATATGTATTTATGATGCTTTCCATGAATCTAAGACACTGAATCTATAGAAGGATATTGGTGAATCTTGATTTCTGAAATTTCTTTAGGTGTTTGGACCACCTTTGACAAAATAAACTACATGATATTTAGGTATTATATATAATTTTCTTTGATTATAATATGTACTCTGATTATAATATGTACTTGACACAAACAAAAAATGACATTACACGTGTTTATTGCCTTATCACTTATAACTATTGTATTTGTAGTCCCTTTACTCATATTTCTATTGAAAATGGAGGAAACAAAAGTACACCAGCACGTAGGTATAAAACCACATGATAAAAGTGAAAATGTTTTCAATTTCAAAGAATATGCCAAATGTAATGTTTCATAAGGATAGTGTGATGAAGATTTCCCGATTACATTGGCCGAATCGATAGTTGTATAAACATTCTATTTAATATTTTAGCGAATGAACTGATCAGCTAAGAAAATTAGTGAAGTTAAGTTCTTTATTACATAAAACGTCTAAATCACTGAATAAATTCCTCTAATGGAAAGTATCATTTTTATGGACATCGATTTAACCCTACTTTCAAGGGATCTGAAAAATGTGAAGAGAACAATATTTTTTCCGAGCATATAGACAAAACTGCAGTTATCGAAAGAGTTGAATCTCCATGTCATATTGTTCGACAACATTACATCAAATGTACTATGGACGATATTTGGGTTTAAAGTAATTATAACAAATATATTGAAATATTTTTATATCTTAAACATAAAAAAAAGATAAACATATTGATTGGCTATTTTAGTACTGCACTGTAAAATTGTATCTTATTGTAGATTATCTTACAGAGTTGAATGTAACAATTTACATAGAGCAATGGTCTAAGTAATATTTCAGAATTAAAGTCAATAGAAAAATACCTTTTTTATTTTACTAAGAGCCTAAAAAGTTGAAGAAGTGTCTTCTTGTTTTAACCAATTACAATACTTATTAAAAATTACAGGCCCAAATTTGAAAACTTATACAGTGCGGTCCAGGGCTGTGAAATTATTAAAATATATTAACGATTCTGCAAATATACATATTTTGCATCAGAATATAATTTTGTTCATTGTAACGCAACGCTCTCCTTGACTCATCTTTACTGTACGAGCTATGCCATCTAGAGATGCGTAACTCATGAGTGAGAGATACAAAAGATATAGCTCATATGTTATGATCATATCTATCACTCGCTCACATGAAATCAAAATGTATTTAATTGTTTGTCTTTTTCGTTTTATCAAATCAATCACTTCACACACTCGTCGCGTCGTGAAGATAGATATAAAAGTATATGTTTTGACGTTACATGAAAGAAACAGAAAACGATCAAACTGTTTAGTCAAATATGCAACTGAATATATGTAGACGACGTAGCTACTCACGATCGAATGTGTGTGTGTGTGTAACAAACACTTTTTTTTTTCTTTTCAAAATTCTAATTTAAAATTGTGTAAATACGCCAATCTATTCCAATTGATGTAATTATCATTAAAGTTATTTTATGTATAATTTGAATCTAGGTTGACAGTCCTAAATCCTAAACCTGCAGACTGTTAACCAAAATCAAGTGGATACTCTTGTAGAATTTACTTTAATTTTCAAACAATAGTGCATAATGTTCAGTCGTTCTGTGGTTCATTCATTACTTTTTATCACCACGTTGTATGACCATTGTTCAACGTACGCGTAATAAATAATTTTGTTAATAACTCGGAGTACTGAGATGCTGAGCTGAAGATATAAATGAGTGATATATATCTTTCCAAACAAATGATATATATCACTATTTTCTTTTCAATGATACATTTTGCGCAACTCTAATGCCATCTAACAACAGCTTTATACACAGCGATATTTCTAACATTCATTACCAATCTATTAGCTGGCTGTAATCTGCTGATTGATAGACTTATCAAATTTTAGGTGGAGTTATCAAATTGTGTAGTACTGAGAAAATAGCAAGTATTCAACAGTAACCTTAAGTCACTGTTCAATGCTTGCTAGATAGGTTTCAGCCACTACTTAAAATATTGGTAACTGAGTAGAAAGTGAGTATAATGAACTGCCCTGCCCTTTGAGCACATAAATGCGCAATACCAACACTATTTCACAAAATGATGGGAGATTACCCTTTCAACAATGTTCATAACTATTCAAGTTGACATACATTTTTGGCTTATGAATATTTTTCTAAAATTTCATGCAGACAATGAATTTCAGTTGCATTTGGAAATATTTTAATATCCTGAACACACAGTATTAAGAAAAAACATATTTTGCTTCATCTTACAATAGTAGACACTGTTGGGTTCATTTGTTGAAAGTTTGCTTTCTTAATTTATATCTAGTAATTATACATTAATCGTGTGATAATTTGAGGTATAATTACAGAAATTCGAGACTATAATCAAACGTAACCTGAAAAATAAAATTACACAATATAATTTTTCTATTTAGGTTGATGGAATATTTTATTTTTTAAATCCTACACCACAAAAGCTGAGAGATGAAGAAAGTTAAAACTTGCATATATTGAGGTAAACTAGTAATGTATTTTTTTAATATCTCAGTATAATTTTATGTAAAATATTTAAAACGTTATGTTCTTTTTTAAAAAAATGTTACGCTTCAAACAAAGTCCAAAATTGTTACCATACAAATGGATTAAATTTCATGAATATTCCATTCCGATGTAAAATCTTGTTTACACAAAAATCAAGTTCATGAAACAATTAGAAGTAAGCGGCACTTGATTAAACACAATACGTGTACCACTGTGAAAACATAATAATGAAGGCTACATATAAAATGTAACTTTTGTATGGTCATCTAACTAATTGTGTCTTAATTATTCATTATTTTATTACAACCTTATAATAATTTTAATATAGCTTTTCAAAATTTAATATTCCCTAAGAAAAAATTTAAAATAATTTGATTTGGGATAATAAAATTGTTTTGATTAATATAATATTTACAAGACAACAATTAAACTTTTTATTGATCAAAACAAACTACTTATAACATTGGACGTGGTTGATTTTCACACTAAAATAATGCATCCCTGATGTTTAGTCATTAAAAATGTCTGTGTACAGTATAAATACATTATTGATGATAAAGAATATCATAAATCTGCTATTTAATTATTCACTGTAACTTAATTGCACTGTATGCCTTTCAGCGCCCAATTCAGACATGCTATTTTAATACTGACCTTGTGTTCATGCATTTTATGTTTTCTCGCTGCTTTCATTTCTTTAGTTATGTTCAACCATTGTGCTTGATCTAATGAACCGACTGGGCCAGTTAATACTTGGCCTGGATAATATTCTATTGTTGAGTATGAAGAAGTCCTTCTCTTTCGCAGAGTGTAATCTTGAAGAGGGCAATCGTCTAAAAATTTCCATTCTAAGCGTGATCCGTCAGCTGAAGTAAGACGGAGTTTACTGTGAACAGCCTGCAGTTAACAAATATATAGAAATACAATAAGAGAAAAAGAAAACAAATTGTATCGGTTATTTATAGCAAAAAATTTATTTATGAAACAAATGTCAATTTATGATTATCAGTAGTAAATTATGGATAGTATTATTTATATACATAGATGTTAATTGCACAATAACAACGATTATCATTCACCGCCTCACAGTGGTCATAAATTTGCATTAAAATTGCTGTCTATTTGTCAATATCTAAATTTATTAAAAATATTTCCAAAATTGTTTCATTTAATTATCAATTTTTATAAAATCTAATATTAAAAAAAATCAACTAAGCAAATAATAAAAAAAATACATAAATAAAAACTAGAAGGAACATCCCCAGATTATTAGGTACTCAATGTATCTTTAAATTTTCATTATCATGTTAATTAAAAATAATAACTAAATAATAAGTCAATTAAAAATAATAACAATTTATCTATGTAACATGTGATATTAATATACATTACAAATTATTTTTCATTGCAACTATAAAATAGGATAGAGGGTCAAGAAAACAAACTTAAACTAATCAGCAAAAATACTATTGCGTTTCCTATTCTGAATAGGTAAAACAGTTGCTCGTAAAAGAATAATCTGTTTAAGAAAATGCAGAGTTTATGATGAAATTTTTTTGACATCAACACAAGTTTTCATTTCGCAGTTAATAGTAACATATATGAAACAGTGATGAACACGCTTTAAATATAATTTTCATAACTACCCACATTTATTATATAACAATACATGCAATTAAGCAAATAGGTAAATTATAAAATTTTAAGTTTTGTTTGTAAACTAAAACTTACCTTAGATGTTCCGACCCATGAGTCTAGACACACTGCTAGATCAGGTGTAAATTCTTCCAAAGGATCGAGCCTCTCACTAGCAACACATGGTATAACGTGATTAGTACCAACAATTTGAAGAGCAGCAGTCATCATAATATCTCTGCAGTAACCTCGCTGAGTGTCTTTACCGGCAATCATACGTCGCACGACATCACCAGGCATAAGAGAGCGATCTGCCAAGCCAACCTATGAAGCGTTCGTTGTAAAATTCAATCTATTTCTTTAATAATCTCATTAAAGGAGATAGAATTAAAATAATTTATACACTGCAATCTATAAATGCACGATTAACTGGCATTGAAGTTAAGCTTGGACATAACCTAAATAATGTGCCAGTAACTTTCGTGCATATTTATTTCATAAAAAATATATAACATATGTGTAACGTAAAAAATCTTACGCTTTTTTCAGATATCACTCGCTCGTTGCCCGATGGGTGCCATACTACGCGAATTTCGCCTTTCTGTATGGGTGTCTCAACATCACTTTCCTGATCGCTGGAATTGGCTTCATAATTTTCTAATACGAGTCCAAAAACGACCTGACCACTATTGTTTATTTTATACACTTCGTCTTCATAGAAATATTGAAAGTCTGTCGGCGAACCGGGATTTTGACCCGCCATGTTGACGGGAATTAACTGAAGACACAAATAATTTTGCGTGTTTTTTTGCGTGGTGATCCTTTGACAGCTGATTATTATATGAAGCGCATGCGCCGCAATTAACAAAAGCGCCCTCTCGAGTTATGAAATAGTAATTTACGGAAGTAACCTTGCAAGGTAAAAACAAACTGTTTTTTTCAATAAATATAATAAATATCAACATTACTTCATATTTCTGAAAAGTGATGTACTCGCCCAGTTAATGTTAAGTGCCAGTGTTTAATATCGGTAGAAATTAAAATTTGACAATGTGACATTTGAACTTCTCTGAAATTGTTTTATTGTTTAAACATTCGTCAATCTTTATCTGTTATCGTCAATACGACTAATATTTTATTTACCAGTTCGCGTATTGCATACTGTGCCGGTACCAAATTCAGTGCCAAACAATTTTTTGCCATTTATTCACTTCACAAATTTTATAGATTATGTTTATTGTTATCATTCTTACTTCATATTTAATTAATAATTAGATCTAAATTATATTCTGTATTATTAATTAATATCACCAAACCACTATCATTAATTTGATCGTGCAGTATAATGTAATGGGACAACGTATCTATACAGCCTGTGTAAAACCACAGAACAGATACGTAGTAAAACCATAACCATATTAAACATAGGCAGTCGTCTCGTAACGTTGCCCGCACATAGTACTCGAAGTGCTTAGTTCAGGATCAATACTTTTGACATAACAACAACTATAGGTCGAGCATGTTTGTATACGCAATGTATACATACATTCGGCGCAATTGAATGAGGTTACTCCGTCAGTGATAAATAACACATTGTAGTCATAGGTGTGTGTAGTGCTTTTAAAAAATTAAAATAATGTAAACGATGTTCACAGTAACAATGCCATTAACTGAATTTTTACGTCGCGCATCAAATTATTTCTTAGGCTTCGAAGATGGAGATCTCGATCAGTTACCCGACTACGTTGATAATGAAATATTATTCTGTAAAAATAACGTATGTGTACATCCGCCCACGATTGCCAGACATGAACTCGACGTTATCCATCATCCCGGATATTTGACTATAACTACAAAGATATTTACGGATCAGCACAACCATGCCAAGAGGCCTACATTGTTTCTAAATTGGATACCAAATACAACCCTTCGCAGATGTCCATCAGCCATTGATCACTGCACAAATAACGAAGATATCGACGGTAATGGAGAAAAAGTTGATATATCGCTTAAGCAACTACGAGAAAATAAATTTAAAAACACAGAAACATTATCTGCAAAACTCATTACTAAAAACGTTGAACTAAATAATGAGCATGCATTCTCAGATTCATCGGAGACTACCAGTTTGAATTCTAATTCCGATAAACAGAGTATTAAGTCTACCGATTCCAAAATTATTTGCAGTTCTACCGAGTCAGACCCAATGAACTTCTCTCTGAACCGAACAATTAAATCAGATATGAAGTGTGAGGAATACACTGACAAAGAAACAGTTTTTTATGATTCTGAAACTAGGCCCTTAATCAGTGAAGACGGAAAGAATATATTTGCTTTTGAAAAATATATAAGGTCACAGTCCATGACTTCTGTAAATATAACAATCGCGAACCCCAACATTGAAAATATAGATCTGACTCCAGATAGTACTATATCTGGAGATAAATTTATTAGATCTCTCTCAATGAGTTCTTGTGATGAAGGGAATCCAAATTGGATGTCTACTCCTGAGTTCTTAGCTCTGAAACATAATTTGACATTTCCTGAAAGTGTCACTGGATCACCTGTTCCTCATCGGCGCGCTCCATTGAAATGTCGAAGGTGAGTTGCAAAGACAACAATTACATAATGATAGATATAATATACAACTGTAAAATATACTATGCATCTAAAATATTATATATATATATATATATATATATATATGTATGTATATATATATATATATATATATAGTTTTTAGATATTTAGTCGAATTATATTGTAAATTATGCATTATTGTTACAGAAAAAATTTGTACAGGCATAAAATGTTAAAGTTTAAATCCTTAAAAATACGTAATTAAATACTGAATTTCCTCATGATTTTATTACAAGAAAGCACGTAGGTAAATGTAACAAGAGGAAATAGTAGCAAAGGGTATATACAACGGAAACAGGTTACTACACATAACGGAAACACAGTTGCTAGATAGTGATAAGCGATGACGTTATATAGTGTAGACATGTTATTTATTAGCGCATTAAAAACTGTCAAAGATAATTGTCCATTCAATATGGCTATCTCTTATTATACGTGATTTCTTTGACCCTTATCTCTTTCATCATAGTTCGTGTGTGTTGCAAAGAACATATTTTTGTGTACCATCGTTAGATACAAAAATATTTTGAATT
Source organism: Druceiella hillmani (assembly GCA_039881145.1). NCBI lineage: Eukaryota > Metazoa > Arthropoda > Insecta > Lepidoptera > Hepialidae > Druceiella > Druceiella hillmani. The sequence goes on from JAYKKI010000007.1 coordinate 6,304,675, forward strand.
TTGATTGAAGGGTAAACACACCAAAATCATATGTCAAAAATCGTCAGATATTTTTATGAAATTTCTTCAATTATGTCATTTCGGGCAACTGCAAAAACGGAATTTAATGCCTTATTTTTTAAATGTTTGGTTATCATGCAATTCTTTAAGAAGTTAATAGGTATTTACTGTATAAAAATGAACTGTAACACGTTTGTTAGTAAAGTGTAACTCCAATTATGATTTCGTTTTCGTGTTTTATTTTCATAATGGTTCAAAGGGCCTATCGTTATAATCGTAGTGAAATGACCCCCAAAATATAGTTTGTAGCTACGATAGCATGTTTTGAGTACGTCTAATACTGCATACAATTTTCAGGGTTTCATACCCAGTATCTCGGAACGGAATTCTATTGTTGTATACGTTTTAAGTCTGGCTGCCTGTCTTCTGTCTACTAAGGCCTCTAATTTCTAAATGAAACAAGATAGGGACTTGAAAATACGCACAGTATTTAGTTCCTTGGCCCAAAACTGAAAAATACCATTTAAAATCACTTAAAATTAAAATTAAGCGATCCTTAGCTGGCAACCAGTTCAGGGCGACTTCGAAGCCGGTATGCCACTGGGTTACGAGCCCTTTTTGAACTATCTACTTCTCTCCATTTCTTCTGATCAGAAAATACAATTTTTGCTTTATATATCGATTTGTTTCAACCATGTTTTCTTTGGTGCATATCGTCGGATTCTCCAAAGAAAGTCCCGATTTCCTTACCAGCTTCTTTGGATTAAGGTCGAATTCTCTAAAGAAGCTGGTAAGGAAATCGGGACTAGCTAAAAAATGTATTATCAATAATAAGAACCCTTCGATTGGCGAGATAAAACGAAAACCAATGTAGTCCACATTCATTACAGGTAAAGGTACTTTAAAGTATTCCCTTATATACCATATTTGGTTCCGATTTACATAGTTTATGAGAAAAATGAGTTTAAAAAATTCCTTAACAATAACCCTTTTTTAATAATCTCAAAGATGGTTCGAAGTCCAGAAACTGTCTTCTCATAACACGTCGTTGTAAGTACAAACAATATTTTGAAAATATCTCATGAGGGGTAATTTCACATGCTTATCACGTTAGACCCTTTAATATTAAAAAATAAAAAAACATTAGAAAAAGTACAACCGACACGGGCAAGGCCATAGTCAGATTAATATTATGAAGAAGCAAGGGGATTTGCGAATAACCTAATTAATTTTATTGTAACATTAATAATTTCAGAAATAAAAATAACGAGCTCTAGTTAAGTTTTCCAAAATTACTTTTTTCTTCACAGGACTTATTTCTAGGTATAGTAAATTAATTTTTATAGCAACAATTTTCGGGAGAAAGAATCAGTACGAATTGATATCCCCCCCATCAATTCGTACTGATTCTTTCTAGGTTACGGCCTTGAACCTGGGTAATTTTTAAGAAATTTTTTAGACACTTGCCATTAATACAGGTATAGATTTTTAGAGAAGAGTAAGAAGTTTAGAGAAATAGATGTCGACTATCGATAAATAGAAGAAATGACGAGAAATGGATGTCGACTATTTAGTTATACATGTGACTTTACACATAATTTTTAATATGGAATATATTAGGCGTTAATTTTGTAAAAATTCATTATTCACAATTAAATGAAACTACGTGATGTAGTATTATTTCTACTTTCTTTAAGTTCTTTACCACGACCTAGGTTTCGTCGTATTACAACATCTTCAGGTGGGCTATCTAAAGCTAGCAAAGATAGCCCACCTAAAGATGTTGTAATACAACGAAACCTAGGCGGTGGTAAAGATCTTAAAGAAAGTAGAAATAATACTACATCACGTAGTTTCATTTAATTGTGTACATAATTTTTATTTTAACAGATTTTCAGTCGACTTGAGTCAAATGCGATCACTGAGATTGTTTTTTAATGATGAGAATTGTACATGCGGTCAATTGGTGGTAGCTTCGAGGGAATCGCAATATAAAATTTTACATTTTCATCACGGAGGACTAGATCACCTGGCTCAAGTATTACACAGATGGCATTCTCTGTTGCATAATATCAAGCTGACTCCAGGTACGGTCCAATATTTGTAATCATATGTTTAAACATGAACTGAACCTTAATAGAATATTTTAATACTTAACTTAAGTCAATGTTAACGAGTATACGCGTAAGTACCTTTACCGTTTTCATAGATATATCGAACAAGTAGGTATATATTTATTTTCACTAATGTAAAAACTCTGGTAATTTTAAAATAAAATTCAAAATGTGACAATTAAACATTTATGTAGCATTTAAAAATTTACACGAGTATAAACAATAATTTTATACGACTATAAAGGTTCATGTAATGTAAAAAATATTTGTTTGGAAAAGATGAAACTATAATAGCTGAAATTACCTGTTTGCAATGTTTTACTAAAGATAGTTTTATATTACGATTGACTATTAAAAATTACATTTAACTTAAGTCAATTTTAAGTTGCTTACAATCTTCTTGGCTCCTTTCAGAACGAATGCAAATGGCGATCTCTGATTGACTAATCAAAGCGCTCTATGCCTGCAACCTTATGTCTTTTACTCTGATTGGTTGTTTTAAGAGGAAAATGATATGGACAGTTGATGAGAAATATTTCAATAAATGCTTACTGTCTCGCTTCCATTGTGCCTTTTCGGGTTGTACCAAAAAGAGAGATTCGAAGCTCTAGGACTACCTGTCTATTTTTTAGCCGTAAAATCGTCTTCTGGGTGACAACTTTTTTTTACTCGAAACCTTTAACATTTTCATGATTATATTCTCTTTTTTTTAAGCAAAGGATAACCTAAGATAGTACATTAAATTTTTCTTATTAGTTAGTTATATATTTATTTATAAGCATTTTAATATAATGAAAGGTTTTTTTGCGAAAAAATCTGATTTTGGGTTGCTAATAATTGTAATTTTCTAAGTAATATAAAAAAAATAGATACAGATATAGATAACATCATAAATACTGTAGAAATAATTAAGATCAATGAAGTTTTAGAGGGAGAGAAACGTTGTCGTATTTTGTATAAAAATTGGGCTCTCTGTTTAATAGACATGACATTACTTATTATAATTGTTGCTTCAAAAAATCTTTACTGACTTTATTTAAATGTTTATTAAGTAAAGTTTAGCAAAGAAATGTTTTTAAACGAAAACATTTTGAATAGGAATAGGACTTGAAAGATATTAGTAAGTACCCCAAAAAATAACACAACTAGGTGAGGAATTATTTTATGAGACGACTCATCAATGACAGTAATCAGGTTTAACAATTGTTCATTTAATTACCAAAAAAAGAAGTTTTTAATAAAGAAAACAAAACTAAAATCAACATTTAATTAAATAATAACGTCGCGAAGTTAAACAATAAAGAAATACATGTTGCGTTTCTTCAGTCAGAGTCAACGCACGAATGTGGCAAAATTAGAAAAAGATTTAAGTAATTATATGACAGTATAAATTTTATTCAGAAACTGTAAATAGATAGTGATAACCAATTGATTAACGCAATTAGGAGAGCAGTGATGTTTTGGAGCTGCAAAGAACCTCTCGTTTCGACAAATAAAGACGACAACCGCACTTAATTCGCCAGTGTTACAGAAAACGTTGATCCCTTCAAATTTAATCGTTTGAAAACGATTAATGGTAAACACGTGAACGATATTGCGTTCAATACAGTATTAAACATAGGTGTTTTAGATATTTATCAGTTTTGCGGTAACGTGATGCAAACGCACTGCAAAATTTAGTCACGAAAATATTCATCCCGCCAAAAAATAAACGTGAAAAAAATGGACCAAAGGCAGTACGAAGAACAAGCGAGTTTATCGACTTTGCCGATAAAAGAATTGAGATCTAAGAGGGTGACAGATTCTATTAAAGTTTAAGAAGAAAAATTATTCCTTGCTTTCTATTGAGCCTTTACTTTGCAAGTTTTCCTAAAAAATGGAGGACTCGTCTGTAAATAAATCATGGGAAGTGGTCTTGTTTTTTTATAATCAAACCAGTGAGTCGATCAGTGTAAAAGTTCTCGGAACCTATTTGAGATTCTTTTATAAAATTTGTGATTCGGTGTAATTGGGAGAGCCTTATTATGTAATTGGGAGAGCCTTATTAGACAAACAATATATGTATATGTTAATATTTAATATTAATTATAGATACACCTTTCGAAATGCTTAAATTTCATAAAAATTACAAAATGTCTAAAATATGTATAATAAATACTAGAATAATTATTGAAAACGTTAATAGAAAGAAAGACTGAGAGACGGGGAATCCGAAAAGACCCGGATGTTTAATGCCGAGCGCCAACCGATTTGGCAGGAGCGCATGGAAATTGAGACGTCACGCCGCCAAACTGAGCAAGCGCCCGATAAAATTCTTATTTGACATCTCTGTGTTAACATTTTCTACTTACGTTTCCAAACTAGTATCCTAACATAGCCCGTCCATTTCTCTACAAATACATTTTTTTGTTTGACATTAAATTTTAGGCTTTCTACAACTATATTGCTTATCGTATTGACCATCAAATAGAAGTGATTCCTTTTACTGTACCTGGAATCTGGGGATAGTTAGACAGAACTTCTTCACGAACAATATTTTATTACATCGATTGAAATTCCGACATGGTAATAATCTTTTTAATATCTACAACTGCCAGTAATACCTATTATTGGCGTCTAAATGAACATTATTATATTTTGGAACTTCGAATAGAAACGTGGTATTTGATTTTAGAAGATATCACAACATTGCGGCGTTTTTTTAAACTGTTCAAAATAATAACCAAGTGACCAATCAGTCGAATAGTTATTAGACGTCTAGGCACACCATATATTTTTGATACCTTGGTTTCATCATTCAACCGAAACTTTGTAGTTATTTCGGATTTCCGTTCACAATTTTGCATGCGGGCCGTAAAGTTAAAAGCTCTACAAAAATTGAGGCACTAAACTATTTTATCGGAATCGGAAGAGTGATACTAGAGAGTAGCGCGAACAAACAAACTTTTCCGCTTTACCATTGTTGTGCTTCAGTGAATCGTAGCGTGACGATATAAATCTTCCTTGAAATATGGGCTTTCTAATATAATTTTTTTATAGTTGTCGTTTTGGAGATGACTGGTCCATGTATAGTCGTCGGAGGGATGGTCCAGATTTATCTAACCCCGTCTATTGAATTTAGTTGTAACGATTGGTTGAACGACAATGCCTGTTTTGAGGAAATTATTTTTCTTCAGACAAACCTTGCATAACATGACAAACAATTTCATTATTGGGACTGGTATATAATATTTATTTTTAGGACATAATATTATGTCTAGGTCCTCATGACCAGCAGACATGTGCATCTATAAAAGGCGATCGTAATAATCCTCACTCGTAATGACTTTAATTAAGGACGACGATTGGTTCTACCCTTTCATAAGGAGTGATTTTTCATCATCTACACCCAACAAGTAATATTTTTCGGCTTTAAGATATTGCTGATGATTTGTGACTCGACGTTGTGAACGACCTTGCTTATCTATTTATTTAAATTTATTACATGTTTAATTATGATCAAAGTTTGTTTCGGTCTCAAACTATCGTTTGGTTGGTCTTCCTAGTGTTAAAACGTGTTTTTTCTTCTACGTAAGTGGATCAAAAAGTTTGCTGAATGGAAGGATAGCGGCCAGAGGGGTTTACTCGCTCACGTATGCTTAGTTAAGGACTCTTTATTAGTATACATACCGAGTTTTAGGGAAATTGTGTAAATAATATCTGAGATATCATCGATCAGATAACTAAACCCGGAGTAATTTGTTGAATGTGACGATATATTCGATATATTCCTGCGGATTTTCGCGCCATCATCAAGTTCTTCACAAAATAAAAAAAGAACACCTAAAGTAATTTTGTATTAAATGTCATCGGTTCAAGGGGATTCTTGTCCTAGTAAAACCACGATTTACATGTAGCATAATCTCGTTCAAGCAAGACAGAGAGTCGATGAAGATGATCCATGCTCAATAATAGGTTGTCTCGTTCCACTGCTGGACATAGGCCTCTTCCAATGCTCGTATCGTTATGCTTAGCTCCTCTTACATCTGTGACGCCACTCTGCCTAGTCTGTGGCATCTGGGCGCGACCCCCAACCCCGCGCGACGAGTGGAATCGAACCCAGGACCCCGTAGTGCGTCGCGTGGTCACAAACGACGCTCAAGTCTGCTGAGGTCGCCTCCTCAGATATGGTCGAAAAAGTTAAAACTATAGTATTGGAAGATGTCCGTTTAAAGAAGAAGCAGCTCGCAGGTATCTCAAAAGTTAGCGCAGAAACAGCAAAGCGTAGTGTTCATGTGAGTTATTGGACCTCTGCAAAGTAGACAAGGATGAATTTTTTACCTGTTATTTTACGGGGGATAAAATTTGGATTCGTCATTAGGAGCCTAAAATAGTCTATATAATGACATAAAAAGGATACAAGAGTCTATTTAATGGCATAAAAAGGATACACCAGAAGATTATTGTTACACAGGAAGTTCAAAGTGTCGCAATCGGCTGGCAAAATAATGCCCCACTGTTTTTTTGGGACACAGAGATTATCCTGCTCATTGATTATTAAAATAAGGTGTGTCAATAACATGGAAGGACTACGCTGGTTCTGTTGGAGTGGTAAGAGAAACCTTCTAAAAGACAACGCACCTGTATACAGCTGTTCCTTAAGTCATGGACCAACCGACAAAAGGAGGTAGGTCAAGCTATGACTAGGTTACTGACAAAATATGATCTTAATAAAAAGCTCTTAGTTTTCGATATATATAGACACTTTTTAAAATTTATAAAAATTACTACTCTGTGCCGATCTTTTGGGTGCCATGGCTACAAATTAAGTCTGATTGTTAATTTTTTAAAGTATAACTGAATAACGAGCCTTTTGAATAAGTTGAAACATTTTACGACACCTAATACGGATCTCTCAAGAAGAAATTCAAAAGCGGACGTCTTAGGATTTTGTAATTTTCATAACTTAGCTTTGACTGTTTGTGGTGAGAAAAAACAAAATCATTATAACAAATCTTTAAACTGCCTGCAATTGGTTCTAATGCACGTACAAGACCAAAGCAATAGAAATAATTGAAGGTTAGAAACAATTTTAATTATAAAAGTTATAAACCCTAAAACGTACATTTTTTAATTTTTTCTTGAGAAAAGTAGTTATAAAATGTTTTGATTTATTAAAAAGGCTTATTACTCAGCTATACTTTACTAAAAAAAATTACAATCGTACTTAATTTGTAGCTGTGGCACCCACAATATTAGACACAGAGTAGCGATTTTTACAAATTTTAAAAACGTGTCAATATCTCGGAAACTAAGAGATTTTATTAAGGTCAAATTTTGTCAGTAACCTAGTCATAGCTTGGTCCATCTCCCTTTTTCGGTTGGTCCATGCTTACGAGACACGTATATAAGAGCCATGTTTCGATGGCTCCCCTTCACAATGGTGACGTTTAGACTCGAGCATGTATTCACATACTGGACGATTGAGACATGGAACTAGGTACGTCATCCACATTGCGTTTATGTACTTAACACATAGATTTCAACGTATTTCATATTCCTTTGACTCGGACAATCGTACGTACGTTTTCAATGGGCATGTATAAAGCTTAAGTAATATCTATAAACATTTAAAAGCATTTCAGCACGTTTTACGTACCTATTATAGCATTTTCTTTAGGTTAATATTTTTCTTTCTTAAAGAACACGTCTTTTCATATTTTATTTATTATTTAATGTTATTAACGAAAATCATATTAAAAATAATATCACCAAAAAAACTGCGGTTCATACTACGAGGTCAGCAGTGTAAGTTTTTAAAACTGGCCATTTGTAAAATGGTGATAAAAAATAAATTAAAATTTTGAAAATTGAACTCTTTGGTTAATGATATGTCGATTCGATTATTTTAAAAATCGATTAATCGTTTATTATAAATTTAATAATTGTAAGCGATCAATAATCGGTAAAAAACGATTATTGATATTGAAGTAACGAAGGCAAAATATAATTACCATATGTAAGTATAGCTTGTCCTGAAAAGAAAAAAGGTAATAAAACAAAAAACTATTATACTTTTTCAGATTTATTAATTAGACTACCACAATCTTGTGCTTTCTTATTAAAATGCAAGTTATTTAAAATTAAAGAATGAGAAAAATATTGAGTTTCATCAAATAATCAGCCAGCAGAATGTCAGAATTTGTTTATTTACAATACTTAATTTTCCAGCAGTGTCCAGTACGCATTTAAAAATATAATCAAGGTGCTTTGGGAGTATCCGGTTCATTCTCAAATTAGTTATTTGACCAGGTTTTGAAAATATTCTCTCTGAGGGAACTGGGGTGGCCGGAACACGCGAATATTTTACATTTTATTTGTATAAATCTGGGTTATTAGTTTTCATGCTCCTCCAATAAACGAAAGGATTGCTTTTTCTTTCAAGTAGAGGAAGCTCTAAATACTGTCGTAAAGATATTATATTCTCTACTGTATATGTAGATGTTGCAATATAATGAGATTTCTTTGTCTCGAAGTGATCCCAAATTGATAATGGTTTTGTAGTTTCTTGTTCTTCAGGTGCCTCTGTTTTTTAGGTTAACTCACTAAAATACTGCGTCTAATACATGTCAATTCTTTTAGACAACGTTGCTGGGCATTTCTGGCGTTGAAATGTATACCAAACCCAAGCTTCTTAAAACGTGGATCCAAAAGACAAGCTTTGCCACATGTAACAAACATGCTTTCTGTTTCACCAAGACATAGTTCAAGAACATTCATTAAAGTTTCTTTAATTTGAGCTCCCGTCGGTGTTTTGTGTTGGTCATATTTAAATTATATTGCAGTCCTCGTATTATCGATTATGAATTAACATACTCGACTATATCGATTATCTTAATAATCGATTATTGATAATCGGTTACGCACATCACTATCCTTGGTAATATATTCACAGATCATGAATTTATTGAGGTACTTTCATAGACATGACGACGCGTTACTTGAGTTTGTCTTTTGGTTTTAAAAACTGTCGACAATTTGGAAATTGTGTGCATTACGCCAAGATGAATTACGGTATCTGTCTCGAAATAAATCGTCGCTATATTCGATTTCGACGCATTTTAGAACGCTGAATTTGAATTTCACAATGTTTTGATATCCAACATGGCGATATCTGTCTCCAAATAAATCGTTACTATATTCGATTTCGACTACGTTTTGCATATTGAATTCGAATTTCACAATGTTTTTAGAATCAAGATAGCGCATCGGTTTTTCTTTATACAAAATCCTCACTAAATTCGATTTCGATTAACTGTAGAGTGCTGAATTCGAATTTCGCAATGTTTTTGAGGGAAAGGCATTACATTCAGCAGCACCGTAAAATATAATGACGATTTATTGCAAATGACAGATGTAGCCATCTTCAATATCAAAACCTTTGTTAAATTTGAATATGACGCCCTAAAATTAGTCGAAAAGGAAAATAGTATTGATTTACGTAAATAGTGTTGATAAATATTATAAAATTCGAATTTAGTACTCTAAAATTAGTTAAAAACGAATATAGTGCTAATTTATTCAAATAACAGGCGCCACCATCTTAAATCTAATAAACATTGTGAATTCGAATTCAGCATACTTAAATTAGTCAAAAGCAAATATAGTTGCAATTTACTGAAAATGACAGATACCGCCGTCTTGAATCTAAAGAACATTGTATAATTCGAATTAGTATAATCTATTGAAAAAATCATGAAAATAACTTTCTTCACATTGTGCCTTACAATTACATTTTGTTACATCTATTTTTTTTTAAATATACTCTAATTTGCATTGGATAGTCCGAAACACAAATAATGTTTTGACCCACAGGAAATACATATACATAAGCTGATTTTAGCCATTTATCTTTATTAAGTCACCGTGTCTTCACAGAAAATTGCTTTACAATTGTATTGGAAATGGAGTTTTCTTCACTTTTATTTTGTAATACAAATTTCTGACGCACTCATAAACACATGTCTTTCATTTGCCGGTAATAATTTAGGATCTTCAGTAGATTTTATGGGTAGCCAAATCGCTCATCTTACAATTTCTCATTCTATATGTGATATTTATACATAGAATCAAATATTGGAAGATAATGGAACTTCTAGGAACTCGGGGGTAGCAAATTAAATTTTAATGGCTTCATCAGCCATGTCATCATACACGATAATGAAGCAGCTATTAATCTAGCTAAGTTGTAGGTCTCAACCATCTAGTCTCCCCTAACTCAACTCTACCAAAGAGCAAATAAACTGTCAAATAGCACTTCACATTATCGAAGTAGTGCTTTATTGAGAACTACCACCTCCCCCGAGCAGGTACTGTGAATGCCTTCCAAATACAGTTAGAGCTTAACTACCTGGTTTCGCTCTTCTGCTGCATTGAAGTCCATCACTGGAGTGCCAGATCTGCAGATACAAGGCAAGTGAGGCAGACCTCCTAAGCCTTGCAGAGTCTATGACCATTTTCAGATTGATGATTAGGTCCCCTCCTTAGTGAAGCCTGTTTCTATTGGTCTAGGCTAGTAGTAATAGTCATTGTGTACTTTAAATACATTGAGTTTTGATGATATGTAACATTCTTTCTTCTTGGTCTAAAGTAAAGATAACACCCTATTTCTCAAATGTATCATTTCTGTCTTTCTACACTGTTTCTATCGACTATGCTGTGATAAACAAGCTGCTTAAGACTTTAATATTGATGTAAATATATTAAACCATTTATAAGTTATGATTAGGTTGCTTTGAATCAACAATGTTGCAGTGATTTATTTATTTAGATTGCAAATTTTTTAATTATAAACTAAAGTATTATTTATAGACTAATAACATTTAAATGTAATCATATTGCCATGGCAAGAAGATTGAATCAAGTATGAAACAATCCACTAATTTCTCTGTTCTGGTGGGCCATCTTCTTTTTTTTCTTAAATGGACCTTTCATATATTTTGCTATTTAGGTTTTTATATTTTGCTATTTAGGTTCCGGTACTCCTGTTTAGATTCCGGTATAAAGTTACTCCTAAAATGATTCTCCATAACAATTTGGGAAACTGTTGAAATACTAATGCGAAAATAAAGAGGAAGAGGTGTAAAAGTGCACTTCTATAAAGTGGATTTATATAGGTTTTTAGCAACATAAGATCTCCTACCGAAAATGTGATACGAAATAGAATAAAGACATTGTGATTTATATTTTTTCAAATGTTCCAGCAAAATTTGTGGAGAAAATGAAAATCTTTAGAGGACTACTTCAGTAGAGGTGTGTGATGGCAAAAAAATTATAAATGTGAAAAAAGTTGAATATTTTCAGTGACTTTTATTTCTTGTACCTAAGTCTGAATCCTGTAATACCTCAAGTAATATTGTATATCTGGTAGATGCAATAGATGCAAGCAAAATTTATCACCGCATACAAACAAAATGGGTTAAACTGCACTTTATGCAAGTTACGTATGAAGTCACTATGCCAGAGCTGAGCCAATATTTGACACGATTAAGCATTTTTGGCCTATCATCACAGCCTCATAAAGACTAAATAGTGGTCATTTCTATTCAGTATCATGTCTCATCATGACGTAGTTTGTCCTTTTCCATGTTCTTCAATGAATTCTCTTGCGGATCACTTTGAAATTTTAAAAATATATGCTTATGAACAAAAGAAGATCAAAATCTTACCTGAGTCTTATTGATATCTCCAGAAGATATTCGTCGCACAATAAGGCAATTATTCTTCGAAATTTATCTATATAAATATTTTAATAGTAACTAATGTTGGACGTTGGTATTGTCATCCGATAAAAATTGGTATTCATTTTGTCTTCAGCTTGACATTTTGTGTCCATCTCAGCACTGAAATAATAATAAAATTTACACACTTCAGCTACTCAATAAAGTTGCCGTAATATTGTAGGTGTCATGAGGGCAGCTTTAAAGTAAAACTTGAATTATTGCAACTTTATATAAATCAAAAAAATATTTGTGTCAGCGTCAGCTCACAATTACATAAAATAAGTTTTAATAATGTAGTCAAACGATTAAATGAGAAAATTTTTTAAATTTATTTTTTCTTTACTTAATTACCTTTGTAATATTCAAAATACAGTATTATATTCATGAGCATGAAATTAATCAATATAGTGTATAAATTCTCTAGTCCCAAAGTTTTTGATGAAGAAATGCCTAACTTTGATGATTATCCAAAAGTAGATTAGAGAAATCATGAGTAGATATCTACTCATGAGATAACAATGATGAACATGAGGTAAAAGTAACATCTTCATCTAACAGGCTTTATGACAAAAAGGTCTAATAACTGAAGGACAAACAAAGATTTACTTTAATATGATAATGTTCTGTATTAACATGCGTATCTTTATTAACATATTCGAAATTGAAACGCTGATATTTTAGATTGATTTCATTAAGTAAAACATGTTTTCAAATATATTTAAGGATGGAAAATAAAATCTGGGGAAATAGTTTAAGGCAGCAAAATAGATTTTAACATTTAACAGACATGCCACATACAGCTCAATTTTTACTTCTTGATTCCTTGAGATGGATTTTATTAAACAAGTTGTTTGTGAGCACAGTTCTATTTTTGAAATTGTATATTTTGGTATTTCATAACTGTGAAAGTGGTGAATGGTATTAAACTTTCTATGGAAAATGACAAAAATCAGTGGGAGGATTTTTACAGATAAGTTATTCAGTATGAGAAATTTGTTTAATGCATGCATATTTATTTAATTCCCTTAAAAATGCCCGGAAACCGAGAAAGATGGAAATATGTATGTTAAGTGTTAAGTTCGATTGAAATAATTTTGTTATATTAGGATCTCACTCTAATTATATCTCGATTTTTTTGTTTTAAAATGAGTGTTGAAGTTAGCTCTTCAAAATTTTCTCAAAATAATTATCAATGCTTTATATATTTTTTCTTTTTAGGTTCAGAAGAACCTAATATACCATACAGACATTTTATGGTGTGCCGCCCAGAAGTACAAAACTCAGAGCAACACCCAGAAGAGGGTAAAGTACCTAAAATAGTGCCAGAATTATTTTATCAAAAACTTCTCAACCACAAGGGACAAATTGAGGATGACTTGTTTTTAAGAAAATGCGTTTTCTTTGGTGGTCTAGATAGGGAGTTACGCAAGAACGTTTGGCCATTTCTGTTACATTGCTACCCTTACACGTCAACTTTTGAGGAGAGGGAGACAATATTGGAAATCAGGAGGAAGGAATATAATGAGATTACAAGACGGAGATTAGAAACAATGACTCCAGATGAGCATGCCAATTTTTGGCGGACCGTACAGTGTGTCATAGAAAAGGATGTTGTGAGAACAGATCGAGGCAATCCTTTTTTTGCCGGTGACAATAATCCACACATTGAAATTATGCAAAATATACTATTGAACTATGCCGTTTATAATCCCGCTTTAGGGTAAGTAACCTTTTTTAAAAACCATTGATGTAATTTTAATGTGACCTGACACCTTAAGGGCATTCTATTTAAGGATAACATGAAATATTAGAGAATTTCATTTGCCATATATCTAATAATAAACTATAACCATAAAAGGTGATTATTCATGTACGATTAAACAATATTAAGTATGAATACTATGACATCTGGTGGAAGGACTGAAGGGACTATAGATAAATTATACAGGCTTTAAATAAATGCTTATATGTTTCTTCAAAATAATGATGGAAAATATTTTGGAACTAGATATGTGAATCAAAAAAATCAATACAGTACACTGCTACATCTAATGATTCACTTGAAATTGTATTGATTCATTTGACTCTTCGATTCAAGAACGTCTCAGTGTAAGAAATAATGGATGGCTTGCGTTGCGTTTACTCAATGACTAGTTTACTTGCTCAGCATTCACTTTAGTGAAAGGATTCTTTACTCTTTGCTACGCCTCAATTTTTCATAATAAGCACTTTTCTTTCTTGCTGCTTATGAATTATATCGAGCGAATGAGCCTACAAAGTACTTTCAACTCGAAAAGATTCAGAATCCAGTGAATTGCATTGTATCTCCGTTGACAAAGTTCTACTAACAATAAGATGAATTGATTCTTTTATTAATTCAGATTTACTGAGTCATTTCACTTAGGTGAATCAAAATTACCTTCTCTACATGGAAGTTTTATACAGAATAAGATATAAGTTAACTATAATTAGCTCCTTATTTTTAATATATTTATCTATTTACAGTTATACACAAGGTATGAGTGATTTGCTTGCCCCTGTTTTGTGTGAAATAAAAAGTGAGGCTGAAACGTTTTGGTGTTTTGTAGGCCTCATGCAACGAGCAATATTCGTCTGCACACCAACTGACAACGACATGGATAACAATTTGGTAAGATTTTTTTGAACTTTTAACCAAAATAAGAGTTCAATTTATTCAATTTACTTTTTAATTATCAAACCAAGAAGTACATTGCTTGATTTTGAAAGATATTTAGTCATGGCAGATAATTATTTTGAAAATATTGTGTAAACCAGGATGATTAATAGTATACCCAAATACGGCGAAATAAAGGTAAAATCTCAGAATAAAAGGATGAAAGCTGGAAATTGCATAGACCTTTGTTTTTATTTTCTAAACATATACTAAAAAGTCTCATAAGATATTGTGTCTGCTTGTCAAGATATTAAAGGTAACGAAGATTGTTTTTCGCAAATGTCTCATGTCTTATGCCTCATATGTCATTAAAGGCTTAACAAAATTTGCAGGGGATCCATTAGTATGATTATATGTATTTTTTTTGTCTTCTCGAGATTTAGCGTGAGAAGCATGCACATTTGGAATAAGAGAATCCTTGTGGACAGCTAATGTGTTAAGTTTGGCACCATGCATAAAAATTTTCCTGGTTCAAAAGAAATTTAAAAGTTATTGGACCATAATAACATTTCGATACAAGCTTAAAAATTGTCTAAATTGTGTATAAATTCATGTTGCTGCAAATCACCCACACTAAGAATATATGTTTAATGTATTTCCCCGTTACAGAGTTATCTTAGAGAATTAATAAGGCTGATGTTACCACACTTCTACGATCATTTAAATAAACATGAAGATGCAATGGAGCTTCTCTTCTGTCATCGATGGATATTATTGTAAGTTATTCAGCTTTATTATTTTTTGAATTATATTTATCACATGTTATACAATAGGAAGGTTTATCACGTGTTATATAATAGGAAGGTCAATAATATAATTTACATTTTCACTGACTTTATAGGCTCTATGTTATCATCAAGGATTTATATTTTGCTAGTGGTCGCCCAGTGGACAAAATTCAACCGTAATTCATTAAATTTTTAAGTTTGAACCTTATTGAAATTCTTTTGTCAAATCTATAATCATAATTATACCTCTATAATAAATAAGTCAATTCAGATTGCTGATACAACATTTTCCTTTTACACCAGGTGTATATTAAGCAAGCTATATTTTACTAATATGTAATATTTATTACTAATATATATATAATAATAACACAGATGCCTTGACATTACACTCCACAGACAATTGAAAAAGGAAAACTTGAAATCACAAAAAATTCTCAGCTCGAAACTATTTCTTCAATCTGACATTTAAGATTCTTTGGCGACATTATCTACTTTGTGTGACTGTTTGACCACCGAATATTATGTGTTTGACATTGACAGTATGATCGTCAACAATGAATAGTTTAATGTATTTGTAACACATATTGAAGTTATACTTCTTTAGGCGCATTATGAAAAAATGATGAGAGTGAAATTTCACAAATGCAACAAAAAATAGGAAAAATGAAGCTGCTCACTAAATTTAATAAGCAATAATAATAATATTATTATTACTTATTAAATCAATTTAATTAAATTTAAAAGTAATTTTAAGATTAAATTTTTTATTTGAATTTAGATTTTACCAACCGTATTTATAATCATGCTAAATAAAGTTATTCTTGTATTATGCCAAAGAGGTATAACTTCTAAACGCACGGACGTAAAGTAACTTTCTGCACTCCTCCATATAAACTTTAACTGTGTAAAATCTCTGCTTAAAGAGGGGTGTAAAGTCTTCTCTTCCAATGTAAATATATAGATTAGCAAAAAGCATTGACTTCTATATATTTACACCATAAAAATATAATAGAGTATTTGTAACTAGATGAAAATTAATTTCCTGCCTGAAGAAAAGTAAAAGAAATGTTTTTTTATTCTTCTAGATGTTTCAAACGGGAATTTACAGAGGCAGTGGCACTGCGTATGTGGGAGGCATGTTGGGCAAATTATCTCACAGATTATTTCCACTTGTTTCTGTGCTTAGCCATAATAGCTGTGTACGCTGACGATGTGATTGCACAAGATCTGAAAACTAATGAGATGTTACTTCATTTCAGCTCTTTAGGTTTGTATTTTTATGTGTTCTATTTACTATTTTAGCACTGTTTGTATTAGACAATTTACTTTAAATAAAATACAATTGATAGTAAGTTTCATGTTGAATAGTAAGTTTCTAAAAATACAGTAATGAATAATAATTTTTTCACTTATTATTATAGTTTAATAAAACAGTATTTATTTGCATAAACAGTGTGTATTATTTTGTTTTTATGCTTGCACCATATGTGCAATACCGATTAAACAACTAAACTAAAATTTGGTATGTGACAATTAAATCAGACAAATGCAGTAAAATAATAAGCATGTTGAAAAATTAAATTTAAAAGATATGAATTAAGTTTTTTTTAATTAAAAATAATTTCACAAAAAGTTCATGAATACCACTAGATTTCCCTAACTACTAGTGTATGAAAAAAAATAAAAATTTGGAAAATAAAAAATAATTTATTCAAAATACGCTCCATTTCAAAATATAACCTTTACCCTGTTTCTGGTAACAAAAGGGATTCCACAAAAGAAAAATCCAGTTCCGTTGGGTTCCATCGGCCAACCCAATTTTTTGTTTCTTTTTAAGAAGGAAGTGCTACTCAGAAAATGCCAGTTGCATTAACCAGAATAGATTATAATGTGAAAGAGTAAAATGTGGTAAATATGGTGGGTGGGGAAGAATTTCCTAGTCTACTCCAAAATATTTTGTAACTAGTTTAGCACAATACCAAACGGTATTGTATTCTGCATAACAATAATTTTTCGGTCAGCTCACTTCAAGCAAACAAATTGAAGTCTCTAAATATTTTACGTAGATCTTCATTTAATAATGTTTACATTTCAGCATCTTTCAATTTGTTTGGTTTTTTCCATGCTGTTTGTCTCCTATATTAAAATCGTTATTTTTGCATTGTTGAAACCATTTTTTGCAAATTATGTTGGACGAAGCATGTTCACCATATATTTTCATAGGTTAACAATAAGTTTCAACAGCATATTTCGATGCAATAAAATAATGAAATTCTGTTAATTTTGAGTACAATAAAAAGAGTTGTTGTTTACATTCTGTTAAGACTGTTTAAGAACACATGTCACATATTTGTGAAATCAAATTACCAACTCAAGTAAGAAAATTAGGGAGTAACATATGTTAATCTAATCTTAACACAAAATTTAAGATCAAATTAACAATTAGAATCTGTCATTAATACATTTGACATATTTGTTATTAACACATGGGTTTGTACAAAAATTGTAGTTTGTAGATTTTCTCACAATATAAACAATTAGATGTTTCGATCCGATCCAGTAATAATTACCAAAAATTTGAGACCAATGTATTTTACAAAAATTTAAATGTTTGATTTTCACAAAATCACTAAAATTTTCATTGTATGTGATAAAAAAAGAATTAAAACAAAAAACTAAATGAATACATATCAATAATAATAAATTTTTTATTCCAGTTATTGTATTTGATTTAGAAAATTAAAAGAAAATTTTGTAATGATTATTTTAAAATATGTAGCATCATACAAATTGTTTAGTAAGTAATTTTTGATATGAAACTCTTTTATACACTTTGAAATTAGTTCTGGTACTGTCACAAACAATTACACAAGCGCTTATTTATAATGAATCAACTTCAAATTTTGGCATGTGTTATAATACAATTTCACATTTTCATGTAAGAAAAATTTTCATTGGTTATAAATAAATGGCCGAAAATATGTCCACGTTGTTTTTTTGTGGTATCTTTCGATTGAAAATTAGTTTCGGAGGGTTCGGAAGGTTACCAAATATGAAGTGTAAAATAAATGTATTTAAAAAATCAAGCTTATATGAAGCGAATTAAAAAGTAAATTTTAGTTCATCATCATTAACAGCTTGTCTCAGTCCACTGTTGGTTATAGGCCTCATCAATACGCTTATTACTGGAGGTAACATCCAAAATTGTCACTCAGGGCAGGCAGGTTGACAATAACATTCCATGTAGCTTCTTGCACCAGTGGTGATGCTGCCATTTAATGGTCTGTAGCATTTTAGCTATGCGGTTATAAACTCCACTCCAATCCCGTTCAATGAGCAGCCAGGAATCGAATGCAGATTTCCACAGTACACCATATTTATATGCAAATAATAAAAATATTATAAAGAAAAAAGTCAAATATTTAAGTTAACATGTAACATAGCAAAATAAGCAAGGTATTTAATATTTTTAGATTGTTTATTACATAGTTTCCAAAAATATAAGAAAATGTCATAATGTGTTAAGAAAATACATTTTTATAAAATAGAATTTTCAATTAATTCAATGATTCCTCTTTCTCAACTATTAATTCAAAATCTTCCGGGCCCACTCCATTTTCACCTTCTGCAACAAAAACTACTCCAACGGGAATAATTTACTCATGTATAACTTCTCTATAAATAATTTAATATATTTTTATCTTTTATTTTTTCCTCCTTTTAGAATATTGCCTTTTCTAACAAGATATGGTGTATCTTGCTTAAAATTTTTTCTGCTCTCCTTCAGGTTTTGACTTCATTATTTTTAAAATTATAAACTGGTCTATTCACCTTACACTAGGTAATATTTCTTTTATTTTGCTTCTTGTAAAACTAAACTTTTTGGCCTGTTGGAATTGAAAATGCCACTTCCCTGTAATCTTTATTATATTTTTGGCATACGATCCACATGCAACTGGATGACTCATATATTCTTCACTTCTATTCCATGAAGATTTTATTACTTATAGTAACGTAACTAAATATAATAATTTTAATATACCATAATAGTATCATATGGTGTATCTTGTACATCCTACACTTTGTTGGTGCTCACAATCGAAATATTAATGATAGCAAAAAAAATGTAAACTTTTTATATTTTAGATACTTAAAAAAAAGTTGTAATTATTTTTTCATATTTCCATTATTTGTGAAATTATAAGGACTATGCAAGAAATATAGATACCACTAAACATATTCACAGCACTTCAGGTGATAGAAATAATTATTGTTGGGTAGTTGAGTACATGCAATATTTTTTTTTAAGAAATGGGGAACGTTATCTACATACAAGTTTTGGCTGATAAATATTGGCAAAATGTGAAAAATGTACAAGTGAAAGGAGAAACTGCATTAAGCGTGCCATATAATTAATGTGACAGAATTAAATTCTTAAATGGAAATTAAAATTTCTATCCAAGATGATTCCCACCTTTTTAAAATAAAGTGCTGAAATAAAGCCTTTATAGATTACTAGCTTTTGCCCGCAGCTTTGCAGATCTGGTGAGAAAAAAGGAAATAGGAGAGGAAGGGAATAGGAGAGCCTTAACAAGTTTGGTTTTAGTGATGTTTTAGTTTCTCCATATTTTCCTCAGTTCATCCATAGCTGACCTGGAGTTCGCCATACGCCACTTGATCTCGTCTATACAGCTGTCATGATTTGATATGAGCGCCCCCAGATATATATATGATTGTACTACCTCACAGTTCGCTATTTCTGTAACCTCTGGTCAACTGTTGTTGGCACCGTCGATAATCATCATTTTGGTCTTGCTACAATTTATTTTGAGACCAAAATCAAGACTGACATGTTCCATTCTGTGTAGGAGCTCTCCCATGTTGAGCGCAACGAACAGTGTGATATCGTCCATGTAGCGTAGGTTTCATATTTGTTGCCCTCCAATGGTGACACCGTCATACCAATCTTCGAGAGCAATTCTCATTATCAATTCTGTGTAGGTGTTAAACAGTAACGAAGAAATTATATATCCTTGTACTCCCGCACTAGGATGGAAGTTACTAGACAGGACCTCGTCTGTTCTTACTGAGGCTGTCCCATTTTCGTAAAAGTGCCTCAGTAGTGACACCAGGTGTTATGGAATACCCATAATCCAAGAGTGTGCCCACAGATTCAGCCATTTGACCGAATCGAATGCCTTCGAGAAGTCAACGAAACAGTTGTATGTAGGTTTATTGAATTCCCGGGACTTTTCTATAATCTGGCAAACATTTAGGATCTGCTCATGGGTACCTTTTCCCTTCACAAAACTAGCCTGCTCAGATGATATTTCTCTAGATAGGTAGGATTTCACATGCTCATTAACTATGTGCAGAAGAATTTTGTTCGCATGTGGGATCAGAATTATTAGGCAATAATTCCTGCAAGATTTAGTGGAGCCTTGTGTAATGGTACAAATACTGTATGTGCCCATTCCTACAGCTAAACACAAGTCCGCCACATATTATTACACAAGGTGTGGAAGATCTGTACACAGTTCTCTCCCAATGCCTTGATGGTTTCTATAGGGATACTATTTCTTCCTTTTGCCTTACCATTTTTGAGGTGGTTTATTGCTGATCTCACTTCATCCTTCAATGTCAGGCTCCATTTCATTGTTACCAGGCTTTTGTTGATGGAAAACATTGCGATTGTCATTTGTGAAAAAGAGATTGACAATATTCCTTCCAAGTTTCCGAGATAGCGTCCAGTTTTGTCACTGTCCCTCCTCGAGTATTTTCTACAGCCCAAGTTCTAACGGTTAAAGATTTTGTTATGGATCAGATCTTATGGTGAAGATCTCTGGATTCGTATCTACCAGCATGGGCCTCAACCTCCGCACAGATTTTGTGGAGGTGGGTATTCTTATCCCGCCTGCACGCTTCCTGTATGTGCACCGATTTCTCGTTCAGTACTCTTGCATCAGCTCCGGAAGCTTTTAGTAATCTTCTTTCTTCAATAAGAGTAAGAGTCCTATCGGTCATCCAGTGCTGGCGTTTACGTATTCCCACGTGTAACTTCGACTCTTTAACAGCTTTCCCTATAAGGTTTTTTCCTGACCGCACAGTGCGTTTGAACTATTCACACTGCTATATACCGTGGCTTATTCATTCCAATTTCGCTCCAACGCAGCAGTAAAATTTGAGACATTCTCTATGCCTAGTCTCCTTTGACTATCCGGTTTTCTAGCTGCTCTTAGGTTTAATCTCAATTTAGAGATAAGCAGTTGGTGGTCTTCCCACAATCAGCTCGCGCAGTGTGTGAATGTTCTTTATTGAGTTTCTCCACCGTGACCCGACTAGGTTATAATCTATTTGATTGTGATGGTCGCCATCGGATGAAGTCCAGGTATAGAGTTTTCATGGATGGTTTTCAAAGAAGCTGTTCGCTATGATCAGGTTGTTTTCGGCCGCGAGTTGTATCAGGCGTTTGCCTCTCTCATTGTGCTGTTCCAATCCAAATTCTCCAACACATGGGTTTAGGTGATGAGCATTAGCTCCTATTTTCGCGTTGAAGTCCCCAAGTATTATTAAGGCTTCTCTGTTGGAAATTTTAGCGATAGTGATATCCAGTTTTACACAGAACTTCTCCAGGTCTTCATCACTCACAATACTTGTTGGTGCATACACTTGTATTATGTTCAGGTTCACAGGCATTTCTTTCAGTTTCATGGACAGTACTCGGTCACTGGTATCTGGTACTGGTATCCTATCACACAGTTCCTCTTATCCTTTGGTAGAATAAAAGCTACTCCATTCTTGCTGCAAAAATCGTCACCAGAAAAATAGACAGCATGGCTTTCCTGGTTGAAGTAATCCGCGCACATTCCACGTACCTATCTTTTGTGTGCGACGTATGTTCACGGTAAACTCAGTAGTATGATTTCGATGCGTTGCCTGGTTTCCTACATCTGCATGGACATCTGCCCTTGACGCAGGACGGCGCCGGTTGCTAAGCGTGTTGCATGGCCTCTTATTTATGTTTGGTTGTACAAACATGACGACTTTCTTGGGAATATAGTTCAGTGGATTTGCCTTGCCTTCTGCACCAAGGATTTCAGAACTTATTTAAACTCCTAGGCCGTCGTCGCCTCTTCCAGCCGGTTGCCTGGTTAAGTGTATGGTTATCCCGTCATTTGGTCTCCAGAGCCTCGTCCGTTGCCTAGCAGGGAGCATCACGGAGCGGTAACACGCCATACCGGCGCATGCAAGTGAGGTTGACAATAGGGTAGGACAAATTCTGAGTTCCGTTCTCCCTTTACGCCCCAATTTATAGTAGGGTACACTAATCACGCAACTTGCTTCACTCATAACCTTAAAACCAGGTAAGTGCCTATAGACTTAGCCATTTTTAAGGTTATGAATTGGCAATCTGTAATGTATTGATAAATTTATGATGAATAAATGCTCTACACAGACTAAAGTTGGGTACACTTTACCATAGATGGATCCATTTACTAAAGAGATTCAGTGAATAAAACTAAAGATAAGATGTAGGTAACTATATTAAATGAAATCTTTCCCTTTCCAGCGTTATATATGGATGGACAATTAATATTACGAAAAGCGAGAGGGCTTCTCCATCAGTTTCGTCAATTGGTACGGATACCATGCTCGCTGGCTAACCTATGTCAACGTTGTGGACCTGGCATGTGGGACTCCACGCATCATCCTTCAATAGAATGTCAGGGTCACGATGGAGACCTGGCATGTGAATATGCTGTTCAATAAATTTGTACAATTGATGCAAGTGCAGAAGAGGATAAGCCATTTTGAATATAATTAGTACAATAACGTAAGAAGATCATTTTATTAACTTTTGTTATCTTGTAGAATTACAGTGTATATACTTTATAAATATTTAGTCATGCAAAACTTTATCAGATAGGTTTTTTAAGCTTTATTGCCTTGTGTGATATTCATGATTGTATATTTCTGTCACATCAAATTTTTAGTTTGAGCATGTTCTAAACACGCACGTTTTGAATCAAAGTAAAAAACATACTTTATTAGAAGCATCACATAAATGTGCACAAGAAATAGAAAGCGCTTTAAAAAAGAAATATTTAATTATTTAGTCATATTTTTTTAAATGGAATTAGATTGGTATACCACTTACAAGTATATTAGTATTGTTCTTTTTGTCATACCTGTGGACAGGTAAGGAAATGTATGAAAGTTTTCAAACTGGCTATCCTCTTCAGAATTATTTTATCAAAAATAATA
This sequence comes from Druceiella hillmani, assembly GCA_039881145.1. Classification (NCBI taxonomy): domain Eukaryota; kingdom Metazoa; phylum Arthropoda; class Insecta; order Lepidoptera; family Hepialidae; genus Druceiella; species Druceiella hillmani. The sequence continues at coordinate 6,328,241 of JAYKKI010000007.1, forward strand.
AAAATATCATATATATAGTCCAATGTATACAGTAAAACATTTTCCTATTTGAGTCGTGTGTATATGAAAACTAAAAGGACTTTGGCTATGAATTTGGATTATGTGCATCGAAATTATTATGAATGATGCAAAATAATATATTTTATAAGTCCATTTTTACATGGATTATTAAGTTTGTATTCGTATAAATTATAATTGTTGAAATATATTTATTGTTTTTGGACTTTATATTTAGTAAATTTTAATATTCAGGCGTGAATATATTAAAATTATATCATTGATAATTAGAAATTATGACGATGATATTGAAATATAAAAAGAATGTTTTCAAGAAAATTGATCTGAAATTTAAATACAAAATGTAAGCTTCTGAGCTTGTTTATTATAAAGTGTCATTTTGCTCGGGTTCTTAGAAGAGTGTGAATCTGATTGATTCATTATTTCACAGGGATTTCATAGTTTTGAATTGCAATAAAAGCAGGTTATTCTGTATTATTTAGTGTTACATGTTAAATGAAAAAGAAAAAAATATTGTTTATTTGCTTCAATGAAAATTAATTGCTATAAATTTGTCGGAATTAATTCATTATTTTAAACAAACAAGTATACATTTAGAAATCATGCATTTTATAGATTGGTCTCGCCTCAAGAATATTGAAATATATTTTGGCAGAGATGTGTTAACATTCAATGTTCATTTTAAAGTGAGGTTTTTAGTTTTAATGGTGATCGGTTTATATAGTGTAAAAATCATTAATAACATGACATAAATGAGAATAGCAAAGTTAAGCTTATAATAAAAACATATAAAATTATTCTTATAGAATTACAGTAAATAACACAACTTTAAGAATGTTACAAAGAAACTAAGATAAATTGAATGACTGTTAAAAGTTGTAACCCAAATATAAATAAGAGTTAAAAATAATGGTTTTAATAAAAGGAAGATAGCAAAATAATTGTTTTTCCAATTGTTAGTAAATAGAGCAATTTTACTTCTTAATAATTTATTTGCCAATGAAGTTGATTTACAGTTGTAAATAAATAATTTCTTGGAAATACTCGCTCTCAGAAAGCTCACAGTATGACATCCAATTGAGATAGCATCATTAAGATCTTAATAATCTTTTTGATTTTAGTCCATAGAAGTGGTAAACACTTAGAAGTGAACTTAAACCAAGTTTCTTTTAAAACAAACTTAAATTAAATAAAATTATATAAATTTGAGAAAAATTAGTGTGGTTGATGATTTAATATGGAGATTTCCCTAAAAATAACTTAAAATACAATATCTGATCTTGGTGACAAACTTATAACACTCCTTGTTCCTGGTGAGAACTGTTTAATGATTTGGTCTTCCGGGTACCTGGATCTAAAAAAACTCTTAGAATATTGGAAAACATGCTTGTTGCTTCTAATTTCCACCTGAATATATAGCACAAGTATTCAGTTTGTTTAAAACAAAGCTTATTTTTGAACTATCATCTGCACATGCCCTTTTATGGCCATACGTGGTATATTGATATCTGGTTTTGTGATATCATGTCTTTGCATAAAATTTAGTAGCTTTATTATTATTATGCAAAAAAAAGTTATTAACAATATAGTTTAATAAATTATTTTGCACCGTAAGTAAGTTACTTTGTTTGGGTGTAAAATAAAATTACGATCCATCATTTAGGGTCATGCACATTTAATGACTGCCATATACAAAACCAAAGAGAATATTTTATTCTATTAAGTTACTATTTTAAATAATAACTAATTGTTACCTGTTTAACAAGGTTCATAAAACAATTTAAGTCATTTAAAAGTACAAATTTCTACTATTAGTGTAGTAACACTCTGGTAATAGAGTTTATTAAATGCCGTAAGTGTTTCATTTGTGTAAAAAATATTGTTGGAATAAAAGTATTATTGAAATTATCTTATTTGGAAACAGATTTGTAAAATAACAGTGATATGCTTAAAAGATCATATGATATTGTTAAAAATGGCTATTGTAATGTAAAAGGCAAAACATATTGGTCTTGTCATTATGCACATATTAAAACAATCAATATCTTCTAAAAGCTAGCTCTTATTTGTAAATGTTAATTGGCTCAGAGCAACAGTATTATCAGATGTTTGAGTAGATTATAACTAATTTGTTCTATTACCTTTGCTTTTAAATATAATCATCCCAATAAGGAAATTGGTAACTGATTTTTACATTTCCGTTAATGATAAATTCATTTTTTAAGTCAATGAAAGTTTTTAATTTAAATTGACAGTAATGTTAGACAGTAAATTTTGTGATGGTTATTTTTAAATTCAGTATGCAGAATGTTAATTTTTTAGCTTAAGCGTATATGAATATGTATTTCTGATACATAAAATTAGCACTTAAATATATATGTTAAAAATCTTAAAATGTTAATTAACTATTTTATTACGATCAAATTTATTGTTTATTAAGGTAGACACCAATTGTCAATATGAAGTATTTTCATTTTGGAGCATATACATATACCTTACCAAATTATAGTGGTATGATTATTTTAGTATGAATGGACCAGTATGTAATGACATACTGAAACCAAGAATTGGTAAATTGTGTTCTATCTTTGTATCAATCTGGCTATTAATGTAATATATCACGTTAGTTTAGTGACCACAGATCACATTAATCCAGTGACCACAGGAGCATTCGGTCCATACAAGAACCACGGTCCATACAAGACGAAGCGACCACCAAAAACTGTTGACTTACAGAAATTCAATTTTGTATCAAATATAATTTTTCTTTTAGGTCTTTGGTGGAAAGTAATTAGGAGATAGAGATGAATACTTAAACTCACAAGTTATTTACAGAACGTTATTTTGAATTTATTTTAATAACAATAGTTAATACTTTTACTAGAAATTTAATAAAATTTTGACAGTTTTGAGCAAAATTGCCTAACAATGAATGTATGTATTTATATAACATATCTTAGAATAAAACAATAATTTCTTTTATTTTGAATGTTGTGGATTGTGACATTGGTAAACACATTATCAGAATATGTAATGCATATTATGCTTGTACTAAACTGAAGTAGCTTTGTTTATCGTGTTAAACAGAAGAATTATTATAATAATTATTATTACCATATACTGTAAACAAAATAAATATATGCAATTTGATGTGGAGCATCCAGAACTGTGTTTTTATTTAAATAGTATTTCCATGAAAATAAAATATTCTAAAACAGTTGAATGTGGTTTGTTGACTATCTAATATTTAATCGCAGAATTGTCGAGTCTGTATTCTTTTGTCTTATACCCGTAGATCTCGCATAGATCTCACCGCAAGTTGCATAAAACCTATAAAGTAAATAAACATTTACTCAACAATTAAACATTTGTAAATAAATAAATTTTACGTCGTTACTAATACTATTCTTATTTATTTATTTATTTGCATAATGCATACAATTGATACATATGGTTGACTTACTGCTACGAGAGCAATATTTTACTGCCGACCAGAACACCAGTCCAGGACATGCTGCTGGGAATATAACCTGATTCCCCTCGGTGCCCTGTGCCGGCAAAGGCCATATGCTTCGTGATCAACACAACATCTACAGCAACAACAATATTCTTATAATTTTACTACTATATTATTACTGATTTTTTTATTGTGAAGCTTTCTCCATTTTGGCTATAAAGCATTCAGCTATTGGAATAAAAGTATGGAGTATATTTATACTAGGAATAGTTGCAATAGAGGGAAATTGAGATAGCAAAAGTAATCTTTGCTGCTGGGGGTTTTCTTTGCTGTTAAAACGAATGAGTTGTTTGAGGAATTGATAATCTTTTGCTTCGTCAATATATGGATAGTTTACAGAGTCCATATCCAATTGTAGCTTTAATTACTATTGTAAATAGGTTTTTAGATGCTTAGAATTCCTCTTATAAAATATGGCATGCAAAATGAAAACCTTCCATTGACTTAGAAGAGGTGATGATAGCCTGCGTTTCGGCAAGCATTTTAAGTTGCCTTTCCGATGGGTTTTATTATAGAACGTAATTTTCTGATGGAAGATGTTAAGAAAATTAAATGAGTTTTTGGAATGCTGTGCCGTCTTTTATATAAATACTTTCAGACTTCAACAGACACTATTTATCAGAATACTAATGGTAGATTCTCTGGAAGTCGTAGAAAATGGTAGAGTTTAAGATCGTCCAATAATATAACAATGCATTGGTAGTAACAGATTGACATCAGAAGAATGACCTATTTGTTGTTGCTACGAAATAGTGCCAAAGCATCCTGTATTATATAACTATAGCTCTTAATGAAATCACACTTGACAAGACTATCCCTGTCAATTAAGGTTTCCACGGGTGTTTTAAAACAAAATGATCAGTATTTTATGTGTGGGGATTTAAAACATTTAAAAGTGGACATAGACTGTAAGACCGTCCGTTGATAGTGATTAAGTAGTAATCTTGAAATGGTTTGTATCCAACAGAACACTTGTTACTTGATTGTCATTATATATCTTTTTGGATGCTCTCAAATTATATCAAAACTGTACAGGAATTATGTAGCAAGGTGTGTACATTATCTTATGCAAGCACTATTCATAAAATTATACATGAATATTGCTGCTATAATTCCATATGTACCTATTTTATATCCCTGCTTATTTATAGATTTGTTTTTTTCTGAAATAAAATGGCTTATCCATTATTTTCTGGGACAACTTATCCACTCTCTGTTCCTAAAAGTTATAAGGGAAATAATTAAAACATTGTGTTACCTTTTTTGGCAATTAATGATGCCTGCTTGCCAGATTATAGTTGTAAAAGTTGAAACTGAGCAAGAGATGGCAATACTCTCTTACTCAATTTCAACAAAATGAGTTTCTCTAGTAAAACAAAATTGACTTTTAACTATAAATAAAAACAGACATGTTAATAGCTTTTTAGGTATTACTATTCCTCTTGTTAACCCAAACTTGTGTACACTTTTTATAAGTTGCCACAGAACTCAAAGGCCTCAGGTCCTAATGTACTGTTACATTTATTATGAAATATGGTATGTAAAATTTAAACAAGATAAGCTACCATTAAAAAAATCTTATGTGCCCGGATTTAGAAAAACAATTCTATTTATGTATTTCTAATTGAAATGGTTTGAAAAACCATTCTTAACAGAAATGGTTTTTCAAACCATTTCAGTTTTAAATTTGTGCCCTCATGGAGAAGTGCATACAAATTGTACCTCACTTTAAACTGAAATATTATACAGCCGTAACTCCAGTAGCGTTTGTAGCCTTAGACGAGAAAATTTTGCCGTCCTTACCTAGCTATTGTCAGGTTCTATTCTTTTGCACAAAAACTAGACTTATCACTTTTTTAAAAATGTGCATAACAATCTATATTAATTATTATGAATCCATAAAACAGATGGCTGCATTAAATATCTCTAAACTAAAATAATAATTTCTAAAATTTTTGTCTATTTGCTTGCAAATGTGTGTACACGTGTGAAACTATCAGAAGGATGTTGAACAGATTTTTGCTGTTGTGTGCACAAGAATGTGTAATACTATATTTGATACAGTTTTATTGCAAAATTTTTTGGTCAGCAGCTTGCGTAGCCATGGTTATAGAGTAGTATTCTATATCTATTTAAAAAACTATTATGGGACTGTGGAATAAAGGTGTTTATTTGTGACGTCAAAACAAAGTAAGTCAAAGTTGTTTTTGGCAATTGATTGACATCAGTTTCAATTTTACATAAAAATAGGTCCTTAAAGGTGTACCAGTGAGAAATTATTTTATCTTAAATATGTTTTGTTCCATATTGTCCAAATAAAAACAAAAGTCAAACTACAAAAGTATTTTATATGCATCTTTGCAAGATTTTTTTGTTTCCTTAGTCATATACATAATATTATCATAATTAATATTAACTCTAATTCAATACACAGATGGTTAAAAAGTTTAATTATTCTTTAACTTGGTAATTCGAACAAGAAAATTTTGATTCACCTGAATAATTCTTAAACTGAAATACATAATGTTATATGAAGAGCTCTTCCTAAGTTGAGATAAACATATTGAAGAGACTATTATCACGGAAACTATGAGATGCTTTTAAAGATTGTAAATGTTTTGACGTTTTAGATTCATTAAATTTGATCAAAAATGAAAATTTTCCATTGAATTCCCTATAACAGCTAGAGAAAACGTAAATGGTATTATTACCTTTTCTCTAGCTATAATGAGTCCATTAATAATTGCAAGAAATTTGTTAGTTCTGAAAAAATTACTTCCAGTTGTCTCGTCCTCCATTCTTGTTTAGTGTTTCATTGTCATTTTTTTCTTTTTAGTTATCTTTTAGCTATGCCTTTCATACTTCTTCACTTTTCTTGAAGACTCTCACATCTAATACTTTCTCTTGACAATATTTCAAATTTTCTCCTTCAGCTACACAAAACTCGCGAACTGATTCATACAGATTGATCACAGTTTTGAACTTGGATGTGAATATTCGCATTATTTAATGTTTCTAAAATGGAATTCCAAATAATAACTGTAGATACAGTTTCCTGTTTTTGTTATTTTGAAAGAATTTAATGATTTTCTTTAGATGTGGCACGTTTCTTGTTATGAATATTTTTATCCATCCTCAGTGTTTTATTTTTTTTAACTTTTGCCAAGAGGCTTTTAGAAGCATTATCTCTATCTAGCTAATGATGTTTGTTTTCTTCGGTGTCTTCCTTTTTTTACATTCCCATTAATTTTTTTAGTGTTATGTGGAAATTATGAAAAATACATAGACTTCAAGCACGCCAAAAAGACATGTGCACACATATGTACATGATTGCAGTTGCCACAATATTTAAGGATTGGGCTGAGCCAAAAGTAACCAATAGAGTTTGTTTTTTAATTTCAGCTTGTAAGCCACTGTATACCCAACATGTTATAAAAATTATTATATTGTCCGTGGCAGCCTTCAATATATATTTTTAATCGTTTTAAAATAGCAGTGTGATATCATAAAATTATAAAATGCAATTTGTATGTTTATAAGTGTGCTTTCGAGAAGTAATGGAAGTAAGTGAAAATTTTTATGACAATTTTTGTATGCTGTCATTGAATATTATTATTTCATTTATATCGCAAACTATAATTCTGAAGTAGACAGAACACATATTCTTATATATTCCCATCGAAGCTAACGACCTAAGGAATCTCCCACATGGCTCTTCTGTCTCTAATACGAAGGGAATCCCAAGAAGGACATAATGAATATTACATACCAGTAATTAAATCATATAAGTAATGAAATCGACAATGAAAAATAGTTTGCTCATGTCTCATCTCCACTTGTTATCCAGTTTGGAGAAAATGAATAAATTGAATCATTGAACTGAACCCCAATTCTGTTTTTTAAATTGTTTTATTTGTTATTGTAATATACTGATAGCTCACTATAATTTACACTTTCTTATAGAAAAAAACATTTGGATAGAGAGTATCAAATTTAGTGATCCTTCCTTGGCTATCACCTTGAGCAATACTAAAATGGCTCGCAACTGAAAAAAATTATTAATTACATTTTTGAAATAAATGTTTATTAGAAATTTCAACTGTATTTTGTATGTATCTGTTGTGTTTTATGGATGATTTTTTTTCTTATTTTCATTTGGATAATTATATAATAAAAAAGTATTTGGAATTATATTTTCTTGGTTTTGTGACTATTTCAGATAGGTTGTAAAACTAGGAAAAATTATAAAAAAAATGAATAAGACAAAGATTTTACATAGTCTAGTAGTGGTCAGCCCCAGCTTTTTCAAAGTGAATTACACCACTTTGGTAAGAGAATAACTCCTTCCAAAATTTATGCAGAACCATTCGGATATCAGCTGAAGAAATATTTACTGGTACTGGCACATCATTCACTTGGTAGAGACATAGGTAAAAAGATTTACTCCTTTATATCGCAGGAGATGATAATTTACTAATTTGTATTGATAAAGTAAGTCTTACGGAACCAGGTCTCATTAATATTTTTGGATAAAGTATGATGCTTGAGTATGGCATTAATTTGTCAAAATGTGGTCTAAAGACAGTTTTATAACAAATTCCAAAAAACCATAATGTGGTTTCCGTTAAGTCTTTCCTCACGAGCAATATCAGCTGTGGCTTTTGTTATAGTCGCCTAGGTTTTGTTAGACTATGGAACAGAAAATCAAACTGATCCTATGACTATTAGCAGGAAGTGGCCCATGTCATTACAAGATATGAGGAACAGATTAGGTGCAGAATGTAAAATAGATCATCAATTAATTTTGCAAGTCTAAGGTAGCTACAGGTTTTTGTCTAAGGTAGCTACAGGTTTGAATAAATTTGGAAAACGAAGACTAAATGAGGTTTATAAACTAAGTGTTTCGGTGGTTGTGAAATCCTTCAAATTGAAGCTAAGAAGCCGCTTTGAATCATTGAATATAGAGGGAACTGACAGCACAGAGGAAATATGGAAAAATTTAAAGAAAACATCCTAAAAATGTATGATGACTGATAAGACTATGAAATTATCAAAAATGGTGAGACAAAAGAGCTCATCAATAATTGGAATACTAGTAACAGGAAGCAGGGAACCAAGATAAGATATGCAGTGTTAGAACAACAGAAGAAAAAAGAGCTCACCGAAAGGACCGAGCTGGTAGTAATATGAAAGGGTTATACAGAATAAAAAGAGTGCTTGCAAAGAGCAATTGAATTCATAGTCATCTGGTACGAGGTAAAGATGGAAAACTGATCTTGGGGAAAAACTTAACAGCTAACATATTGAAAAGTTCATTTCTACGAAATTTTAAATTCTATGGTAAACTAAGTAGATAAGGAGATCTAATAGCAATGGGAGAGCAACAATTAACGCTAATGGACAAGACAGTACCATAGAACTGATTGAAAAGTAATGCAGAAATGGATGTGAATGAACTCGAGTATTTTTTCTAATGTCTGGTGTTATATATATAAATTTCATTATTTGCAGATCACTGACATTCCTTGTACATATAGATCTAAATCAGGAGGAAAAGATACACCAAATATGATGAACAAAACAGTTCTCGAATAATTAAATTACGATCGCATATTTATTATAGCATGGATGTCAAATATGGCATATAAAAATCAACACTCCATCGCCATACCAATAACACCACCAAAAACATTTTGGTGGCTAATCAGCACTAACACTAGACGTAGAAGACCTTATAATAGAAAATTTAAAGGTATGTTCAGATTGGAGCTACCTCTTTGACTTCAGATATATAGTCAAAATGTATTTTAGTACAAAGCATACTCCACAGAAAATTAAAAAATTATTTAACTGGAGTAGACCACATATACAGCTTCCTTAATCAACATGAAAATAAAATATCAAAAAAGGTATACGTAAAAATCAAGAGGTCTAGGGCTGCTGTTTCTTCAAAAGTAATACATTAATTTTTATTGAGATAAAGAATTCTTTAAAAGAAGTCCCAACCACAAATTTTATAAACTACGATGAGACCAATCTTACAGATGATCCAGGCCAAAAAAATTCATTTCTACATGAGGCTGTATGTATCCAGAAAGAGTAGTAAACTATTCAAAAGGAGTGACATGTTTGACGATTGCTCCTTTAGCCAGTACAACCGAAGGAGAAATGTTACCACCTTATATAGTTTACAAGGTTTCACACCTATATAAAGCATTAGTCGAGAATGGCCCAGAAGGTATGCAGTGCAATCGCTCTACTTCTGGGTAGTTGACATTTTTAAAGACTAGGCAGTATCGACGGTCATACCGTTTTTAGAAAATAAAGAAGGCAAAAAGATTCTTGGTGGTGATAATTTGCTTTTCTCATCTTTCAGTGGAAATTATAAAATTGTGTAAAGCAAAAAATATACATTTTGCTTTTTTGCTGGCCAACTTACACATATAGTACAATCTTTGGATTTGGCCTTTTTTGGGCCAATAAACAGCCTGGCGTCATTTAGATGAATGGATTAATTTTGACATTTACTAGGATTAAAGGTTGATTTCTTCGATCATTAAAAGTTTTAACAGATGAAATGAAACTAAATGCTGAATAAAATATTGAAGCTGGATTTTGGAATGGAATATTAAATTAAAATGAACATGTGAAAGTTACCTAACGAAAAACAGGCTATAAATGTAAATACATATTATGACATGCATTAGGGTCAATGGACATATAGGAGTTAACAAGTGTAAATTACGAGAGAAGTTAAAATGCCATAAGAATCAATACCTAAAAAAAATAAAATAGTCAAAGTAAAGGAAAAGGAATCGACAAAAAAAGTAAAGTAATAATATAAGAAAACCCTCATAAGAGCAAACAGATAGTAAATCAAGTACATTAATTGAGAAAAACAGCTATAGTAACTGCGATGGGAACTAAGATGGAACAGCAAAAATAGGCTCCAAAGTATGTAATAAAGCGAAGAAAGAAATAGACAAAGAAAGGTGTACAGAAAGAGTACAGAAAAAAAATTGTATACCAATTTCATCATTAGATATCGTATCGAAGATTGCAAATAATCAAAATCAATGTGAAATAAGCATGAGTAATACGTTTGCCTTTTGTTTTTATGGCAGATCTTTTTCGAAAGTGCAGATGAGAAAATGGATTTAAACTCATTAAACATACAAGATCTGAAGGAGAAAGCAATATTGGACAAGAAGAAGTAAATAAAGTGGAAGGAAAACATTTTAGTATTGCCATAAATTATATTACAGGCGGTTTGTTTTTGAATTTTTATTCTTTTTTACCACAGATGTCTTCTTGTTTTAAGCAAGAAGAGATCTCCATTAGTAGATCGAAATAGAAACCCGGACTTGGTTATGGGTGAGACAAAACGACTGGTGCACAACACTTAGGGACATCTGTGAATGAATGAATATGCCAGCTTTAGGACTAAGTTGCGGGTTTGATTTCATTATAATGGTGACATACATTTTTTCTGTTTACGAATGCTGTCACAGTATGATTACCATTTAGCTTAAAGATTGTGTATGGGCCTTTCCATATTCGAGACAGTACTTTGTTTTGTTTGCGATGGCAATTTATATAGAAATAGATATATTTTGTAGAGCTTTTTGTCTGCTATATTGTTATCAATGATTCAGTACAGGAATATAATCCGTATAGATAGTTTGTTCTAGCATATCGATAGATTTAGGAATATGTGGTTTGAAACCAAACATGAATTCAAATATACAATAACCCATTTTTGCATGGAAGTTTGAATTATATTGTAACATAGTAGTCTTAGATATAAATTCCAACTTGGCTTCTTTCCAGGGGTCCACGACTTTGTAAATGGTTAGGTCTTACCAACATATGTTCAATACCGAATAATCTGTCTAAGTGTTTAAATATATCAGAAGAAAATTAGTTGCTTGACCGGTAACAATCATTCTAGGGATTCCGATATAAGATTTAAAAATGAACGAGACATCGAGCTGTTTCTTCAGTAAAACATTTGAACATAAGATAAGCTTGACAGTACTTTGCTATCGTCTTGAAGAGTTTCAAGAAGTGGACTGACAAGATCTTGAAATAATTATTCATTGAAGATACAGAGGATGTTATGATCATAGGAGCTCTGTTTTTTTCTTCCACCAATAAATAGATATTAGACCTTGATACATTGGAAATATGCCTGGGTGACCAGCATTTGGTGAGGCATCATTTTCTTCAAGAGTTGTTCAAGTCTTCTTTGGGGCTAGGATATAGAATTATGATAAATATTTATTTTAATATCTGAATTGTGAAATAGGGAACTTAACATATTGTATATTTTCATGATTGAAATTTTATTATAACAATCAGTCAAATCAGAAATATAAATTCTTTTTTTTTATATACCAATATCAAATCATATCTCTGTCCCTTTACATATTAAATATATTTTTATAATTAAATTCGTCAAAGTGATGCAGAAAAAACTCGTAGAAAAAGGTGTGTAAATAAACTTTTTCATTCGAAGAGGAATAGTAAGTGTAGAGTTCATGTTCAATCTCGCGAACATCGGATTGACTATTAGAGGCTTCTAATATTAGGTTGGCAACTTATAAACCCGCCATCTCTATACACAAACTTTTAAATTTTTTGTATGTAATCAATACAATCAATCTTTAATTATATAAGCACCATCGGTATCTAACACTTGTCGCCAACATGTAGGCAGAGCTAAAATTCTGTCCTTGTAGAAATCTTTGGGCCTTTCGCTGAAAACTGGTAAAGTTCGATTTTGATATGACTTTTGTCTTTAAATTTTCTATCACGTAACTTATTAGACAAAGAGTGAAACAGATGGTAATTAGATGGCGGAAGATCTGGAGAGTATGGTCGGTGAAGTAGCATACTCCATCCAAGTGAAAGTAGTTTTTCATGCGTTAATTTTGCTACATTGGTCCCATGTAGCAATGTCATGTAAAAAGTAAACTTTGCTTTGATTTGAAGGCAGTTTAGTGGTGACTGCTCAATTGTTCACAATAAATCTTAGCTATAATTGTACTGTTAGCTTGAAAGAGTTCCCAATGAACAACTCAAAAAATAATTCCTAGTATACCCCACCATGCACTCAAAATATTATATCGTATCTTTTGTCCTAAGGACATTTACTCCCTCCTTTTTGTCCTAAGTATATTTATATTTTGGTCTAAGTACACCTTTTTCTCCAGCTCCTAGCCACTAGTATTTACACTAAAAATTAATATAACTCACCCACTTTCATCTCTTGTAACCAGATACTTTAGCCTCTTGTTAGTACAATGGGAATTCAGTAGTCCCAAGCACACATTAGCTTTCCTCAAGGCGAAAATTCCCTTCTTTCAATCTTTGTAAGTGCTTGGTTGTGTCAGAAGAGAGCCTACATTTACCCATTGTTGTATATATATTGCATGATGTTTCGCTGATTTTTCACTCTAAACGACATAAATGAAGGAAGAGTCCTGTATGTTCGCTTTGAAATACTTCCATTTTTAGTTTATTCTTTACTTACCGATTACTCATTTGCAAATACACCCTTTTTCTAATTGGGTGCAAAAAAAAATATTACACTTAACTCGCAGGTGTGAGTGCAGGGTTTATCCGCAGTGGCGATGTTTTCACAGCTGTTCGCGGGTTATTCCTCCTAGCGGCGCTGAACAATGTGCGCAAGTATCATGTGTATGAAAAAGATGACAAATAGTTAGGAATATTATTTTCAATTTTGTGAAAAAAAATTCACCTTTTAAATTTTATTTTAACAACAACTATTTTTCAGTCAAGGAATAACGTCTTTCTTTGCCTGACACTTATTCCCGAACACTGTGTATATCTAAGATTCAGATATCGGTCGAAAAAAGTGTCAGGTTTATAAGTTACCAACATAATATATAGTGACAATAGGCTATAGATTCGTCTAAATCTATAACTTTCGTATAGACTATAAGTTTAAACTTTGCTTTGTATTCTTTAATTTGTGTGTCATTTGAGACGACAGACTGCCTTGAGATTTACAGGTATTGCTCATATGTTTCTGATATGGATGGTAATCTTTGTAGCCGATTACGAAAGTGATTGTTTATGGAATGAGACAGATGCAGACGAGTGGAGTAGAATCATTTTTAAAGTCGCTGTGTTGGTTAATAATAATTATAGCGAAAAGAGAGAGCACATCTGCATTTGAGTTTAATTTGTCCTGTTTATACACAATCTCATAAATATACTCTTCTAATTTAAGATGTCAACGAATTAGCCTAGAACTAGAGACTTCAATATTGAAAATCCACGTCAAAAGATGATGGTCTGTTACGATTTTCAAGACGCTACCAAAAGATAGGGTCAGAATGTTTTTATGTAGAATGTAATGGCTAAGAGTTCTTTTTCAATTGTTGCATAATTTCCTTTGGCTTTATTTAGAGTTCGGGATGCGTAATTAATTTGTCCTTACCGATAGGTAATTGATTTGTCCTTACCGATTTTACCTTGAAATAGTTTAGCACCTATAGTACAGTTTGAGGCATCCATGGTTAATAAGAAGGATTTAGTACAGGAGTTCCCAACCAGGGGGGCGCGCCTCCCAAGGGGGGCATAGAAAGAAAAAACAAAAAAATATACAAACAACATTAACCAATAATATTAGAATGTAATGTTTAATTTACATGCATAAAATTAATGAAATTAAATATCACATTCACTATTATTACCACAAACTTGTGAAAAATTTGACATTTTAGTGTACATTTTTTGTTGAGAAATCAGTTTGAGTGTGTAAAATTATTGTCTCACTGTTAAAGTTTGTGTATTTACAAACTTCAGTTACCATTTTTATTTAATTTACTAAATCAAAGGGAGGGCATGAAAAAGTAAAGGGGGGGCATGAAAATATAATTTATAGTCTGGGGAGCCTAAACAAAAAAAAGGTTGGGAAACCCTGATTTAGTACAATCTGGATTCTGGAGAAGAGGAGAAATATTGTTCTTGTTCTGTGTCCTCTGGACCAATGGAATTCAGTGTCTTTTTTAAGGAGTGACATAACAGATTTAGTAATTTTTGAAAAGTTCTTGATAAATCTTCGATAATAATCAATTACACCTAAGAAGAATTTTATATCCTTTGGATTTTTGGGAGCAGAAAACAGAGCGACAGCTTTTATTTTTTCAGGATTGGGGGGGTGATACATTTGTTGGTGATGTTATGACCGAGATAAGAGATTTCACATCTCAAAAATTCATATTTATTCGCTACCTCAAACTACAGAGTTTGAGGTTGAATTTACGGAATCGATTAACAGAATTTAAAAATACATTGTTATATTACTTGGTAATAAAAAATAATACTATAAACAATACTTACAGAGTTTCACATTTTAGACCCCTGAAAAATGCAAATCCTCTACTAGTTTTTTGAGTGGAGGGACAACTAGAAAACAATCAAAATAACTTTTTGGTATCTAAATTAATATAAAAATACTTATAAAAAAGCAGTATGAAAAATAAAAGTTCTCTGGGTTATACTTTTTCTCCAGGAAGTAATACCATGCATGTGTACACATGGACAGCGAGAAAAAGTGTGGTGCCTAGTGAATTACCAAGATGCAATCTTCAGCGACACCTAAAAGAAATTGAATGCGTTTAACGCCACCTGCTGAGGAAGCTGAAATTAGCTGATTGTTACAAATTTTTGACCTCCACTTTCACACCTATACTTTAATCTATGCACATGACGTTCGGGTGTTTTGAGAAAGATATGAGGCAAGGATAAGGGGTGCTTGAAGGGTCTTCTAGCCCATATAATGGAAAAGTAAGATTCGTGTTAGGATTTAGATCAGTAGACATAGAAGGTTGGTTTATCACATTAATTTCATTCTGATAGTGTTCTGAACTTAATGAATCAGTGGCCTCAGTTAAAGGAGGATTGGTAATGATGTGGGTTTAGTATTTTTATTTTTATAACTAACCTTTTAACCGATATAGTATTTTTTAAATTAGATCCATTGGATTTCGTAATAGATATTATATACTGTTTAGTGTTAGACTTAACATAACATTTATTGGATTTAATACTGGGTTTACTGTATGAATTGACACTTGATTTAAAATTTGGCAATTGGGTCAATTACAATTTGGGCTTCTTGAGTCGGGAAAACATATATTTAATTAATAAATCTCTTTGGTTTGCGGATGCCAGGTAAGGACATTTTGGCAATTAGTTAAAAATGCAGTTAACGTTTCACGTTCTCTTTTATAAGAGTTAATGAAGTTACAAAGGACTTGAATCGAGAATTGTTCTGTTTGGGAAGAATATTTGTTTACATTTGACAGAGGTATTTTGATAGATGCAAGCTTTAAAGATACAAATGATACAATAGAATAACAAAAGGATTGGGCAGAGTTCAGTGGAAATGGCTGTAACAGAGGTATCAGTATTTTACTCATAGTAACAGCATATATAGATTTTCAGGAACAATGACATCATTTCCGCCAAGATTTTCAGGGAATAGGACTCAGCGGCGACGTTCAGGTGATCCAGGCAGGATATTTATTTGTAGTAAAATTTGTTTGGTAAAGCGACTTTAGGTCTATGATCTACACATTATATCTGATAACACTGAAACGCTCATAGTTATTAAAATACTAACGGATTTTGATGAAACTGTAACTATTCCCTAAGTTGAAAAATATATATACTATAATAATATAAATATTGCAATCGTACTAGTGTTTTTCCAAAAATATGTGGTCAAACATACATACATACAATAAATTTGAATTGAACATCACATGACATTTGGTATGTTTGTTTAGAAAGCCACATAGACTAACCTGTATTAATATTTATTATGTAATTCCAATAATGTTATATGCCTACATATAGGCCTTTATGAAGTCAGTTCAAAAAGAAGCAGCCCTAGTTGAATTTCCGCTTCACCAGTCGGGTGAAGCGGGATAATTGGGAATTAGTAACATTTTTGTATTTTTTCATAAATTTCAAAATTTTATCTTGTTTCCTTTTCTTCTCGTTTCAACTATTGAATAATGTAAGAGTGACCTGTCGGAAGGAAAGTCTAAGAAGAATCAGGGAACACTTAAAGGGATAAAATGAATAAAATCTGTTTCAAAGTTTCAAATCATCACTATTCACCTCGTATTACAGTAATTGAAGTCAAGTTGATTTTAAAAACAAATTGAAAGTGAGAATTATTTCGGGCTAGACAAAATCACGCTAGAAGTCTTCGGGACTGACCTTGAGTTATCGGCTTTTATTTACATATTTGTTTTCAAGACAACTTACATATGCTTTTTCAAAAAATATTTGGAGGGAGGTGGAGATGCCCACAGAAATGAAGCAATGATTTATTTGCCAAAGAAACGGGATACAAACAATTATAATAAGTGAAAGGGAGTTACCCTGTTCTAAATCTCAAGCAAAGTTAACATCTTGTATAGCAGGACTATTCTCAATCACATCAAAGTCATCAACAGGAGCGAGCCAGCTTCCAATAATAGTGTAACTGTGATTGCATGATTATTACTTTATGCATTATTATAGAACAGACCTATGGGTATGATTTGAAGATATACATGCGTCAACTTTAAGAGGCATTGATTCTATTGACAGAAGTATATTGTGGTACCTTTGGCTTAATTATGGCATACCTTAAAAGATTACAAATCTAAGCAAAGAAGCTTATAATGAATGTGAATGCCAAGTTGTGCGTGAAAAAAAATTGTCAAACCCATTTGAGGTAAGATAAGGTGTGTGACAAAGACATATTCTGTTATCAACCATCTTCATCCTCTTCATTGATGAGGTGTTGAGGAAAATTGTCTAGAATAAGGGAAGGCTTCAATATACTGTCTAACATGTGAAACAGAAACAAAGAATTACAAGTTGAGGTGCAGAAAGTAAGGTTGGATATAACTTTCAGCAAGACCAAGGAGATGCTTTATTTCAAATTCTAGCTACTTCTGCTTTTGCAGAATGTTTTTATACTGTCGAAAAATCAGGAGACACTTAATGTACTCATAAGTAGAAAAAAATGTTTTCCGCTCATTCCCCATCTTCTGAAACCTTCGTAAGTATGGCAAAACAATTGTCATTGGCTGTGGATTTCATAATGGTGTTCATGACTTGGACTGCTGTGGTTCAAAAGTTTTGATGCCTGCATTAAAAGGGGATATGTTGCTATTCCTAGCCTCCTAGGCAAATAACTCTCGACTTGTTAGAAAAGTTAGATGAATTTGAAAATGTCAATTGCTTGATAAAAAAAATTATAATAAATTGCCTCATTATGGGGAATGGCTTATTTTCTGAAATACACATATGGAAATTAGTTAACTAGTGACATTAATAATGTTGAAAAAATACTTTACAATTTGATGACAAAGGCTGGCGAAGAATTAAGTTTTTTGGTTCAAAAGTTTTAAAGTAGGTGGATGGATGGATATGAAAGAAAGTTCTATTCAAGCAAATATTAAGCAGCGATATACTAGGATTGTCTAAAATGGATAAAGATGAATCTATCTAGACAAGATAATGCAAATAGTGACATACAAAGGTTAAAGCTAGTAGTTTTTTTCATGATCTATCTAAATTACTCCTATTATGTTTGGCAAGTGCTTGAGAGATTAATTTTTTTAATAATTTTTACCAAATTTTCATTTGACTTTGGTTTTTATTTAATTTTATTTTCTATATAAGGTTTTTTTATTCTTGATTTTTTAAGATTACGGTGAAGAGAAATAAAAATACAGTCAATTGGCTAAAAATAATTTATTTACATTTACTTTTCCAATTATCCCCCATCTACAGGGATAGACATATTTTAAGTCTTTAAAAGCTTCTAATTTCTTTCTTATCATATCTTCCGCTTTCTTATTTTTCGATGAATTTCATCTTCCATAGATGATTTTCTTATCGTGTTTTGGGGATACAAATAAAAATATCAACAGGAGTTAGGTCTGGTGACTGTTGCATTGGTCTATTACGCCAAATCCATTTGTTTAAGTAAATCCTATTTGGTTGGATGCATGCTTAGAGCTCAAAAATTGTGGTACTGTCATTTTAGAGCATCATGACACAAGTTTAAATTTACATCAAATAATATAATTGGCAGATTATTTTCTTGAAAACATCATATTCTTCTCTATTTTATTGTAGAACAGAGCTATACGTATGATTTTTTCATTTAGCAATTCAAAAGATCCAATGAATTTGCCACTGAGTAAAATGGACCATAAATTTACACTAAAGTGATGTAAAATAACAATGTCCAGTATTGTATACATATACAGAAATTTGAGGAAATTCTGTTAAAACTCTCCCTCAGTATGGCTCTATATATTCTTCAATAATTGAGTCTCTGAGATTGAAATTTACTGAGACTGATCGCTACCGGGGATGTGGACAGCCATAAAAGTATAAGTGAGATGAAAACACAATGACCCGGGTAATCCTCAGGTTGCAGCATGTTCGCATAGCAAATAACTCATTGCTATTCCAAATAAGGCAAGTAGAAGTCATGACACGAAACGAAGAGTAATAAACAAGCACAGGTTTAATTCAAGTTGTTAGGCAGGTATTGGAAGCCAATAGGCATTTATTAAAACATGAAAATGTGACAACTGGACCAGCAGTAAACATGTAAGTGTAAACAGCTACAGCATAAACTTATTATGTTGAGGTCGGTACTATTTCGCAGCGTGTTTGAGAGAGATAGCAATATTTTTTATCTGGACTACTGTGACTACTCCAAGGTTAATTAGGACTGGTTATTGAAGTAAGTAAAAGAAATATTTTTCAGTGTTTATTCTAAATAACCCAAACATCCTGAACCTGTCACAATTTGAAAATTTGTTGTAAATAAGCTATTTTAAGCTTATATTTTCATTTCAAATCACTATAAGAAAAACATAAAAAAATAAAATAATATAATTCAATTTAATCCTATATGATTTGATCACTAGTTACAGACAAATAAGCCTACGATGTATTATTATTTTAGTGAATTCAGAAAATTGGGACCTGTAGAAGTTTTTAAAATAAATATGTAGAAATTTCACTTATTTTTAAATTTTATTGATCAGCTGATCTTTTGTGACTTGCGTTGCGTTTCCGTTTTCTGATGCAGCTAAATTAAAAAGGTTTTTTCAGATTTTCAAAAAAAGAGTATAAAAGTTTGAATGAGAAAAAATATTCCTTTGTTGGATTTACTTGAAATTTCGTATTTGAAAAAAAATGAATTAAAAATAAAAAACACACAAATTTTGGACCGTTAAATTATTCACTTACTTCTTACCAGGCTTGTAACTGCACTCTCATACGGTGAGCAAATTTTGCATTACTTTGTGTGTATAGATTTTTCATTCTTTGTCACACAATTCACACTATATGCATATGGCACTTTTGTAGAATAACTTCTTTTCTTGTCGCATTTAATTTTCACATCACATACCGGTCCAAAGTTCGTAAAACTGTTAGACAGTCACACTGAACTTGTAACACTTTCCATTGTCATTTTGGGTGTAACTATTTCATTTATTCTTGTGTTTCTGTTCTGAATCTGCATTGGTACTAGTCAATCGCTTGCATATGTTGTCTTGACAAAATTATTTTCATGAAAGTTGTACATCTAATAGCGAGCTATGAATGCTCTAGTATGCTATAGTAACTAAATACTGTTTTGTCACCTTTTTGGTGATAATAAAACTTTTATACTTTGTTTATATATGTATAGTTTCTGATATTTTTGAGTGTTATCTTTTTGTTGGCAAAATTTTCCTTGTAAAAATTTAATTCTTCAGCAAAACTAGCTTCAAAAAAAATTTTTTGTACTTACGAATAGACTAATGGTCTCCTGATTTTTCTGATAAAAAGTCAGAAGGTATACATACTTTTTGCACTATCAGAAGTAAATTGGTCAGATAGAATTTCAAAAAAGATCATTTTGTTGTTTTAGTTTCCTAAATTGGGGAAATCATTTTTTTCCTAATTTCACTTTTGAAAGGGAAATCCTGCTATGTACTTTTTCATTAAACTATTATAAAAATGATTTTTTGGCAATCCATAAATTTCTTATAAACAGTGAATTTATTAATCAAGTTTCTCAGCAGCTGTGAATAAGGCATTTGAAAAAATTAAGGTATTTTTTTGCTATTCGAAACAAGTGTTCTTTATTTTTTGCACATAATAAAAACTGATACATTGTATTCCTATACATAATGTAATATCGTCTAAACAAAACACTGTAGGCATGAATAATATCCCAAAAAAGTTCACCAACCAACTTTAAAATTAATATATTTATACAGTAACTAGCTTTTGCCCACTACTGGTGTTAGGAAATTGAAAAGAAATTTTTCAAAACATTGCAATTAGGCCAGTTATGTAATTACGAGGTAAGTATTATATTGAACGTAATTTGCCAGACCTGACTTTTGACATTTATAATTCGGTGCACTGTAAAAATGTGACGGTAGTCTGGGTTAAAATACTGATCCGGTCCAATAATTAAACTATAAATTTGGCACGTTACTGGATCTTTCACTACTCTCAAAATTGAAATTAATAGCAGCATATTCAGATTTTCATGCCTAGACAACTTTTTTTACCTTTTATGTTCACAGCTCTCGACTATAAATGATCGCTCAATTATAACTTTTAGCTTTAATCTAGGGTGTGAAGGAGAAAAAGACAAACAGATAACAATTCACTTTTATTATATTAGTAGTGATTATAATATATAGTCTGTCTTTTAATCTAGGATGTATATTAACTACATGCAAAACTTTACTGAAATCCGTATGGCTATGATTAAACATGATGAAAGAAAAAGAAAAATAAACAGTGTATCACTTATTATTTTATTAATAGCGAAATAAAAAAAAATATTAACTAGCTATATATTAAAAAATATAAATGTCCAGAATTATACATTTTTCTCAGTCACATATTTTGGTTACAAATAATTCATAACAAATTCATCCAACACAAGAATGCTTTTTAAAATAAAATTATAGTGTAATTATTTTGAGAAATTATAGTAAACTATCTATCTACGTGTAGTTTCTTACATACCATACTTTAGTTACTAAATTGTGGAAATATATCTGTTCGAGCGCTATTAATAGTGTAGTTATACTTTCTATTTGTGTAATAACGCAAGAATAGTTTGAAAATATATTACATATTTACAGGTATTAAAAAAAGTGATGAAAAATATTTTTAATATAAACACTTTTTTATTCAACTTCATAATTTAATACAAGCAATTTTTTGTTTATATATATGATTATCATAGAGATCAGCAGATCAAATTAAAGTTTAGCAGTTTTATAAAATCAGTAAAGTAAAAAATTAATTCCTAATGACAGATGGGTCGAAAGGTTGGCCCTTAAATGGGGAACCTTCCATATCCCAAGCCTTTCTTAATGCATCAATCTTTTTAATTTCATCACTAGTTGGTTTTCCTTGCAATTTCTGACTATGATTCCACTGCAACTCTCTGACTTTAGCAATGTGATCTTCAGGCAATTCTTCTATTGGTCGAGAACAATCAATTTTCGATAAATCAATTTTAGGTTCAGTCTGGAGCAAAGCATGCCACCATCTTTCTTGTTGTTTTTCTGAAAGTTTTTTATCAATAAGTAATTGGTTCCCATAATATATGCAGAACGAAGATTACGTTTATATGTAATGTTTTAATTGTAATTAGATTTATTTAATTAAGACCTCTTGGTATATTAAATTTGAACATTGATATCCTAACTTATGGATGATTAAATTATGTAATAGTTTTGTGCAATATATTTATTGTTACAGGATAAGTTTACCAAAATGTATCGCTAAGCGCCCATCACTAATTGTCCACATTGTTTCATCTATTTTAATTTTGTAAGAAAGTTTATCATCCATAAGAAATTGTTTATCTATAAGACACTGTATACAAATGGCATCTACAGTTATATTTACACGAAGTTGTTTTGAAGACTTTACTTCTGTCGGCAGTTTCACAGTTACATCTGAAAGTGACATTTTATTAAAATAAAAGGATGAGTATAATGTTTACAACTAAATTAATTGAAAGGTAAATAGTTCAAAATGACACATTTAAAACAATAATTGATTTGCTTATAATGAAATGTATCTTCAAATTTAGCAGAAACTTTATCAACAAAATAAACTCAACATTTGCAAAGATAAATACTAACATTATTCATTACTTTAGAATTTTAACCGAGCATACAAAGACTTAAAATTGTATCAGTAAATATAAAAAAATAATCAAATGCAAGTTGAAAAAAAACTGAATCAAACTACTTTTTTAGGATTTATTATTTAAAAAAGCATGTAATTATATGAAAAAATAATGAATTCATTTCAACAAAGATTTAACATATTACCTAAATCCCGAATAGTTTGAGACCAAGAATATTTTTCTCTAACAGCACCATTGTAGGATTCACTCGCTTTCTGATATGCCGTTTGTTCATTAGTATCCTCTGGTGCATTCGAACTTGACGCTTTATCATCTGTAATATTACTATCATTATCTCCACTTGATAATTGACATTTTTCAAGCCTAGAAATTTCGCCATCAAATTTTCTATTATCATTCGGTTGTTGTGAATAATTATGGTCACAATTTTGATTACCAGTTTCGTTGGAATATATGTTGTCATTGACGTCTGTTTCTTCAGCTTCTATTTCCACTTCTTGTGCAACAGCAGTTGTTGGTAACAAATCGTCAGGTTCGAAATTAGTTCTTGTATTATTTCCCAACTTTGGATCACAGTTTCTTAGCACTTTGACAACAATTTCTTCAGCCACGCCCGGAGGGAATCCTAAATTTTCATATGGCCCTTCTGGGACATAATAAAAATCTGTCCTGTTGACGATTTGTTATGTTAAATGTATATATAACATTGAAATATTGTCTTGTTGATAAACTTGTCATACAAACCTTCTCGCTAAAAAGTCGAAGATTGTCGATAAAAAACCTATAACCGATTTACCTTCTTCCAAGATTTTAAATAGCGCATCGTCATGAGTATGCTTTTCCATTGTTAAATTATAATTAACCAAAACAAAAATTTTATTTCAACAACATACATACGTCAAAACAACTGTACATTTTTAATGTCACATGGAAAATTACGAACTTTTTAAATGTTACCCTGATATTGAATACAATTAGTAAGTATTCAAATTTAGAAAATTTTGTTTGAAATTTTATTTTTAACAAATTTTGTTGTAAGTTCACATATTTCATATAAATTTATCAGTTTTCGTCTTCAAAATTAGACTATTATAGGTTATATCTGAAGTAGAAGAATTATTTGTTACTACAGGCAACATTAATTTCCGATTGTTTACAAGTTTACTATCGACACAAGGTGGCGCGCAAAAATTCGAAAGTTCTTTCCCGAGATCGTCAAAGTAGGTAGCTGGCCGAAGTAGTAACTTGAATTTCTTACGCTGCAGGCTATGACCGCATTCATTTGAATGAGTTTTCATTGTACTGTGGATGTGATTTGCGTTCCGTCCGTCGTAGTGGTGTCATAAAAAATGTTCTGACCGTGGAAACAATTAAATTTTTGTATATCGATTTAGTGTTGTGGTAGTGATTTTTTGTTTTAATCGTTTTTAATACGAGTTCCTAATTTTTAAAAAAAATGCCTTGTTCAGCAGTTACATTATCTATAGCCACTATTACGGCAATTGTAGCGGCTGCCTTAATGGCAATTGCTTTTTCAACGGATAACTGGTTATATATTGAAGTGAAACGATCAAATATACAGGTAAGAGAAATATTTACTAATTCTAAACGATGAAATCACTTTTGAAACAGTTATTGTTTATAAATTTGGGTTAATAACATGAAAATAAAATCGGATATATTTATTAAAAGTTGGGTTAATAATCTTGATTTCAACTATATTTTCATTAAAATGTATTCATTAATTGTATGGATTAATTTTATAAAAATAAAAATAAATTTTGCTTGAGGTAACCTCTAAATTAGGAAAAAAAATTATTTTTAAAAGAACATTTATAAAATGTATATTTTTTAAAATTTGATTGGTTTAATTAATTCGTACAATAAAACATTCTAGGCAAAAATATTTACACGTTGATACCTAGGTAGTAAACTAATGTAACAGGTGGGAAAAAAGTAACCCACGTTTTACATATTACTTTGTGCGTGTGTAGCTTTTGTCTCGCCTGTATGTGTATGTATGGACTGCCTCAAGAAATAAAAACAGCAATTAAATGTGAGGTGGTTATGTAATGTTTTTA
Source organism: Druceiella hillmani (assembly GCA_039881145.1). NCBI lineage: Eukaryota > Metazoa > Arthropoda > Insecta > Lepidoptera > Hepialidae > Druceiella > Druceiella hillmani. The sequence goes on from JAYKKI010000007.1 coordinate 6,353,094, forward strand.
TCCTTTCTGTACTACCATCAACAGGGTAATTAATAATAATGAAATCTCTTTGAAGGTTTTAATATCGCTATGATTTTAAAATTTGTTTCACCGAAAATAGTGATACAGGTGGATAAGTCGCTACAAAATAAAAATCAGACTCATATATTTTTTTATACATTTCGTTTTATTATAAATATAATCGCCACTAAAATAGAATACGCTGTATGCCCTTCACATAAAAATGACTCAATATAATTTAACATATTATGAATGAAATTTATGGCCTTATGTAAATTATTCATTAATTGCATGTGAATATCGGAGATATCTATAGTTATAGCAGGAAACTAAATTTAAAAGTGAGTACTTTCGCAATTCCCACGACCTCTCTATTCTCATCAGCTTTGTTATATATGTTTGCATTTTCGCTTCATTCAAATCCATTGTCCATTCTTGTTTGTTCACAAACTCCTCTGCCTATTTGTTGTTGCACTTAAAGTGAGAGGCGTCCTTAGTAAAAATGTTATAGTCTAAACGTCAAGCGTATATAAGTGGCTACATATGTTCTCCTCAAGTGTACGTTACGACTTATTCAATGAAAATAATCCAGTAATAGTTATTCAATTTTGTCTAGATCAACTTTTCAGCTAAAAATTGACAAAGATACCTACAATATAAGATACAAATATAATATAAGATACAATATGAGAGCTTTGATTATCTATGATATGGCCATTAAAACTGTTGTTTACAAAATCGTTATTTTTATATTTTATATGCCAGCAGCGCATCTCAAATAGATTGATATCTAGATATATTTAATCATACCATAACGAGTTTTTAACGTTACCTAAAAACAAATTACCAATTACTATACTAAATTACCTAAGGTCACTTTGTAGGTTTCCGTGTAAAATTAAATTACCCATGGGAAAAGATACGGAACATAATGATTATTGCCTCCATAATGAAATAACTACTTGGTTAATAATGCCTCAGTCAAATAATTGGAGCATTCACAAAATGTGACCAAGACGAATTTTAAAATTAAGTTTAATTTTAAAATTGAATTAAATTATCAAAATATGTAGGGCGTTACTTCTCTCTTAGATGTTAAAGTAAACCTTATCAAATATTGCTAATTTTAAATATCTAAATTGTAAATATATTAAAGATTTTAAAGCTAGTTAAATCTTTCTTTTTATCATTAATTTATTTTATCATTAATTTATTTACTGAGTAATTAATATGTGTTATTTAAAAGTAATTTGAAAGCTACAATTGACATTAATTTAATTTTTTTCTTAATTTTTTATGAACAGGTTTGCAACAAGACAGGCATTCTTTGAACAACAACAAGAAAATAAATCTTTGTCATTTGTTCTATTGACGTTACATCGTTTATTAATAAATTAAAGAAAAGGCCTAGCCATTAACCCGGTAATTGAATAAACGTCATAGATAGCAGCGAACAAATGACACTTTCCATATAAATACAGCTGCACGATACAGATTCTTACCTCCATGGTCTATAGTTATTACGGTCGTTTTCTTGTGACTGGGACAATAGAAAAATTAGTAGATTAATGCTTTCTAAGCAGTGATTATTAGGTTTATCAGGGGTATTTACAATCAGTCAGACTTCTTAAATATCTTATATTTTATCTCCGAATTAATCGATGAGAGTTGAATTTTCTTTCTTATGTTGAATTTTATTCTTTATATAAAAATCTAATGTTCTAATTGTTTCATCTACAAGATAAAAGTCACGTACCTACGAAGTGTACACGCTTTACATTCCTCAACCATAGAAAGGGCTTCTTGGAAAGGGATGTGATGTTTATTTCAACACTGTTTTTTTATCTCGGTTCAAGCTTTGTTATCTCCCTTCGCCGACATACTCCTACGTGTTTAGATGCCGCAGCGGCACGTACGGCATTGGACCCTTACGGCAGACAGGATTAGATTCTTTTTAGAACCCTTTCTGAGTGTAAGGAATGTTGGAATATCGCAGGACGTAAATTGTACATTTAGGTATTAAAGTATGGTACTACCAAAGAAATTGGACAAAAAAGTAAAGAGCAGTTCTATGTCATATTTACATTCTTATTTGCATGCGAGACTTTAACCAAGACAATTTTTCTAGTTAGATATTAAGTTTGAAGTTCTTTTTTATAAATTCTATGAGTGTAATTGTTTACATCTATTGCTAGCTTGGGGTTTTTATTATTACATTGCCTCCGTCGCCTCCATGGGTATTTTTACGCATGTTAAATAATTCTTTAACCCAAAATCGAAAATCATTTTTAAAATGGTGTATCTATAACTTTATTTCAAGTGGACGCTCATTCACAATAAAGGGCAAGGAATTTTTCTTTGTAAACCTGTCTTTGGAAAGAGATTTATGAGTAGAGTGAATATGGATTTTTAAATATTTTATTCCTTTATAGATAATGGAAGTGTACGACCATCAATTGAGTTTTTATGCCTATTGTCTCAACAAATCTATCTCGATTACCTTGGTACATAAGCAACTGGAATTCCTAGTCAAAATTGTGAATGTCTGTATTAAAACAACAATAATAGCTTGTCAATTATGAGTAATAAAAGCATAAGTTTTTATTATTCACGATCCTCTAAAGTATCGCTTTAAGAACAGTATACATAAATCAATCTTGTACTTATTCAGATCAGCTTCCATTATATATCTTCTATATCGCAGTGCATGTCGGTATGGAATCGTAGTATCGCGAAAATTTGCTCGCACTTGCGTGCATTTTTCTGGTACGTGATCCATATTGTCAATAGTCTAATCAATATAACGTCATTATAACTTCTTCTCGAATGGAATTTAGAAAAGTGGCTAATTTTAGGCGGAAAATAATCCTACAATACCGCGAAGGGTTGCTGCAGAATAATTAAAGGTCCATTAGGTACTGATTATTGTGGACATACGTTAGTTCATGTACAATAGTTATAAGTGAGATGGTTTTACAAAATAATTTTGAAATAAAGACAAAATCTATACATTAGTGATCTTTGTAAATTTGGAAAAGTTATGCAATCAATACTTAGTAGCTTGCTTGAAAGTTAGTGATAAATTTGATATTTGTTAAAACTTTAATAAAGATATGGTAAAAATAAAGGAAGCAAGGATATTTACTGGATATTTACATAAATATTGTTCACTCTGTACTTCTATGGATAAATGCGAAAAAATTTATAGCAAGACTCTTGACTGATATAAACTAATTGCATTATTAATGACGGCGAATTATACGTTTTTGTCAAATTTAATGTTATAGAACGGCTGATATATTTAAGAGAAAGAATCTTTGTGACTTTTAAGAGAAATGTAAAATAAAGGACTTGGAAGAGAATGAATACGGAATGGTAGATAATGGTGAAAATATAAATGTCATTGAACTAGTAGATATTTTTTTATATCTGAGTAGTTTATTCGCGAGGACTTGTAATCGATGAAAAAAAATTGAAAACAATTAGGAGTTAAGATAGTTTAGCTGTTAAGAAAATCTGAACAGTTTGTGTAAATTTATTTGTAGAGGACAGAACGCAGGAAGAAGAAGCTTGGAGGATTAAGAAAAAATGTAAAAAATGACGAGCGTCCACCGAAGAAATAGACACCGTAAAAATTAGACACAAACACAGAAAGAATGAAATAATTTCCTATTTTAACGCTTTTGACCTTTTTCGCTCAAGGATGGTGAAGATAACTTCATTTATGTCGAAAAATAAGCAATTTGCAAAATGGTAATTTCTTCGTTAAACTGAAAAATTTATCTAAAATTATGTCTGCATTCTTAGAATCTCTTGTTTGGAAAAAAATGTTGAATATTCGAGGTATAATTCGTTTATAATAAAGCACTTAATTTCATCTTAAGGGGTAAAACGAAACCATTTGCCTGTTTAATTACACATTCAGTGCAAATATAATTTGCAGTCGGCGTGTTTACAAGTGAAGTTTAAAATTTGGTGCTAGTAGTTAAAGTAATAAAAATGTTTTGTGTAAATTCTGTTTCCCATCGGCGTGACCTTTACAATCAAACGAAATATACAGAAGCGGCTAGTAATTATATGGAAACAATTATCGTTTCTAATACAAACGTCTGATTATTACAATGTACTTGTTGAATTAATCAATAACAAGTATTAATTGGTTACGGTAGATGAGGACACGTTATAAGAAACTCGCTATTTATTTCTCGTTGCGGTTAATGAACCTAATAAATTGATTAGCTTTCTTAACAGTGCTACTAATACAGAAAGGAAGTATTTTTATGTAATTGATTATACCTGTTAAATCTTAACAACTTTTACAGAATGGGATTGTTTTATTTCTATAATAATCGTTATTAGTTATCTAAGCAGAAGTGTACAATCCAAATTGTTTCAAAACCCATCGGGCGCACGCTGTGCGCTAAATACGTGAATGATTTCGAGGCACTTTTGACCCACCTTTAATCTGAGTAATAATTGAAACCCAGATCGAATATTACGGGATAACTTTCTTGCGTCTGGCATTATTGGGCTTCCAGATACGGACCTCCATAAATCGTTGACTTTGGCACTGACTCCCTGACAGATTATAGAAATCTATCAATCACTTCCAATCTATCTAGAATCTTGAAATGTTGCTGCACAGCATTCATAATTTTATTCTAGTTTTTTTCCCAAATTAACTAGAATTACGAACATACAATGTTCAATGTGGAATACAGTATCATCAGATTTCAACAATCAACGTATTTCATTGAAAAAGAGAAAGTCTAGGTTCTACGGTTACCATATTGCCACGGTACAAACACCAGATGGATCATCATTGAAGAAAATACTGATCCAAAAGCGAACAGAGGTTCACATTCCATAAAAACAATTAAAGGTTTTAAAATACAAAAGTTTAATTCAGCTTTAAACAAAAAGTCTCACCAAAAAAAGCGTGACATCTTCTGGTCGGATTATTCAGTCAACAATAAAAACATTTAAAATCTAAAACTTTGCCAAATTCTTTTTGAATATCAAGTTCGTAATTAAAAACTGAAATTGAAAACTTGTCTTAATTAAAACATGTTTACAATTTAATACTAAGGTTTGAACTTGGCAAATTTCTTATATTTAGTAGGATTTAATTGAGACGCAAATTACCTATTATACACCACTAAAATATAACCATGGGTGGATGTCACAGTCCTAACAATCATCTTGTCGCTGCACAACTTGGTTTTCAGAGAATCGAGGAATTTTCGATTTGAGAATTTGGGTTTATATTCGTAAAGATTACAGGCTCTGTTATAATGTAGGCCGGTAAGGCGTTACCTTGCAATATAAAAATACTCAATAATTTATATTCATCTAGAAACTAAAGAACTGAGCTGACAAAAGCTAAATCAATTAAAACAAGTTGGCTTAAACAAGGCATACGGGTGATCACAAGGCATACGGCCTTTGACTATGCGGCGCACCGCGGGGACCCGGGTTCGATTCACGGCCGAACGGCGAACCGTCGAACGGGGCTGGACTGGTGTTTGTTATGGTTGCCTGTAAGAGATTGCTCTCGTAGCAATAAGTCCGCCATATGTATCAATTAGATACATTAAAGTATATAAGTAAATAAAAGTTATTGTGTATTCAAAATATATTTCGGCCTTCTATGTAATTTGCTTATTACGTGCCAAATTAATTCTTTTTATAATGTTCTTTGAATTGCGTAATTATGACGAACGATATTAACACGTAATGTAGTTTTAATTGTTATCAACGTTATTTGTTATATTAACCATTATTTTAATATTGTTAATTAAAGAATTCAATTAAAATATTTTTGTTAAGGATTACTCTTAATTAACGATTGGACGATGTCACTACCGGGCACATGTATGTTGGTGGTGACATTAAAAATTAATATACGAGGGCGGTTTGAGAAGTCGGTAACTTTTTGAATTTCCCGCGCAGTAACTTTAAATGCAACACTGCTGCCAAGAAACCAAGGAAAGACTTGATAAATACTATGGGAATTCTGCACCATCGATTTCAATGGTTAAGAATTAGTTTACTGAGTTCCGTTGTGGTCGTACCAGTAAATGTGACGCTGAACATTTAGGTCGCCCAAAAGACGCAAAGAACTTATCGATAAAATTCATGAAATGATATTGGACGATCCTAGAATGAAAGTACATGAGGTGGCTGAGGCTGTAAGCATCACAACTGAGCTGGTACATCATATTTTACATGAATATTTGGACATAAAAAAACTATCCGCGAGATGGGTGCCGCGATTGTTCACACTTGACTATAAGCGTAACCGTGTGACCACTTCAAACGAGTGTTTGGCGATGTTTAGCCGCAATTCTAACGAGCTTTTTTGCCGTTTTATAACCGTAGACGAAACATAGATCCATCACAATACACCAGAGACCAAGAAACAAACAAAACAGTGGGTTTCACCGGCTGAAAGTGCACCAAAGAAGGCCAAGGTGGGTCTGTCAGCCAACAAGGTCATTTTTTTTGGGATGCACGCGGTGTCATTCACGTCGATTATCTTGAGAAGGGTAGAACGATCACCGGCGAATATTATTCAGTGCTTTTAGACAGGTTCGATATTGATTTGAAGCAAAAACTGCCACATTTGGCGAAAAAAAGTCCTGTTCCATCAAGACAATGTATGGGTGTGCATACGTCACGATGGCAAAAATCCATAAATTGGGCTACGAACTGCTACCCCGTTCAGCATATTCTCCAGATTTAACCCCTTGCGACTATTTCCTGTTCCCAAACGAATCGCATGAAGAGGTCATCACTGAAACAAACGCCTATTTTGAGGGCCTTGAGAAAACCATAATAGGTTTTATCGGTTTGGAAGGAATAACAAAATTGGTAAAACGCTGGACTAAATGTATCGAGCTAAAAGGCGATTATGTTGAAAATAAAACGCTTATTTGCCGTTTTGCTTGTTATGCATGTTTAGATAAAGATGTTCATAAGAAAGATCTATTTGATTGTTTTTAAATTTATGATTTAATCATGATTTTTGAATAAACCGATTTATTACAAAATTTAGAAAACTTATTCTCGCTATAACCGCGCAGGTGTGTGATAAAGATATAAATAATACTAGATGGGCTCTAACCATACATTAAGCGCATAAAAAACGTTCACAATATGTATGCAGGCACATATATTAGCGTCAGTTACTTACGAAAACCGTTGCAAGGAGTTGTGTATCAACAAAGAGTTTTTTTCTAGAAAATGTAGTTTGTAGGAGCCAATATAATTTAATTCTTATATGGGAAATGCGAAACATGTAATTATTCCACGGTATCTTAAAAATTTTAAACAAATCATACTCATTTAGAAATAATAGGGTGTTTTTTAATGTTTACAAAATGGCGTTGATTCTAAGAGATACATCAATATACGTTCCGTGCGTATAGAGAGAGATAGTGCGTGATAGAGAGAGAGGAATGTCTTTATGTACGTACATATGTTTTAGTATGAGTGATGATGCACACATAGATACCAAATTTTGATACGTTTTGTGCGCTTGGGTTTATCTGTATTATTTAAATCAATGGTGTGTGCGATGACGTTTCGCTCTCGTTTCATATAAGTTGCAGATTTTACGTATAAACACGAGTCGCATTAGATATCCTTATTTCATTTTATTAAGCCTCAATGAAAATCTATTCCCATCCCATATTTTTCATATTCCACAATGCTAAATTAACAAATTATCAGCTAGCTATGCACGAATCAATAACCCCGTCTAAATATAAGTTATGAAAGTGGAAAGATTCTTAAAATTGTAAAACGCGGAGCCACAAGACAATTATACCAACAGCACTACTATTCAAAGTCGTGAAAGTGTTTTTAAGTAAAAGGCGTACTCGTAAACACAAACTCTCGCTAAAAGTCGAAATGTTCTTTGGAGTAAAGGTTTTAAGAGTCAATTGTTTTTTTTGGTTCTTTAGTTGGTCTGGGCGAAAGGTCGTTAAATAAACGTTTGACTATCAGTTAACGTAAAGATAATATGAGAAAATTCGATAGTATTCATTAAGCTATTGGTTTCTTTAATTTCGCATCGTCTTGTTACATCCTAATTCTCTTGTCCTGATTTCAATTACGCTTACAGAATTACTGTTCAAATAACGACATAAATGAGAATTGTCGAAAATCCCGTTTTTAATGTCATGACCTTACTTAAAAAAATCTCAAAGAGTTCTAATTCGTATGATTCGTGTCGTGATTGTGTGTTGCCTGGTAACTCGGCAAGTACTTGAGAAATTATCATCGAATTTCGCATTCATATAGACAATGTATATCTACGTTCACTTTTCAGACTAATACTAACATTAAGGGTAAAAATATATTTGAACACAGTTAAACTCCGACTACGATGAATCCATATACCCTGAGTTGCATATATAAGCTTAAACATTTGAAGTCATTTAACTATAGTATTATATGTGAATATAATATTAATATTTTGCCTACTATATCTATCACAGGCGTGAGAATATCGTTAATTGATCAAAAACTATGATTGTATAGTATATGAAGTGTACCGAAATGACACGGTTTTTGAGCATTTTGACAATCTGTTTCATTGATATTAAAAATATAAGCTTTTACACCATCATATTACAGTTCATTCTCTTTAGATGCTGTACAAGTATTGGTTTTGTGGCATTTGTATGTGTGCATGCACATATTTTAATTATTGGCAATGTAATTGAAAAATTTAGGTTTAATTGGCATATTCTTACCATCTTCCTTCACTTGATGTTGGGCTATTATAAAATCGCTTGTCATGGTATTAAAGGTTGAATTCATGACAAAAATAATCGAGCCGTCATGAAACGTCAGGTCGTCTACTTTGAAACATCTAATTTCTTCACTATCACTTTTGCTATCACTGTAACTCATAACTACTTATTTAAAATTAACGCTTTTAACTTTTAACTTTTTAAGACACTTTAATGCAAAATGCAATACACCGATATAAACGAGTAAAGTTGTAAATGTTATTAAATAAGAAATAATGCCTATACACTAAAACACGCGTAAAGTAGCATATGTGTAGTGTAACAGAAAGGGAAGCGTTAAGTCGGAAAGAGCCGACAAGACGCGAAGTTGACCGAATAAAGTCGGAAAAAGCCGACAATCCACAAAGCTGGCAGAATGGCAAGACGCGATGTGCCATCAGAGCGTTTTAACTTTTATTCAAATTGCGCCATTAGATGTTTCACGTCAAACATTCAAGACGAGTTTCCGTCGTTATTTACTTATTATTTACATAATCGACGTTTGTGATAACTTCCGTCTCCATAAACGTTCGGTCTGTTGAATCTACGTACAACCATATTCCGAATGACTGACTTTTTGCGATCGGTCTTATGTTTGTTCTCTCGCGTGACTGTGATGAAAGCGGTAAAGCATCTAGTGCACTCGTCACATCCAGCACGTATTGAGGAAAGTCGTACATCCGTATCGTCGTTAATTATGGCGTATTTCGTCTACAGTAATGTATATCTGTAGTACGTAATTGAAAATTAACGTTTGAACGCGATCTTCGTACTCCTATGAAAATTTTCCTAGAAGAATAATTGCTTATGTTCGAAGTTAGGTATTACCGCAGCCAAAATTATGGATGAAAACAATAGTAAAGTTCTACTTTGTTCTGCTGTTACAAACTATGATTATTTTATGAATCTAATTTTTTTCTCATTAAGGATTTATTATATATCTATGAAATGTCTCTTGTACTTTTCTCTCCAATATAAGAAATTTATAGTACAATTATATATGTAGCGCAATCACAGTATATTGATTTTTCCAAAAATGTTTCTATTAAAAATAGAATATCATTCTTTTTTCTACAAAAAGGCTCTCTAGTATTTTCCTCATAGGGTTAGCAGTTATCGAGATATTCGGGAAAAGTTTTGTCATGCTGGCGACTGATCCATTACATTTCGCTTTTGGCATAATAAACAGTACGTGGTGTATATTAAATAGTATTTACCTAATATAATGGTTAAAATATATAACTTTAAAAAAACGACAAAGTAAATAGATAGGATTGCTAACGTCTTTCGACTTTGTTGTAGAATATATTCTTAGTTATTACATTTAAGGACTGCAGTAGTGATTTTAAGTATGAAATGAAGACTTTGTATTAAGATATCATACAGCTTGAAACAGAGTATTAACAATAGTTTTTTCAAATTAGTTCAACAAGTTACGTTTTTCTTCTATTATGAAAAAAGTCGATTCCTTTGAATCAATAGAAAACAAGTTATTAATCATATATTAGAAACGATTATGCTGTAATATTATTACATCACATTAATCAGTTTGTTCATGAATGATTAATTGCAATTAATTAATGTAAGATAATGTAATGCAAACATTCGCGAAGAAATGAAGAAAATTCTGTTTAGGTTCTGATCTCGTGATTACTATCTTGCGATAGGCAGTTGAAGATAAGCACCATGCCATTATGCGTTCCATCGAACGTGGCCTCGAATGATGATACTTAATGATAATGGAAGTCATTGTCGAGTATTGTTGTTTCCTGCTGCCGGGAAAGGAAGTTGGGACCATGGGCACGATTCGTTGATTCCGGTCCTTGATCGATAGTTTGTGGCATATGAATAAGCATATGGCTTCCTAGAAGTAACTGTGTCTTATATATTATTATATATTTATTATTAATGCTCGGCATTCGCACCATGCTATCACCGCAGATGGTACCTGCCCGTTATGTGTTTAAACAAGACTTTCTCCAAAGTATATTTAATTATTAGCTGTTAACTGCGTTGTCTTATTCCTAGTTAAATGTTTGGTCGCCTTTTGTTTCTAGATTTGCCTTGTTTGTCCACACATTTTACGGCAAAGCAACTAAAGTGGAATCATCAATATTTGTATTGTCAGCGAAAGGGGAGAATGTCCACCAATGGAATCGGTAATTTCTAAATTGTACATTCATCAAACACATTTCAAAAATAATGTTTTATTTATTATAACTTAACCCTAAAATCTGGACGAAACTTCTTAGTAGAATTTAAAAACAAGAAAAAGTATGTTTTTGGGGTTATTTTCCTTCGAAGTTACTATCGATTATTTATAGCTTATGTCTCCTTCTAATAAATGTCAGAAATAATGTTTTTATTTATAATAACCACACGTTATGTATAAAGAATTTAGTAATAGGAAAAAGTCGCTGACTGTAAAAATAAAGTGGCGCGCTAAGTAAGTAGCGCGGAAAAAGTTCGCCTTAATATCCTTATTTAAAAGTACATATAGTCGTTATGGTACGAACCCGTTCTTACTAAATAGTCCAGTCCAGGCCCGTCCAATATACGGCACCGGGCTACGATGCGGCCCGCAAAGGCCCTGTATCCGGGCTGCTTTCTTTTCGTTTAAGAAAAAAAATAATTAAACCATTTCAAAATCCATTTAATGTTGAAATTGAAAAAGTATATTAACCGCAAGTAATACCCACACCTTACCAAATTAGCTCTTCAACAACTTTCCTTATTTGGTAGCACATACACTTGCGAACAGCTTTTTTCCCGCGTGAAACATAACAAGTCAAAAACAAAATCATCTTTATCAGACACCCATTTTACATGCGTTCTGCGTATAGCCACTTCTAAAATTTCAGCTGACGTAGATGCACTGTGCAAACAAAAAAATGTCTGTCTTCTCATTAGTGCGATTATAATTTGTAAACCTGAGGCTTTCTTTTTTTAAATAAATTAAAAAAAGTTCACTATGCTACTGGCCCGCTACGGTTTCAAAAATAATAAACCTGGCCCTCCACACAATTATGTTGGACACCATTGGTCTAGTCTAAAGAATATCTATAATCAAGAATGTCTTCAAAGTAAAAATAATATCCTCCAGCAATATAACATTATTCGTCAATGTTTGGTTATCCCCAAGATTCAGTTTCATTCAGGTACACGCACTTTCGATGTCATACTGTGTTATATAGGAGAGTGGACGTTCCCTTTAATTTAGAAAAATTAAAAATGTCAAACGGCTGAGTTTGGCTTTAGATGGACAAATCATAAAACGCGGATGTTTCTAAATTTTTGCTTTCTTCACAAGGTAGTTTAGCTCTGACTCATTAGATAGCAAAATGAAATGTAATAGACATATCATGTCGGTTTTATTATAATTTTGTTCTAAATATTATTAAAGGCTATTGAATTAGATGTGTGTGGCTAAATCTGTGAAAATTGTATTGTCGGTGAATAGACTGGAAAAAGAATCATGTAGCTGTACTGGCTATGCGATTTTTCTTGCTCGATTACAGTACTGCCTTCGTAAAAGTTAGACGGAAGATGGTCAAGGTCGTCACCCTCGCTAGTCAATGTGTACGTAAAATAGGAAGATGGTAAGTGAATCGTTAACAGTTGTTAACAGTGATCGAGGCAAGATAGGAAATGACTGAAGAGAAAGTATAGGAGATTATACATCGAAGAATACAACTTATTTAGTGTTCATCCACTAAAGGAAATTGAATGTTCACTTTTTAGACATTCTTGTAAACATATAGACGATTATTTTATAGGAATCCAAAATTGTCATTGGCCTTATTCTATCTCCTATTATGATTAAAGTATTATGAATATAGGTTGTGCATCTTTAAATTGGTTATCTCTAAATGGCTAAGAAAGTTACATGAAATATTTCTCAAAGAAATGACAACTGTATGGGATAATGTATATGTACATAAAAAGGATGGTGGAAAGTATTTTCTCTATTTTTATTAAAAGAAAATATTTCCCCGTCTAGAAAAATATTTTTATTTTAATAAAACCGTTGAAATTAGCTTAATATTAAGTTAATAAATATTGCTTTACTTAAGATAAATTGTATACCCTTTAGATTGTTAGACTGAAAGGTTATTATTATCTCATCATACCTAAATTTGATCGCTTTAAATCACTCGTAGTTTTTATAGTCAGTTCGTAATACCGTTTTTAAAATCCACGGAAACTAATATAGCGTTACAGTTCTTATAACGAGGACACATTTAGAAATCTAATAAATGAGTAATGTACGGGAAAAACATAAATATGCAACTTTATGAAAAATTTGATTTAGTACCTAAAGGTAAAAATATCTTCATGATGATATCATTAGAGATACCGCACTAAAGGGAAACAACGAGACGGTACTGACGACAAAATATTGAATGAACGCGCGGTGCGCTAAGTATTTAGAAGCTAATTAAACTAACAAAGGTTGCAAGAAGACAAACTTATAAAATAGAAATGTTACTTCCTACAATAGGTGGATCAAACTTTGATTATACTTATTTTTATTTTCACGCCATTTATTCTCGTCATCTTAATTCGATGACTGTGACTTTCCTCGTCGTATACATACAACCCTTATGCAAAATATTGTTTTCATCGGACTATCGATATAGAAAATGAATAGTGACGGTCTCAAACCTTTACGGCGGTTTTCTAGCTACCTTATTTACGCGGAAATCTTGCTTGTGTTTATTCATTGGAAAGCATGAAGGCTGATGATGTAGGAAACCGTGCAAGATAAAAGAGGATGCGATAATTCTTAGTGCATGTGGTGCTTAGTAATGACGGGACAATGTTGTAACTGCTCTTATCACTTTAAAGTGAACTTAATCTGTGATTAAAACGTGCCAAAGTGTTTCACATTTATTGGCAAATATCGATACCGAGATGTAACTTTTCATTTAACCTTCACATAATTAGGGTGATTAAACACGTCTAATGCACCGTTTATAGTTGCACCACGTTTCACTTGACGGCGAACATCGTTGTTTTTGTTTTAAGAAAAATAATTATGTCGTGCTGTATCCAAGGTCGATTGCATAAGTTATTATGAAAGTTTTCGTCGACAGTACCATTGTGTAGAAATGCACGCATAAACGGCTTACGTACTTGTATAAGCGACTATATCAACGTTGGAGTTATGACTATGTTCTTGCACGTTATTGGAGTTTTTATTTGACTTCCTTTTATTTTAATATAGAAGAAATTATTTGAGTATTATATTATGTTAATTAAGAATTGATTAATTACAAGTCGACAAAACCGCTTACGTATTTGCATTAATAACTTAGCATATATTATTTTTTTATTTTTCGCCGTGTTGTTTTTCTCAGGCGCAAAAAAAATTAAAAAACGATTTCTCCTAAACGGTATGAAATATTAAATTTATTTTTCTGTTTTTATTTCCCGTACTTTAGAATATATTTTCAATTGTTTTAATAATTTAAAATCTGGATAATTTGAAGAAAAAATTTGTCCGGCTTTCAAAGTTAGGTAGTTTCTTCGTTATCACCTTTGCATGTCTGGAAACCCCATCTAGAAAAACAAACTTATTACGACAAGTTCTTTATCGTCTTTATTTTTCAATGTTGTATTTAAAAATTTCTAAGTATATAATGCTTTATACTAAATAGTGCTTAAGTTCCTAACCGCGTCAGTCCATGTATAAAAATATGTTCCACTGATATTAGTAGAGGCATTCCAGTTACCCGCATGCTGCCATACTTGATTATTGAATTTATAATTTTCTCGAGACACGCTCCGATAAGTATGCGCGGCGTCGCGGCCACGGCTTCGCTTTTTGCCGCCATTTTGCATTATGGCCGTCGGTGGAACGAGTGGCTTTTGCAGTTTCAGCCTATTGTAACTCTGTGTCTATGTTTATTAAATAAAACCATCAATTATAAAGATCTATATAGTAAATGTAGGTACATTTATTATTTTGTATTATTAGGTATTTTGGCTTTTCGTGAAAAATCACTTTTCATATTTTGTAATTGGAAATGTATATAAATTTATCAAATGAGTACTGATTGGAGTGTGAGTTTATGAGGAAGGTCTTCGAGACCTATAAGTGTAAAAATAAAAGTCAATTTTTTATGGAAAGAAATTAATACACATCAAACTTAACTCCAATGTATTTTTTATCATTGATACCAAAACGATGCAACGATGGGTCACGATGCAAGGATGGGATGACGCAACGATGGGTCACAGGATTAAAAACTATTAGGATTTTCGTGTTTTACGATCTCCCGTAATATACCGGCGAAAGCCGGTAAGAAGCACGCCAATGCAATCAGAAAATTAAATTTATCTATCTGTCGTCCTCACGCAATGTTGAGTTCAAAGTTGTTGAACATTAAATAATATTTATATAACTAAACTTGTCCATTCCTAGCCTATTATATTTGAATACTTAACATGATTTAATAAATAAATTAAAAATGAACCGGTTAGCGGTACACGTGGAAATACCGCCGACGTCGGAGAACGGGCACTACAGTTAACGTTTCATCAGAAGTCCAACCGTATCTTGGTTATATTGACTAATTTGAAATTATATTTTCGAATGTTGCAAGCTACGTAGTGGAGTATGGCCGATGGACCGAGTCACGATACTCGTTTTAATCTCGGTCATTTCTCAATTAGTGAGATCTGAAATAACTATCGTTGATTTTGTAGGTGCTCTTGGTCATAAAAATAATATACGCTTACAAATTTTATAGCGCCGTACAGTGGATCCCACCTGCTGTTTGAGGGACACAGTTTTTTTTTATAAAAATCGCATTATTTCGCAAAAAAATCTACAGAGATGAGCAGCCTAATGAAAAGTTGTCCAGTAATTTTTTTTCATAGAATCGACTTAGCGAGAAAATAAAATACAACATGCTCAGTTTCTCCCAAGTCTTGAAAGCTGTTGACTTGGTTTTTTAGCCTGGGGCTTATTCTATAAGTGTTTAGCTACAATGCGATAATAACGGACGCTCGTATGTGCCCATTTGTCGGATATATCGCACTGAAAATAGCTGCAGTTTTATGGTAAATTATATTGATAGATTACATTGTATTATGTACTTAGTGATGAAATACTATGTGTTTTGTGGTCCACAACATACCATTCCGGTGACATTAAAAAAATAGCGATTTAAACAAAATTCCCTCCCATGCAGACCCTTAAACAGCGTTTTGATCCACTGTGTCTCACGCCTCATTTGAAATATGAACGTTATTTAAACTGATAGTAAACAAGGGTATACAAATTGTATACAAAATGTCGTTAAAATTGTCTCGTTATGGTATTTCTTGACATAAGTGAGATATTGGTATTTTTGGATTTATAGTGACGTTGAAATTAACCTAGGTGGGTAGAAAACGTTTAGTTGCTTCTGTACCGCGGGCGCCTAATATAAATTTTATCTGCTTACTTGAGCAGTTTTTAAGTTAATTTAAGTGACTTATTTTATGGCAAAATGATTTAAATCGACTGGTTTTAGCGTTATTGATTAATGACGGCAGGATATGATATCATTTATCATGACCGCAGGAGTTAGTTTAGTTATTGCTTAATGTTGTTTTGTAATTTTCTTTTATGAGTTGGTCAAGATAATTTTAGTCTGACAAAAACCCACAATGTAAAAAGTGTCCGCCAATTCGTTAATAAAAAAAATGGAAAATGGACGTCGGAAACCGCCGAGACCCGCCTTATGTAAAATTGTTCTAATTACTACTTCTCTTTCTATTCTTGTTTGACATGTCTGTTATTCTTGATTAAAATTAGTTAGTTATTTTTTTTAACAAAATTCCAGATTTCCAGATTCTTTATTCAATTTTGCCTAGCATTATATTTCCTGGCAAGTAAGACAGTTTACAAGGAAAACTTATTCATCTAACATAACAAACTTTATTAATATAGGTGGAATTTTGTGGAGCGCCAAATTCGAAATCAAAAATGTCAAACTGCGAAGCAAAAATAAATGAGAATAGAAAGCGTATACTAAAAGCCGTCAAACAATTGAGATTTTATTATTTAAAAAAAAATAAAACTTAAATATAGCGATAATTGTGTAGATGCCAAAATTTATTTATCAAATATTATAAATATTGTTTATTAATAAATAAAAAGTCTAGTAACGTTGGAATGTGGCATCGAAAAGTCTGTTGGCTTCAAATTTCAATCCTGTTCTGTGTGTCAAAATAAATCTTAAACATCGATAAGAATAATTTTATTTTTTTGAATAATGATATAATGAATAAATTTAGCTTCTTGTTAAATTATAGGAAAAAAACATATATTTATTTTTATCAAAATTACCGGGTATGAAAGTATGTTTTCCTACAATAGACTATTTGACTATTTTTTAAATTGTTTTAATTTGTTCTATTTTGCATTATAAGCACATTACATTTATATTTCCAGGATATATGCCGTATTTTTTATATAAATCACTTTTAAAGTTTGAATTTTCGAACTCGCGCTAAGAACGCAATTTATGTGATGGCGGCTATCGTGACGTCACACGCAATGTAAACAAACAATCCTGCCCTTGCAGAGGATTATTATTTATTTTCATATTAAAATGGAGTCTATAAAAACCACACGTAAAGTGTTCGTTTCAGCGCCAACGAACCCTAAAAGACAAAAAAAGTGGCTGCAATTAGCCCAAAATCGAAAGAGAATTGTAGCTCACTCAAATGTTTTTATGTGTGAAGATCATTTCGATGTAATATTTATGTTTTATACATTATTATCGATATCCATGCCTATAAACCAAAAGAATAAGAATATTACGTTTTGGTATGAATGCGTTTTAGTACCAATGATATTTTGACAATTGTTAGTATTTAACTAAGTTTAAGTTTTTGATATGGTTTGAAAGAATATACATTAAAAACGATATGTTTAAAAAATTCTGCATCAGACGATTATTATTATAAAAAAATATTTATTATAAAAAAATCAATTTAAAAAATTTCGTACCTGATGAATTTTGTTTGCGAGGGAATACGTTTTACCTTTTTCTCCAGTTAGTTCACTTTATCTTTTATCGCTAAGGACTTATTACACAATTAAAAATATAATTTCTTACAAATTGTTAGGTGTTTATAATAAAAATATAGTAAATTTAATTATCGAACTCGAATATTTACTTAATCTGTCAACTTTAACAATAACATTGTTTATCCAACATTCAGGAAAAGTCTATTAGTCTATGATTTAGGTTTAGAATAATATTATAGTTCTTGTATATACATTAGCATATGCACTGCATGGGAATTAAATAATTTTTATTCCCATGCAGTGCATATGTTTAGAATAATATTATAGTTCTTGTATATACATTAGAATATGCACTGCATGGGAATTAAATAATTTTTTTTAACACTAGTTATGACCGGAAATTATTTTAATTAAATATATAATTTGTAATGTATTTCTTTTTGTACACATACGTAATGAATTCATATTATAGAATAAATTATACTAAATGCCAAAAGTGACAGTTATAAATTTAAAAAAAAAGAAAAATATAATAAATCAAAGATTTGAAAACTTGTCTGTTACGTCATCTGACTTTTAACCAATAACAGGGCATTTGCGACGCTGACTGAATTTCAAAAAAAATGTGATTTCTTTACGTTTTTTTTAATAAAATATAAACGTATTCTTCAGAAAATTAAAAGAAATATGCTTATTTACATCACGATTTAATATAGGATGACCCCGGATTGTGGTATATTTTTGATGTTGTCAAATAGCCTATTACTAAGGTTTGTTTATGATCATTATCTTCACAAGACGACTTTTGAATTTATTTAACAAACTTTAAATTATATATGGGTGATTCTACATAAATTGGGTAACTCAATGTCATCAGTCGATAAATATTAAATAATATTATATTTTACAGATTTTTATTCTATTTTAAAATTATGAAATCTCTTTTAATTGGTCACTCAATTTCAGATATTTACTTTAAATAGCAATTTTATAAAAGGAAAAAATATGCTCAAAACGTCAGTCCTTTGGCTTGTCACAAGCCTAAAAACACTCAATCAAGCGACTGTACATTAAATTGTACCATTAATTTAAGGAAACTTAATATTTAATTACAATCTATAATGTACGTAATAATGTATATCACGTTTTTCATAATGCAATAATCTCTACATTGTTTTTAAAAAAAGAAGAAACTTTGTGTTTAGTTTCATTCGTCAGTCCTCTGTGTATTTTTCAAATTTGAAATTTGCGCCAAATAACACGGATGCGAGGGCAAATACCCGTTAATTTGTTTATGTTGGTAGTATTGTTAGCTTCGAATCGCGGCATTACCTGGCCGCCATTACAGTGTCAGTGCTAGCGCGTCGGTTATGACGTACTCTTGTGCCGATCCAGTCAAAAATTCAATACTTTGGGTACGTCGTTATTTTCTTATAAATCTTAATTTTATTTTTATATAGTTTACTATGATTTATTAATGTAACTTATTGATATACGAAGATACGGAAAGAAACATTAGCTTTAATTATAACCTCAAATTCGTGTCTTTTTCATCAGTCCGTTGGCGTCAGTCCTTTGCCGGATATCGCGCCAAAGGACTGACGTGTTTCCAGGGTACTGATGTTTTTTTGTTTAGATAACTTTTATCTCAACAGTTACAGTGTGTTAAGCATTTCTTTATTTCAGTATATCTATTTATTTCAGTATAAAACACCATGGCGCCTAAAAAAAAAACAAATTTGACCAGGGAAGATATATTAAAAAAGAAAAGAGAAGCTGAAAAAGCTCACTTGGCGAGCATTAAAAGCGACCCCATCAAATTAGCTGAATACAAAGAAAAACAGAGATTGCAATACTTAAAAAAAAGGAGAAAGGGCAAAGAAAAATGTTAAAAAAATGACACCTCGAGAGCAACGGCTAACTAGAAAAAAATGGAAACAATATTCATCAAACTATAGGCAAAAGAAGCAACTATTGAAACAAACTACTCATAATTTTATACGCCAGAATACTCCTTCAACTACTGACGATGAAATGCAACAAATTGTTCCTGAAAAACCTGTTGTTAACGAAGACCGAAGAGCACAAGAAGCAAAAAAGAGAAACGAAAGACAGAGAAAGCTCAGAAATAAACAATTAAAAAAGATGGAAGCTACAGTTTCAAAACTCAGAATTAATTTAAATACTCAGCGTCAAAAATATAAACGAGTCAAAAAGCAATTGAAGAAAGTTATAGTCTGTTGAAAAAACGCCAAGAACCAGAATTGAAGAAATGAGTGAAGATATAACTAAAAAGAAGGAATTAGTGAAGAAAGCTATTTTCGGAGAAGTTATTAAAATTCAATTAGAAGAAAATTACAGTAACATAAAAAGTAATTGAGAAAAAAACAAAGTTTAAACAAGTTATATCTGGAAAGGTAGTAGATAAGTACAAATTATGGAGAATACAACACAAAGCACTGACATGTAAGAAAACTGGACATAACCAAACGAAAAAAGCAACGGAAGCCAAAATAAAAGTACAAGAATTGGTTCAGGATTTTTTAGAAGATGATGCTAACAGTCGTCAAGCATCAGAAAAAAAAAATTTGTGTCTCATAAACAAACGAAAAAACAGAAGAGATATTTAAATGATACACTGAAAAATCTTCATGAGAAGTTTTTGAAAACCGTTCCATTTACTATCAGTTATTCTCTATTTACCAGATTCCGACCATTTTGGGTGGTACCCCCGACATTGTCAAACCGCGATACTTGTACTTGCACAGTTCATCAAAATATGGACCTTCAACTTACTGCTCTGAAAAAGGCAAATATTTTGACAACAGTGAGTAATTATCAAACTATGAAAATGCTTTGTTGCGACCAATATTCTGAGAGATGTCTAGAGAGAACATGTGATGAGTGTTGCTCAAAAACTTTACCTTATGCGGAATTCGATAACACAAAACCGATCTTATTGCAACAGTGGGTGAGTAAGAAAGAGTCCATAATTAACTTGAAAACGAAGAAAGAACGATTTGTAACAAAATGTTTAAAAGAAACACAGGAAATTTTACCCAGAAATCTCATTACAAAACTTGAAAACGATATGGATAATTTTTTTCGGCATTCTTTTAATATACTACACCAGTACAATAGCATTAAACAATTAAAAGATTCTTTATCGGAGAACGATGCTATAGTTCACATGGATTTCTCAGAAAATTTTTGCACTAAATACAACCAGGAAATCCAGTCCTTTCATTACGGAGGTTCGCTCACCCAAATTTCATTACACACAGTCGTCGTTTACCTGAAAGACTCTGTTATTTCTCACTGCACTATGTCATCTAACTTGTTTCATAACGCCGGAGCAATTTGGGCTCATCTAAAACCTGTGCTGGCATCACTACCATCAAATATCGAAAACATTCACTTTCTCAGCGATGGGCCTGTAACACAGTACAGGAATAAATCAATGTTTTATGTATTGGTCTGTAAGCTGCAAGATATGTACCCTAATTTTATGCGATATACTTGGAACTTCCATGAAGCTGGCCATGGGAAGGGGGCACCCGATGGTGTAGGGGCCACTTGTAAACGAACCGCAGACCAAATTATTGCTACAGGAGGTGATATAACTAACTTGAAAGAGTTTGCTACTGTCGTTCGCGAGAGATGTCCTGGAATAAAGTAGATGTGATCGAAGGCTGTGAAATTGTACAGAACACCTTTATTAACGACAATTCGTCTAAAATGGAGGCTTTTAAGGGGACGCTATTGGTGCATCAGGTGGTCAGCTCAGCCTATTCCAAACAGTTTGACAATGAAGACACTAAGTTGTTTCTGCAACCTAGATGGATGTGATCATTATAAGCTAGGATCTATTCATTATCAGACTGAATCGTTGGGTGAATTGACACGACTCCAAGCTAGTACCATATTTACAGACTCTGAAGATGATAATTTACCCCTAGTTACTTAAACCGCTTTAAATTGCATAGTTCACCAACACCAGGAGTTAGCGGCTATTCACTGGAACAAAGTCGTTATAACAGTGGTGATTATGTTTTGGTCAAATATATCACAAAGAAAACAGAATACCATTATGCAGCTATCTGTTCTTCTGTTGATGATGATGAAGGTGAATTGAGAGTGACTTTACCAGTTTAAAGAAAAGATTGATGTTTTTGAAAAGTAATTTTTTCTAGTCTTAGACCATTTTGAACGTTACATTATTTTTGTTTTTTGTTGAGAAGAAGATCTCATTTTATTTTATTATAGTTTTGTTTCTATTGTTTATTACTGTCAAATATAATTATTAAGTAAACCTACTTAAAGTAGGATGAGTGGTACTTATATTATTATTAAAAATGTCTTAAGACTGCTTTTAAGACTGACCTACTTCATTCTCATAATATTACACAGTAATTATTATTATTTCAGCATAAATACTAAGACAAAGATACTCATACTTTAATTTCTATTGTTTGTTGATTATTTACAAAATGTATACTGTTAAGTAAAAGTGCCTAAAAGTAAAATAATGTTATTAAAAATGTCAAGACTGTTATGAAGGTTGTGATAGTTTCTTACTCACAATTTTACAATATAATTTATAATTTTTAACTTATTAAGCATTTAATACTTAAAAATAATTAATGTGCCATCATTAGTTTCTAAGAGATTTAATAAATGTCATATATTTCTTATGAATTTGTGTCTTTTATCAGTACTGTGTCGCCTTCGTAAGTCCTCTGGCAGTCAAATTCTGAAAAATCGAAATATTTCAGAAACTACTCTAAAAAGTGACTGGCCCGATTTGCAACAATATAGTCTTTAGATTACCTATCTTATAAACCCGAATTTGTATAAATTTAACATAAAAACAAAATATCCCTAGAAGTTACCCAACTTTTGTATATTCACCCATATGTAGTTTGGTTCAACAAAAGCTTTTTTAACTGTCTTTTTCAAATTGACGACGAAAACTATTAAAGTTGATTCGAGGTCATTGAGCTTGGTATAAAAAATTAATACGCACGCGAAACGATTTGAACCGCCTCAAGCAGTTTCAAACAACGAAATTGCTTTTCTCGATAACAATAACTGATTAAAAAAATATGCCGAAGTGACTGCCATTAAATAACGAAAAACGATGCTAGAACTGTGAAGAGGACGCAAATTAATGGTTTTGAACGTATTTATCAAAACCCTTATAATTGGATTTTTTTTACATATGTATTTTCCTGTTTAGAAAATGTTCACTATTTCTATAGCCATACCTTTCTAATAGCTATAAATTTGAAAATATATATGAAATGTATCCTAGACTACATATAATTAGTAGACGTAATGTGATCCAGCTTTATCGTAGATAGTTATGTAACAGTTCGGAGACCTGTGGATAGTAGTTTGTGGCATGGTATTTTCTGAGTTTCGAAATCCCACGAGTCATCACGCACCATCTATCAATTCCTAATGAATAATTTATAACATTTATTTAACCAAACGGTACAAATATACTTGTATCATATACCGCGTTAAGAATTCAAAAGGAGGCTCGTCATATCTTACAGATGCTGGCTGAAACCAGTTTTTATTACCAAACGTGAGATTTGTAAATAAACTTTCTCATAAAATGTAAATAATATAAGATGGCACTTATTTAAATTTCATCCCGAAAATATTTTCCGTTTTACACAGGTATTTGTTAAATAGGTAGAGCAAGTTTTTTTTCGGATTCATCCTGAAGATATAAGACAAAATTTACCTAGAAATATTTTCATCACGGAAAGATACTTTATTTTAATCACATTTAAAAGTTTTATTATCGTAAAGAGAGCCTCTATGGAAAAAAATCAAGAAAATCATTGAAAAATATACATATATCCGTTTCTCTGAAACTATATCACTTTATATTTAAATCGAAATAAGAGCTTTATTTGGGAAGTGCTGCGTCACATCGTATTGCTTTGCAGCATACAAAATTTAACCATTTAATAACTGAATAGCGTAGAACGGCATGAGATATAAGGAACTACTATTCATAATTGTCGCCCTACTTTTTACTTCAAAAACAACTTGTATAATTCGTGATAAATTTAATATTCAGGTCAGGAATTTATATCAACTCTATGTGCTACGTCTTAGATTTTGCATTCAAAAGAAAGTTGTCCATATAAATCTTTTAGAATGACAGACGTTTTCAAAAAATAGTTTGCTTTAACACCAACGGACAGGAGCGACACTCAACAGAACGAATCGTACATCCATATTATTTCATTTCCCGCTAGCTCATAGAGTATCTGAGTGTATGGTCTATAGACGACTCGGTACTGAAATAACCGCTAGTTAAACGGATATATATTAGGATTGTGATACTTTTATTAAATTTTAGTCCCTTATAAATATATATACTCGTAAATTATATAGTTCAACTAACTACACCGTCGCGATACGTCCCGCCGCACCGACGCGAGACGACAACGATGTCGTCCATATGATTTGGATATTTAGTAGTATATATTTCATAATCGTCCGTGGCGTGCACGTTTAATCGAGCGTTGTTGAACGGTAATATGGATGTCGACAGAATTTAGGAGTACAATACGTAGGTGCGTATTGAATGCTAAAGTAGGATCAAACCGTAATGGCGGGTTGCATTGGATTACACGACACGATAGCCGTTGGTGACATCTAAATGCTTGAAAACAATTTTTTTTAATTACCTATTAAAAACATAATAACGCGTTTATTGTAATTTAACAGTTGAAGGGAGGGCGGCATCTCAGTAAGTGGCATCAAAATTAGCGATTTAAGATACGCGAATGACACCACTGAAAAGATCTCTAATAATATCAAAATGAGAATAGTAAGAACATTAGTTTTCTCGATTTTTCCGTACGGCTCTGAGTCGTGGACAATTCGATCGATGGAGCGCAAGAAGAAAGACGCGTTCGAGATGTGGTGTTGGAGACGAATGCTGCGCATACCTCGGGCGCTCAGAACAACAAACGTATCGATTCGAAGACGACTCAGAATCAAAACCACACTGTCTACCGTTTGCTACTAAAAAATCCTCAGCTACTTTCCCCTGTACGCAGGGAACCAGATAACTTAGAAAATCTAAAGGTTGCCGCGAAAGTCAATAGTAAAATTTAAGAATTGTGGATTCTCGTTTCATTAAAGAGCGTAACATGTAGAAAATTATATGAAACGAACACGTCTTAAGCAAGTTCTACTGTATTAAATTCAGAGTACTTGTTTTAATCTCAGTACAAGCAGTCCATGCAGTAATTATTGAAATTGCCTGCGCCCTCTGTGGTAGACGGTAACGTTCAGATAATCCGAATTCCAATATGCTTTACCCGATTAAATTATTGAGCATTATAATTGAAATTCTAAGCCGACAGTTTGTTTTATTGTGTTCTTTATTCCTTTTTTTTTGTCCTTATTTTAGCTTCATTTAGAATAAGTTCATTTGTGTTATAATATTTTTAAATTTATACTTAATTTTTGTATAAATAACAAATCTGATTTGATTGTAAATTAAATTTGCTAATAGTTCTGATTATTACACAGTTTATTATGGGTGAAGCGTGAAGTATTTTTTGTTTCATTTATCGTCATGGAAAAGTTATATAGTCTATGTCATAGAAATAAAAATCAAACCAATTTTGCATAACGAACCACAATAAATTAAGATTCCATAGTCGTCTCATGAAATATCAATCTGTATTTTGTAAGTAAAGGACTACGCTAGTTAAATAAGAATTCTAATACTCCGACAATTGGACCAACTATTGTCGTTCGACTTTTGTATATTTTTTAAATAAAAGATTGTTTAATTTATTTTAATCATTTATATTAGTACACTCCGTCGTCCAGTAACTTCCATTTGCGTTATTTTCGCGTATTTAAGAGCTTTTTTTTATAATTCCAGAACTAATGGAGCTATATTATTCAAAATAACTTCGTTTCAAAGTGGTCATCAAAATCTATTTTCAGGATTTTTTTCCACATGTTTTACGTGTTTTTTGGGATATGGCGGGGGTGCAAAATGTACCCTACATTTTGAATAATTTGAACCTCCAATATTTCGTGAACGGGTCTGAAAAGTAAAATTTGTTACAGAAACGTAAACTTCACTTTAAAAGACATTTATCTGAAGTCCGATATGGCAGATGTTTGTCCTAAAGTTACGGAGTTATGTTACATTTCTGAAGTGTATCGTCGCGCGTAAGCATATCGTATGAGGTATCGTAGAATCATGCAACTGTGAAAAGACGTAACTTATCTTTGAAAGAAAGTCATTCTATCAAAGATAAGTTACGGTTTGACACCGCAACTTCCACGCAAGTGGAACTCCATGCAAAAAAAACCTACGTACAAAAACACACCTAATTCCATTTCTGAATGTTCAATCATTAACTAGATTAAAAAAACAAGTAGGCCGCAGCGCATCTGCGAAAGAATTATATTTAAAATGAACAAAAATACCATGAATTCATATTTTTACGTTTTATTTTTATCTATTAACGTCGACGAGACACGCACTGCACTCTTACTGCGAGAAATTCCATTTGCCATTTCGGTAACGGAACTTTTGTTTCTTCACTTGCTCGCGAGTAAATTACACGCGCCTATGTGCGTGTAATACGCTCAAACGAATGATTTGTGGCCACGGTGTTGACATAGTAACATTAATCGTAATATGTGTGTAGAATTAAAGACGTTAATCCGTTAACCCAAATTTGTTTAATTCACTGAGATTTTTTTTGGGCAAAATTAAATTTTAAGTATGGTATTTTTGTTTTATCTATTGTATCCAAGGAAAAGTATAGACACGCGTGCGAGAGTAGCACTGAAAGTTCTTAGAACTGGCCATTTTTAATAATTGTAATAAAAAATTACGACAAATTTTAAAAATCTTTAAAAAGTACTTTGCTCGAATTTGTTGTTTTTACAAATTAGCGGAATTCGATGCAGGAATCTGTTTACAATTTCGTGGCAGCAATGCACTGCTACTGCAACCGTTTTGTATGTCGCTTTGTGGTGAAAAAGTGGCGTGGACTAGTATTGATGATAGGTGATAAAACTACTATTATTGCATAGCAGCTGCTCGACCAATCACTATTATGGACGAATCAAACCCTAAACATCTTGCAGTTACAGAGCTTTTGCCAAGCATTACTTAGAACAGGCGAAAGGGCAATATTTGTGTTTATGAAGAACCCTTTTTTAATGGTCATTTAATAAATATTATAATAAACAGTAATGAAAACAGCTTGTTTATAATTTAATAATATAGAAAATTTTACGCAGAAAATTAATTGTTAAACGATCCGCGAACGAATATACCTTGAATGTGTATTCATTAACATCTCTGGTGTTAATATCTGAACACCTTTTGCACTCATTGGAAACAAATCATCAAGGAATTTCGGAAAATTTGCCTGTGGTATCAAGCATCAGAGTGGGCGCGAATATCACCTAGTGAGAGTACTGCTTGCTTAGGCTAACAATGGGCGATTGCGAGAAAATTGCTGAAGAAAGCATGGTGAACAATTATAATCCGGAAGTAGGGGAATTATAGGAATTATAGGCAACCTTGTGGAAACCTTACAGCAGTAACATATGATGTCGTTAAATATGTGAGCAAATAAGAAACATACGATACTGGGGATATAATTCGTGAAACAATTATCAAAGCTACGAAGCAAATGGGCACTTTTTAGAATCAATTCCTCCGGGTGGCCATGGGCATTTTGTCACAAGGTTTAGTAAATGTTCGTGGATATGCCTAGAGGTTATGTCATCTGCCACTTACGATAAATTCTGGTAAGACCGTAGTTGTAAATAAATGCAAAACCAAATGAAAAAATTTAAGTTTTTACAAATTGAAAGAAACGAAATATATATTTATAATAACATTTTTGATTGGTACGCATAGAGACTAGACCAGTTAGAAAACTTATGCTTGACCGAGTTTGCTGTGCGTTTTGAAACAGTGACGAAGAAGCGTATTACTACAGCTTTTTCATCTCGGTATGGGAGTTGCACTGAATGCCGCTCGCGGAACTCTTGTCAACGATAATGCTCTATTGGTTTGCACAGACGAACACATTACTAACGATCGCGATAATTTTCGTGAAGGTATGAATTAGTATATTACTATGCTAAGTCATGTGTCTCTGTGAAACACGTGGAGTTAATATTCAAGAGAAAGATTTATACCAAAAGGTTTCTGGGGCTATTAAAAGTAATTTAAACGTCACGGATGAGCAGTTGTTACTTTTTATTACGGGAGATGCTGGAAGCGGCAAATAATTTTTATTAAAATTTATTTATGAAACATCAAAAATTTATTTATGCTCCGTCTATCGATGAGTTACTCGAAACAAAATTTGTTCAAGTCGCATCCGGAGTGGAGTCGGAGTGGCTGCTCGACAAATATATGGAAAGATTCTGCATTCAGTATTTTCACTTCCTATTGAAAAAGGCAACACCATGTAAACGTTTAATATAACGACATATAAACGTTTGACAGAACATAAGGTTGAACAAGAGAGATGTAAGTTATATAAATTGGCTGGTTATAGGCGAAACTTCAATGGACTCGTACAAAAATTTGTGCATTATCCACTTACGTCTCCAAGACTTTAAAAAAAATTATAAAAGTATTTGGTGCAGTGAACATCTTAACTTTTGGTGACATTATGCAACTACCTCCTGCCAAAGGTCACTGGTGATTTTTGCAACCATCATGGTTTGCAGCTAAAAGTAATTTGTGGTATTAGTTTTCATTCTGCGAGCTGACAATAAATATGCTAACGAAACATTACCGAATTCATAAATTTTTTAAATATATTGCGAGTTGGTGAATATCTTTAACAGGGAAGTTTGCCGACGGAGTTGCAATTCGATTTTACCCCACTGTTAAACAAGTGGACGCATACATAAATACCATGACGGCAGAAAATGTGAAAACACATTGTTTTATATAATAAACGCTGTAAATATTCTGTTTGATTTTGAAGAGTTCCGTGGTGTATCTTCGAAGTCTAAGGTCAGATACCAATGAGATTAAAATTGGGCCACTTTAGAGCTACACTTATTCCAAACAAAAATAATTATCAAGATTCTGCTCATAAACAAAAAAATTATGCACGAACATACATAAAAAAATTTAAAAAAAAGAAATATATATATATATATATATATATATATATATATATATATATATACTATAAGAAACAATCTGTAATCATTAGAATTATATAAAATTAATATAATTAACTTTTTTTTTTTATTTAAACCATATGGTTTAACGGCTATAATGGCTAAAAACACACTTCGGACACTTTATTTAAGTCGTAAGTGATCTTTACCATATGTTTTAAAAATATATTATACATCCTGTGTTAATATGGACACTATATGAACTAAACGATGGTGAGTTTCGATCAAATAGATAATAAACTGTTTTTGCACCAGTTTCCTCTATAAAATCAGTCTCATAACAAGTTCTAAAATTGAAACCGAATTATAATTTTATAAATTAAAATAACCTTTAATATAATATACATAAACAAATAGTGCAAATTTACAATATTTCAGTTTTAGGAGAAACAGAGAACAGAGCAATACATTTTATAACGACCAAAAGAAACGCTAATACGTTTGAACCAGAAACGAAAACTCTTTGTGTCTGTTGTCACCACCGGTCACAGATTGCTCGTCGGTATGAGAAGAGGTCGCACAGAAGATGGAAGATGAGAGACCAATAGATGCTGCAGTCAGTATTATAGAATCATTCCGTCTCCGATCAGGCCCTTGTGCTTGTGTCCGGGTGTTCCGTGACCCGGATCATCGGCCTGCTGAGCCACTGCCACATAAGACGTCATTAAGACTGCCATGATGACAAAGACAAGGAAGATAGCCTGTTGAGATTTGAAAAAAATATTCTTAAATTCATGCTTTCAATAGAGCCATCATGTTGGAGGGTTAGCATAGCCAAGTTAAGAAAAGAAATTAAAATTTAGTTTTCAAATATGGCGAATAATTTATTATATTGCTAAATATGACGTTTATAAGTATAATTTACTCCAATCTCAGAAATCCTTTAGCCATAATTAAAACAAAAAAAAACATAGATTGTTTTCTTTTGCTCCAATGGTAAAATAATATAATTTAACTTTTTTGTTCTGGAGTTAATATACATGTATATGTATATAAAATTACTTTTAAAAGGAACTTATTATTATATTAGCGTATTAGTTAATCGACTTTTATTTCAAAGCTTTATTATTTAAAATACTCTTACCAAAGTGAACTGCATCTTGTTGCTTATCGGATAATATCACAGACTGTGAATATGCTTTGTCGCCTAAAGTGCAGCCTTTATATACAAATTTTCGGCGATAGATTGCAAGTGAAGCAAAACGTCCTCCGTCAGTCCAATATCCGCTACCTTATTCTTACACTTCCTTTTCCACCGTGCAACAGAGCTTGTCGCATTTTTTTGCTCTAATCATATGATTTCAAATATACTTTTTTATTACAGTAGAATATAAGTGGGCTAACAATTTATTCAGTAGGTTGTTGTGGCTTTTAATTTTGAATAACTTTTGAATATTGATATTGTTATCTATATATAAAATTGTAAGAGTGTATTTTGAAAATATTTTTAAATAAGTGATTTATTTAGCATATAGAATGATAATAGAAGCCAGAAAAACTTTTTTAGAATTTTTGTATCGGTATGTAAATTTGACCGTGTATCACGTAAAATCTACTGGCCAGCTTTTGATGAAATGAATATATAAAGTATTAAACTTAACACCATCTTAGACATGGTTCGAGTGTTTTTTCCACTGCTAGCTTAAGATACTTTCAATTGTTTTAATTGTTTCATTCGAATA
Organism: Druceiella hillmani; assembly: GCA_039881145.1. NCBI lineage: Eukaryota > Metazoa > Arthropoda > Insecta > Lepidoptera > Hepialidae > Druceiella > Druceiella hillmani. Next base: position 6,383,831 of record JAYKKI010000007.1, read on the forward strand.
AGTCGACTTTTCTTAAAATGGATTATCGAATAATATAACTCTTATTAGAGGAGCTATCGTTCCTTCGGACGTATAGTATAGACCAGCATAATTGCAATGCTCTTATTTAAGCCACCAGAGGGCCTATTATTTGGAATTCCATCAATCTCAACCTGTCGCCCATCACGTTAATACATTTTGAAATACGTATTACGGGCTCTTGAAAGATTTTGCTCCTCGGTATGTATTGAAATGAAAATTTAAAACACGTTTTTTATAAACGGAAAAATCTGCAGAATTTTAATGATCTCATCATTACTATACCTTACCTTTATTTATTATTTTTTTATTAATAAAATATGTAAATGTGGAGTTAGGGATATAATAAATGAACGTATAGTTTGTACGAGGCTTTCTAAGTGCTACGTCTAAAGTCAGTTAGATTTCTAATAAAATGGTCCATTTCATCTTTTATTTACCGGCTCTTTGATCCGAGGGGACTGCGGCTTTATAAGTTATGTTTTTCTAAGCCATAATCAATTATTAATATATTTTCGGTTTTGGAGTCAAATATTATTTATAGCTTCAGCTGTGTTTTTTAAATATTGATAATTTTTTACTTTCTTATCTAAGAGTAAACACGTCAAACATAAGGTAATCTAAAATGTCAGCTATTGGGTTTTTCGTATACTATGTCAATTACTATATTACTAAGATGTTTACAATTGGTTTCTGAAACTGTGTTTCAAAATAATTCTTATGAGGATATGGAAGCAATTTGAGAAGGATGTAGGCAAGGCATTCCAATGGATATTGCTGTAAAAAACATGGAACGCTGAAAATAACTTTAAATAAAGCTCCTATGGATCTGAAGAGCAATTCTAAGCTCTTTACTTTCACATCGTAATATAGCTGTCATACACGTAGAACAATGCTATCCGTTCTCTGCGAAACTTTATGTGGAATGCAGGCGCATACCGGAAATAACCATTATATTGTACCGTTCGTTCCATCCTCATATATTTCTTTATTTCCGAATACGCTGTTGAAGTATTCAAGTAGGACTTCGTCATTATCGTCTGTCAGCCTGGGGCCGTCGCTTTGTTGTTGGGCTCTGCACCTTCACATTTCTAACTATAATAATAGTAGCTGATTTAGAATATTTTCGCCAGAGGCCCTGTTGAAAATGTCAATAGATGTTTGATTAACGATCAAACGTCTGTTGCGGCTGTGGCATTAGCGATGTTGGCTTGAAATGACTTACCCAGAGAATGTCTCGTGTGGTTTATTTAGTAATTTACTCTTTAACTTTCGCTCGGCGTTGTCGCAAATTAACCGCAGATTATTGTAAATGCCGGTTTTAGTCATCGTGGGAATACTTGATATAATGACATCTAATGTTTTAAGAAAGTCAACTTTTTTTTATTCGGGGAAAATGCGATGCAATTTAACGATAAGAAAGTATTTTTATTTTCTAGTGTCGCAGATAGTTTATTTACAACAAATAGAATTTGTCAAATCAAAGTAGTTATGGATATAAGGAGTACATAGTATTGTAACTCATTGTAGTAAGTGGCACATTTTGAAAAATTTGATGGATAGGCTATTTGTAATTATTAATAATTATATATGTTGAATATTATTTGCTCTTAGGGCTGCGGTAATTTATATGGTCGAGGGTTATAAATTAAAATACCTTAATTATTTTAGAAAATAACTGGCGCTCTCCCGTGACTTTGTTCGCGCAGAATTTATATGACACGGCATTCTGTAATTGTGTGGGGCCCACACCCACCTCTCCACATGCCCACACCTGGAACGCACCACTTTATTTTTGCGTATTTCGAAAATTGTTATATATTTTGAATTATTATATTTTTTTTAATCATAAATACAAATGTTACGGACTTTCCGTAAAAGATGGATATGTGGTATAACAAACTTTTTTTGCAGATCTTCTTGATGTAGACGATTCGTTCTTATATAATTTTTTTTATATCTGTAATGTTTTACCCAGCGTGAGTCTGGAAATCGACCAATATTGCCCTTTTTCACCACTTTGAGCTACAAATATAGCCATACCTTACAGAAGCCTAACCTATTGAGAATAAAACATATACTCATCTATAACAATGTAGTATTCTGAAGGTGAGAGAATGGAATCGGTGTAGTAATTTTTTAGTTTAGTTTTTACATAAAAACAAACAAAAAACAAATTTCTATTCTTTATAATAGTAGTATAAATAACGACGCAGTGTGTTTAATACTTTTGTTTATGTGTGAATATATTTCTTTTCACATTAATCATAAGCGGTGCATAAAGTTAATCACAACAAATACTGTGTGTGTTGAGATGCATCCTGTGTCGCATGAAGGACCGAGATTTGTACACTTATGATGAATTCAATGTTTTTGTAACTTAAATGATCTGTATGCATAGTCGCTATAAATTGTAATATTTAATAAATGTATAAATTGTAACGTTTACTTACGCTGTTCAAAAATTAATTTACTAAAATTTTTAATTAAATATATATATTTTTTTTTTACGGAAAACTTGTTTTTACAGTGCAAGTTACAAATAAGGTCATACAGGTGATACTAACTGTTACTCATGATACATCAAGCTAAACTGTTTATTCACTTACCGATCCCCCGTCAAGTGATGTAAGAAATATTTTGTATCATTTAAATTTCTTACCAGGGCTGCAAGCGTCTATTTATTTTTAAAATTAACATTTGTTTTAAGGGTGGTTTTGCAATTGTTGGATATGGAGAAGAAATCGGACAATGGAGAAATATTTATGAGCGTAACAATACTATATGTATGTAGAGAAGATAAAACAGCTTGGATTAGTCTTTGATAAAAAAATTAAAAATGGTCAAAGTGCAACTATAGCTAGCATACTTGGACAACTAGCATTATGTGCCGTCAGCCCTTCTCTTAAGTATTAATATTAATGCAATCCGACTATATATAGGTTGTCCAGTGGCAGATTTCAATGTTTGAAAAATTGTAAAAAAAAACTACACCTCTAATACAAAGTAGGTTTATTATAACTTTATAACAACAAATTCGGATTTCTACTGACTTCGGCTTGAATATTTTCTTTAAGTTGTGTCACAGTGCTCGGATTTGTTTTCTAAACAACGGATTTTAAGTATCCCCATAAAAAAAGTCACATGGGCTTAAATCGGGTGACCTAGGTGGCCACAGTACGGTACCGTTTCGGGATATGTTTTTTTCTGGAAATAACTGCCGCACTGCATTCATGGACCCATTAGCAGTGTGAGCTGTGGCCCCGTCCTGCCGGAACCATGTGTTTTGGTTGAAGGATGGACTATTCTGTAGTTCTACTCTGAAAAAGTCATTTAACATCTGGGCATATCTCTCCAAATTCACAGTTACAGTTTGGCCACGTTGATTTTCAAAGAAATAAGGTCCTATGATTGCAGATGCAGACATGGCACACCAGACTGTTACTTTAGGCTTATTTAAAAGCTCTTGATGCATTTGTCTTGGGTTGTGGACATCCCAGTAACGAAAGTTCTGCTTATTCACATATCCTCCAATGTGAAAGTGAGCTTCGTCACTAAAGAAAAATAATCGACATTTTCATCCGTGGCTACCAATGGTGTAGGTCCTGGCCTGGGCCTATTTAATGTTGATCCTGTAGCTCTGAACCTTGCTACCCATGACTGAATGAGGTTTATCGATGGTCCATCACGTAATCGACGAATACTCTAACCATTATTAAATTGACGGCGTGCTACAGACAGCGAAAATCCACTCGAAATGTACGCCTCCACTGCAAAAGCGCGGTGCTCTCCACTCCACTGTTCCATGGCTACTAAAACATCCGCACCGCTTGCGCTTCTAACGACGCCCCCTGCGCCCCTGTTATGTGTTGCGTTCAGAAACTATGTTTATTCAAACTTTGAAATCTGCCACTGAACACCCTATACTTAGAAGACACCCAACTGCCGCGTTACCCGCCGCCGACCGCATCAATCATGTACGCGCGAAGTTGACTGAGGAGCGGTTGGACTGAGCCAAATTAATAATTTAATAAACCTGTAAGGATAAAAGTTAAAATTTAGTTTGACATGCAATAATTTCACAGAGAATTTATAAACCAACCACTTTTTGCTTTACACGTGCTCTGAGATCTTCCCTCGTACAACATTTCAAGACTCCAGGTCTACGGGAAGTGCCCTTAGTATAATAGTTTTGATGAGTGAGTCACTATAAAAGTACGTGGTATTTATTGCAAAGAATTAGAAGCCTGTATTTCTTCACAAGTATGAAACCGTAGTTCTTTGTATTATATATTAATTTCACTTTATACCTCTGTCTGATCCTAAGAAAAAGAGTCTTGACAGATAGATGGACAACAAAGTAGTTGGATTATATAAGGGTTTCGTGTTTTAATTCTGTAGAAAGAAACCCTAAAAACATAAACTCTGTACATTAATTTCTATCGTATTCTATGCGTACGTAAGATTTAATAACGATCTAACGTTTTTCATTCTAAATTTTTTATCTCTAACATGTTCTATTCGTATACAAAATTTAATAATAATCTAACGTTCTTCGTTTTTTCATTCTAAATTTGTCAGCTCTAACATGTTCTATACGTATGCAAAATGTAATAACAATTTAACGTTCTTCGTTTTTTTTATTCCAAATTTGTCATCTGTAACATGTTCGTTGCGTATACAAAATTTAATAACAATTGCCGAGGTATTTGCTGATTTATTAGGTAACAAACTACCAAAGAAGCGCACTTTCGCTGTTATAATATTATAGTTAGGATAAAGTTATAAATATTCAAACAATCTTATTGATTCAGTAAGACGTGCTAAACGGCTATGCGTCGTCGCCGCTTTCTTCTTTCTCTTTCTGAAAGTTGTATATATTTACACAATTCATCTAGCTCGCCGAGTAATGAGATGGTAATAAGTCGCGCCACCAATGGATACGTTTAATATTACTCGTATAATCGGCCGCCCCGTTGTTTGGAATACTTTCTTCGCGGCATCAGACGGGCCCGCCCGAGTTCCGACTAGAGATTTGTCATCGTTTGCTTCCGTGGCATATGCGTATTTATCTAAACCGGATAATGATAATAAAACTGTACCAGCCGCCGACCTGTGACTGAAAAAATCGTTAAATTTTCAAATATATTTATTTTACTTTTACTATTGTATATTTTATACTTTTTAACACTTGTTGTGTATATACTAGATATGAGAAATATTAGAACTGAACTACGGCTTTCTACGTAATGACGTTTTTAAGGTAGACCTGATAACAAAATGAGCCTAAAAATTACAACTTTTATGGTCCACTAAATCATTGTTTTTCAGTTAAAAAAATTGAAGCTTTCTCGAAACAAAATTTATCGTCATTTTCAGAAGACATGTGAATTTAAAGTCCCTATTTTATTTTATTTAAAAGTTAGAAACCTGTGACAGAAATATAGCCACAACAGTAAGGATTTCGTTCGGATCCTGGAAAATTTGCATCGTTTTGTCATCTTTCGCATCATACCATGATTCAATTGGTTTATAATATAAGCATGTGTGGGCTAAACGGCGTATGTGGCTACATGAATTGAGTCGGCAAGGATGAAGACAGTAAAAACTTGAATACAAATTAACTTACTGAAAATGTGATTTATTTTTCAGGTTTTTGTCGTAATTCAAGGTTTCGGTTTTAATCTAATTCGAAATAGTGTATTCGGCGTTATGAGATGCGGCTAAACTCAACTAACAGTGTTATTTTCTTCTGTATAAGAAATGGAACTTAATTCTAGAAGACAGATTTATTAAAATATATTTTATTTCACTCGTTGTCAAAACTGATATAACGCGAATACTCTGTTTGCGTTTTTCATTCGACGTAGGTAAACGATACCGATTCGGGGAAAATCAAAAAATAGTTTCGATTATTTTCTAAAAATTGTAGTAATTCATTTATATACATCTCATATAACTTCTGGGAAAATATCGATCTTAAATATAATTCATTTCTAATGTTTCATCTTTAGAATTAAATGGTCGTGAAAATGTTATAATAAACCAGTATATCCGGCTGCGGATTGCACATTGACCCGTTTCTCAGTCTTCTCTTCTCTCTCTTCTACTTGTCACTGTTAGGGTTGTCGAAAACAATGTTTTTGACTCGTTTTCTACACTCCGATTTATGAATAAATCGCTACTATTTACTTACCGCAATAATCACTTTATAAAATATCACCGAAATTGCGTTTGATATAATTTTATTGGGAAAAATATCGCAGCTATTTAAATAAATATGTAATTGTTGCTCTCGAAAAGAACCTACTTACTGTGTGCTTCACCAAAAAAAATATACGAGCTTTTCCGGTTGTTTATCTCATTTTTGTCCCGCACTTTTATGTATGCCTTTTCAACCTTTCTCAATGTACGCACAATACACGTGCGCTTTGATGAATTAAACATTTTCTGAGTTATTATTTCATAATTCGACTTCATTAATTTATGTCCCACGGTTCCGTAATTGTATATCCCTCATTAACCAGTACACTTGTTTTCTACGACTTGTACAAAACGTAATAAGATTCTCTTTTCTTTTGCACCCTCTTACGTATACCTTGTTTACAATATTGCGATTGTGCATGCTATATGTTATTAAATTGATAAAATAAATAATATTTATTGTACCTATTATCTCAAAAAGTACTTTAATAAGAATAATATAATCCAATAAAATATTCAAAATATTATCGAAATATAAAGTTTATAAAGTTTTCTCCAAAAATGATTCGCAGGGTCGTTCAATTCTTCCATTTTACAGAAATATATAAAGCGAGATTACGAAAATAAAAATTGTTTTTGTATTGCTTCGTTTACTTACAGTTACTAGTACTAAATGTTTGATAACGAGCCGCTTATGAAAATAGAACTTAGGTACATTATAAAATAGATAGCGAAGATAATATGTATACAAATACACAAACACACACACACACTATGTGTGTGTGTGTATTTTTTCGTACATTGATATTTTATCTAAATTCTAATTTTGCACGGTGTTTAATGGATTCTAATTTGGTTAATTTCTTAGCCAGTTAGCAAAACTTCTGTGAAAAACATTATTGTACACTTCTTCGAAACGTGTGTAAACGGGCGGTTATCCGATGACATTTGACCAGTAACTGCTAAAGAGCAATTATTACATTATCTTCGCAGTCGCCTCGCATCCATCGCGAGTTTCACAATAGTCTTTCGATATAATATTCGCAGAACGACCGAGTGTTGGTGACGAGTAATCCATTTACCTACGGATTGATATGCTGTAAGAGGTCTCACCGGAGCGACATTATTTATAAAAATTATTCTGCTCCCTCGAAGGTGTTTGTCCTGTCGGTTATACCAAACGCATAATTAATACTCGGCTTGAAATATTCTGCATTTTTCAGAAAACTTAAATTGAAATTATGTTCATATAGTCATTATGTAGTTATTATCGGTAACTATTTTAAAATTTCAACAAAATGTAACATACATAAATGAATTAACGTCTGATTTTGATCTGCGTACGAAAGACACAGTCTTTCAAATACGGATATTAATTAACGCCATCGACGTGTCTCGCACGTGTGTACGGTAGGTCGCTGAACTTTGTTTCGAATTAATTGAAAATCGAAATGCCTTTGGATTGTGAAAGCAACAGATGTGCAGTGATAAGTAATTATGTCAATAATATCGCCGCCAAGCTTTCCAATGTTAATTTCACAGCGACGAATGTCATATTGACGTATTTTGTGTATTTTTTAAAAATAGATGTGTTAATATTACGCCATTAGTGTTATGCAAATATAAAGCCATCAGGTTGATGTATACGAATATTTCTCTGGCTATGCGGTTAGGTATCACATCGTCCGGAAATGTATTTGGTTGGCGACTAATAAATGCAAATGTTTTCAGGGATTTCCTCAGTTTTATATAAACTTCTCGAACATCTCTGGTAGAGTATACAAAGAGAGCGGCGTTCGATCTTATATTCAGTAAGCGACTGAGTTACGGTGAGAAAGTACAAGCAGAATATAGAAATTTGACGAAAAGAATATAGAGTGCTTTCGTCTCATGAATTTCGTTTAGGTCGAAAACAGAGAAAAGCAACGTTCATAAAGATGTGTATAACTCTGCTATGATAAATCCAAGTATTGTTTCCACGATTGAAGTTAATCCTCATTCAGGAACCCTACGTGAAGTATAGAAAAATTAAAAATGTTTATAAAAGGAAACAAATCCCAGATTAATTTTGCGTTACCTGACAGAGCTACTGTCGTGCTTTCAAATTGTAATAGCAATAGACTCATGAACTGAGATAGCGGGTTTTTTTATGACCATGGATATGTTAGCATATTAAAACAAAGATTGGAATTGAAAAGATTTTGTTACATAAACATTTTATGGGCAGTATATATTCAGTATACTTGAAAACAGTACATTAATCCTTTTACTTCTGGAGTACATCTGATATTGTGACGCATCCTGGGAGGGTTAGAAACCGTTCCAAGGAGCATTTAGAGTTTTTAAAAAACATTACCAATGATTCTCCTCCAATCATGATCCTCAGCGAAAGAGTTTAATTGCTTTGCCAAAATGCTGATTTTTTTCTCGAAGCAGAATTTCGAAATTTTAAATTATGTTTTTTAATTCGTTTTAGATTTTCGCTAATAGATAATAGTTCAAATTATTTATATGAACAACCTAAAGCTGTGTTTATTTATTGAAATTAAAACGCCGGATGCAAAAATGCGATAGCAAATTTAGCGTCTTCCGCATGCGGTAACTATCGGGACCGGCTGCAAACGACAATTATACAACTTTCACACATCATTTGACTTTCACGATCCGTCTGGGAAAAAGAACAAGGAAGCATCCAATGAAGGATTGATATGTAAACATCGCCGTTTGTCGCCTCTTGAGATTTCAAGAAACTGTTCGGCAAAAGTAGAAAGGCAATAGTTAAATCAAATCACTGATGACTTTATCATGAATAAGCAGTTTAAAATATGAAGTCGTATAGACCGGTTATCGGTTCATACCGAATAACCGGTTTTTTTGTGTGTCTGTTCTTTATTTACAGTTGCACCTGAGTATTTTGGATTTAAGGCAAATAATTATGCAGAGTTAATTTGATTTCTTTGTTCATATATATTTATACATAGATGTTGAAACTTAACCGGCAGCACGGCTCTTGTTGAAAAAGAAAACTTTAGACTCATAATTTGGGTTACTAAACTTAATTATGTATATTTTAAATGGTATATTAAACCTCTCAATCATGAGTGGGCTCGCACTACGAGTAACTCGTACAACACATTATTTTTATTAAACTATTTTTCACAACGTGATGTTTATTTAAATAATATTATTTCTCATGATGTAAATGTATAAATATACTGCCTAGTAAATAACATTTAAAATGTGGTGTTTTATTGCATTTGTTTTAAGTTACTTGCTTGGAGTTTTTGCGGACTTATTACAAACTCAACTATAAGTTGATCGATTATTACTTGTAAACTAGTAGAGCATACTTAGCTGTTATATTCCTTTTAATTTCCTTGTATACACTATTATTTTGAATACTTTTCAGATATTCAAAAATAACAGTTTAGCCGGTAGGGATTGGGGACACGTAACTAACAAAAACGACCACTTTAAAGCATAATATGTCGTAAAGAGAGTCCCGTATAGAAAAATTGTACACGACACACCCCGATATTTTTAAAAGACCTTACACAATGGAGTATGCGAAAAAATCACATTTCCCCTTTACATGTCGAGGTACTTAAAGATTTCTAGATTTTATTTCATAACTTTGTACGCGTTATAGATATGTATGACCATGCCAGTATATTATTATACATGTCATACATGTATAACAATTTCAGTTTCATAGCTTTAATAGTCTACGAGTAAAACAGCTGTGACATACAGACGAACAGACCCTAGTTTGGATAAGGAATCCTAACAACGAAGACATTTTATTATCATTCTTATCAAAGCATCCAATTTTTTATTGAACCATCGTCTATAAATAACCCTCAATTGCTGTATCATGATAAAAACGTACTTGATTTAATCATATAACTCTACAAGCAATCGGTGTGCAGTTTCTCTTTTAAGACTGTAATTAAATAAATAAAAATACAAGAAAGTAAATGGAAAGTAAATTCGAAATACCTTGTATTCAGTTTCAAAATGCCGCTTTGGGACCTTACAAAACTATGAAATAAAATGTGTTGAGTGCCAAATCGCTAATTTGTTGTTAATATTATTAGTTATATGCAACAAAACATTTTAAAGTTGATCCCGGAAGATAACAATTATAAGCAATGACTGTATCTATTTAATACTTTTAAATGGCCAATAGTTTTTATTGGATACCATAATCAACTCTTGCCGCAAGGACGGCCGGTCGATCGTTATTAAGATTTTTAGTTCTTTTATTTAGCGAATGCCATTAACTAGTAATCATAATATCAAAATTTTGGCATTTTATTCGGTGGATGGTAATGCGTTATTAATTATATTTCGAGATTCATCAGGTATATCATAATTTATTTTTTGTTTTAGTTCGTGAGTTGTTGTTTTTTACCTGTTATATGAAGGTAACTCTATAAATATTGTCTATGTATAGAAGCAAGTTAATAATGTTAGAGGAGAATACTCAATTAATAATTAAAAAAAAAAACTGTTGAAAAAAATACTGTACTTTCTGGTTTTCTTAAACAACTTTTATTGTTGTATTGAAACGTTATTTTGTCTTTTTGATATAGTTCGTCTGTCACTTAAAATTATGTATCGTAATTAAAAGCAAGATTATTATTTTTAATCTCTGACTAAAAAGCTTAGACGTATGCCTCGTTAATCAATTGCACCTATTTAGGTGCAACTGCAATTTAAATGGAACAATTTTTGTCGTAGATAGTTTAAAATATTCGGTCGCTATCTTACAATATAATGAAGTCTGTTTTAAAGTGGATCAATTAAAGGAAATTGCGCAGATAGCATTAACGGTCTAATATAATTTCGATAAAATCTGAGATTTGGTATGTGGTCAGGTAACTTGTATTAATCTAAGAAGTGCCTGAAATTAAATTTATTTAGGTAGTTTTACAATTAACTATGAATCGTTAAAGTTTTAATTTAATTTCTCGTGTTTTTAATATGCCGTATTGCTGTCAATTTACTTCTGGTCAGGTTTTTAAAGGAAAACGAAATGATTTGTGTATTGTCAATTTTGCGGGCCACTTTATGTTCCAAGTATACAATTGATGTTTGGAATTAAACAGTTTGACAATTATAGTTATATCATCACATTCTGGATAATTGTGGTAATTAGGTCTATAAGTTGAGATGATGACGTTCACTGTCAGTGATTCCTGGCATATTTTATGCCACCCACATTCAATTCTTTACATATTCTCATCTATTCTATCACTTTCGGACTTGACGTCCACACATGTGACCACAGATTCTTTTGTATAGCGTCGGTAGGTGGTCTCGCGTAGATCCTACCGTAAAACGCGTAAAACACCTATCACATGCATTTTTCGAGAGATCGTAAAACATTTTATTACAACATGAAAATCTGAATTTGCTATAATAGTAGTTTAGTACCAATGATAGTTTCAATTTTTTCTTTGTTTAATTGGCGAAATATACATAGAAAACAATGTATTTAATATAACAATTTCGGTTAGGATTATTTTAACTTAAAAAATTGATTTAAAAATGCTATAACTATAAGGCAATGGCTATCAAATGTTTATCAAAACATCAAATTTGTATACTATTAATATATTTAATATATATTTACATATTCAGTGTTACTAAGAATGTCAATTAAGTGGAAAAATTTATTACAAATAGTTCCTTGAAAAAACTCACTTTGTATGGGAATAATTTTTTAAATCAATTAATCGGGAGTTACTTTTGTTAAATACATCGTTTTAATATACATTATTTGATTTAATCATCAATTAACAGTGAAATTTTCATTGATACTCAAAAACATTTGTTCCCAATTTTTAATCTTGTCTCATTTGGGCAACGTTTCTAGGGTATATGTAAAAATGAATAAATTTGTTTATGTGATGTAACCTGCAAATGTCCGATAACATACAAGTGACGAGGTGGCGCACATTGTTACATAAAGTAAATGGCGTTGGGCTGATCACGTGGGTCGTAGAATAATGGCAGATGAAATAGGGAGATTTCCGGGTAGAGACGGTGGACCGGAAGCAGGGGCTTCGGTCGTCAGCCAGCGACATGGTCTGACAACATTTCGAATGTCGCAAAAAGAACTAGCTGCGATATCGTCAGGACTGGCATGCTAAAGAGAAGACCTTCATTCAGTAGTGGTTGAAAAAGAAGAAAAAGAAAGAAAGTTACACGTGTCGCCAACTGAGTGTCATCGCCATTGGTCTGATCACTTTCATTTGAAGTCATCGTATACCACGTTGATTCCAATTGAAGTTTTTTCCTTTCTGTTTTGTCTATTTATATTTGAAACTAAATGGTAAATTTCCCAACAGATCTCGCTAACGGCTTTCAAAAGAGACGTTCTCTTATGGCTCTTGTTCTAGCTTCAAATTCTATTAACATTTTGCTATTAATTTTTTGCGGGTTGCATTTTATTGTCTACTTCTCGTCCCCATAAAATAAACCGCTCATCACCGCTGCTTTATAAAGAGATCGTAACACATAGATATGTTAATGCTGAAGGAATTACGATACGATTTCAAAGTGAAAACTTCTTTTGTTTTTTTAAGCAATAGAGTGTTTGACTGGTGACGATATTTTTTGTAAAAATGTTTTATAACTGTAGAAGTAGGTTTATAACAACTATTATGATGAAAAAGATAATGCATATAACAAACAATTAATCGAAACTCCTCCAAGAAAAGGTGTTAATTTTTTGTCCATTAAATTGAAAAAGTTATTATGAATTTAGTTTCCACACAAAAAAATGGAAAAATTATAATATGCAATATATAACTTAAACGCAATATTTAACGAGATATTAAAGATATTTAATATGATGAATGCTAAATAACTGCCCAGTGTACGCCAGTCTTGTTTTGTACGGGGCGTTTTCGCGCGAATCGTAGTTCGTCAGTATTTAAGTCGTTATAACTTTGTAATGAAAAGTCCTAGGTACGGTATATTTGTTTTAACCGTTTTTAATATTATTACTTATCCTATTTTGGTAATAAAAAAATATAGTCAAATACCCTATTGTTCCATTATCCAAACGGCGGCGTGGCGGTTGGACGGGGCGCGGTTGAACTAGCTGCTGTCTATACGAAACCCGTTTTGAAGGACGCTCGCAGGCCCCGCATTCCATGACGGCTTACCTCTGCACTATAATTACACACGTATCGGGCCGCACTCAAGAATGTCAGTGCTATTTTATCGTACTGCTTTGATACACGTATGTCGTTCTTTTCTTATAGTGGCTACACATAAATTAATAGCGCAAATGATCTGTTTTAATAAAAATATAGATAATTTACCTATCTACATCCTATCAACAATGATAATTTTTTAAAATATTCAAATATTGTGTATTGATAATTTATACGTACTCATATAATCCCTCTAAACTTGTATAGTTTGCTGCAGTCCGCGACATTACAATTTATTTTTGCTACACAATTAACCTAAATAGTTTAACCCATTCTCTCTTTAAAAATCTGTCAAGCGAGAGGAGAATTTTCATTACGAGTGTTCCGTATACATTGAGTCACTTTATTAAAAGTATTTAAAACTATTAATTATTCACAACACATTGCCTACTGGATTTTTCGCTGGCGTAAAAATATGGTGCATACTTAAAAAAAATATAAAATCTAAAATGTAATCTTCTAGACGGATTTTATCAACCCTATTTTTTCATGATTTTTGGTTCAGAGTTCCCAAAAAAGGGAGGTGTATTTTTAAATATGTAATTTAAAATTATCAAACAATTTAGTTCTCATAACGAGCCCTTTCGAATTATACCCCCTCAGAATAAATAAAATTAAGAAAATTTTATTTATTCTGAGGATTTCTCTTTATTTCTAGGATAAATATTTTAAAAACTTGGTAGTGCAAAATATGTGTGTTAATAATATGCCAAATTTAAACTTTAAAAAAGAGAAAATCGACTGTGACAGGCGGATGGACAAAAACGCGAGTGGCCTTAAAAAGGTTTCTTTTTGAGTTTGAGGTACTAACCCTAAAACGAGCATCGATCATTTGCGAGATTGCTCTTAATTCCTTTTTATTGCGTGAAGTTGCTCTTGAAATATTAAGTTCGACTATGCTCTTATGTAAACAATAGTTAAAAAATATACTTTTAGTATATTATATAATTACTACGATTTTTTGTATATTATTGTTCATAATTAATTAATATGTGCCATGTTTGTGTACACGAATAACAAATGGAAACAAAAGTAACATGTAACGTCTGGAAGAACAATTGCAAGTAACTGAAAAAAATCAGCGTTAAAAACTTACTCATGACCCTTCTTGTATAATATCGGTAAGGTTTAATTATACACATATGTATGTTTAATTATAAACATATGTAATCATAAAACGTCTTAATAATATATATTGATTGTGTTAATTCGATAGACCGATTGAATCCATGGTCTAAATACAAATATAAATGTGTATGTAATTTCCTCTGTAACACACGTTTGTCTGTGGAACAGTATTTGGCGAGAATTTGAATCTCTACATAGTAAAGTTTAACCTGGCATCTGCTAGTAACAATGACAATATCTTGCGACCCGTTCCGGCTTTTGCAGTACAAGAGTAAACAGACCGATCAACCTCCAAATTTTTATTCTCTTAATTTATTCATATGGAATTATGTGTAATGAGTTTTCTATATCACAGAATGAAGAATAAGGAGTTTTGTGTGTGACACAATGCCAGATGGGATGGGTACTACCCCTTTTAGGCGGTGAAAGAAAAAAACAATCTGTCAGAATCGATAGAATTGCTTAATACAACTGAAATATGTGGTACAAAAAAAGGCAATTTGGAACCGCTATATTATAGCGGTTTGAAATTTATTAGTTTTTGGCAAAAATAGCATGTTTATAACACTCGTAAAGCTACTTTCGTGTCGTTTAACCTAATATGACTGACTGTTTAACTAAACTCTAAGAATTAATGAAGACTCCAGTCGTGACTACACGTTATTGCGAGGTTTTTCCAGCAGTTATTCCATAACTATAGTTATGAGGCGTTTCTGATAATGGCATTCATATATACACACCGGTACATTATGACAGTATGGTACCGGCACATCCGGTACAATACAGTCATAAATCCCAAAAGAGTATTTTTACATGCAAAAGAGTGACAGAGATTTATAACTCGATTTTTTTAATAATTCATAAACGTCATAAGAACTAAAATTGCGACATTGCTGTGCCGGATGCGGTGACCTATTACGTATGTTTTTGGCACATACAACTACTTTTTAATTTTTTTTTGCAATTACGACTTTATTGCACCATATTTACGATTTATACAGATTACTCTTATTTGAGTGGGCATCGCTGCGATAATACATCACACTTAATTGGCTCTCAAAAAAACCAGGTCTTGATGGTGCACGGAGATACAAGTAATTCAGCTAGTACTTTCCAGTAAAGATTAGTTACTTGCATTGCGCTAGTAACAGATGGTGGAAGGTAAAGTTACTTTGTCATTGTTATAATTTATATATCATGTGCTACAAGTCGTTAATGCTGAAATGAAGTTTTGATTACGTAGTACCGATTCTGTGGGATTTACTCCTCCAGACCTTATTTGTCTGCACTGACATGCATTTATGCTCACTTGATGTAAAGGAGTCCATTTAGACGATCTCTTATTGTTAATCATATTTAACCGATGGAAACGGAATATAGAAACGAGGTAAAATATAGTACGTATTTACAAAAGGTATACATTTTTGAGACGACTTTTGAATCTATCGGAAGTACTTCGTGGCTTATTTTTATTTGTACGTTTCCCCTACTTTTAATTTAACTTATCAAGTTAATGTATAAAAAGTTATGTTAAATACTTCAAAATTATGAGTTCATTTTAAATTTCAACTTCATTTTGTACATACATAAAGAAACTATTTGGAATTTGACCTTTATTTTGTGTTGATCGTTAATATCTAATAAGTGCCCTTTAATTTCTTTTTTTTGTTTTTATCCGACTTTATCAATACTAAATATAAAAAGAAAAGTAAAAGTGACACATTCCGATTGTCGGTTGTCGATTCGTGTCTGTCGAATGTAGAAAAAACGTTGTTTTATTTTAGGTTATGGGCCTAGGCTCATTTCCTAGCCAATTATACATTCTTTATGGGTCAGTGTAGTTATAAAGGGTAATTATATAGTAAGGATGTGTTCAAACTTTGTCGTCTACGTGCCTAAGCTGTTACGCAGGGGCAACTACGATGGGTAGTCGTTTACAGTGGAGATTTTGCTGATCTTGGAGGGTATGGGCAATTGCATAAAGAGAGAAAATTATACCAGCCAGGATGCAACCGCAGTTTCAAAGGACACCGAGGCCAATGCTAAACTAGTGCCACAACCTGCCATTGTAGGTGCATATAAAAGGAAAAAAAAATTCGAATGAGCTACGGTTGAAATTGAAAAATATATTCGACGACTCGGGATTTCCGAGGAGGGTCACTTTGGTTCGATATCTTATTTTAATAAGAATGGAAGTATGCGGTTCCATGGCGAATTATATCATACAAATTATGGAAGCAACGCAAAGCCTCAATAGTACAGGATTGCGAAGAATGGATCGGCTCCCTACTTGTAGCCTGATTACCAGATCGTTTCATGCCTATGATTATGGATGTCGAAATATTTTGAACTCAACTTTTTTCTCAGCTAATATAATTATCTAAAGAAAACTTGCCCTATTCTTTACATTTACCTTTTTGGTGGGATCTACATTAAGGTTATTCGAAATGCGGAGCGGTCAACCTTTAAAATATTGACCCCGAAAATAGGTGTTATAAAACATGGAACCGCTACAAGTTATAAAGAAATATTCTCTATAGACATGGTTATTATAGTTATTGTTGTTAGCTGTGAAGATTTTAAGTGCCAACAGTTGATTTTATATCTCATTTTTTTAAATTTCATCATTTGTCGATGACTTTTTGTGTATTTACCTATATTATTTGAATTTAGCAATAATTTTCAACTACCGAAGTTGTTTTTTATGCTAAAAACTTCACGGTTCGTCGTTCTAAATTCACTATTAGTGGAACGAATCAACTTTGAACAAGTTGATCGGAAAGGGTAAATCTGAAACTGCGCAACTGCGCATCTCGTTCAAAGGCATCGCTCGATCACGAGCGGAGCATGGTAAAAGTCTCCGCGGGTCACGGACAGGTGGTCGCAGGTCAACGTCCAAGCGGAGCGGGTTCGCCGCTCCCGGCCTCATCGGATCGAATATCGCGCTTTCTCTATAGAGTGTTCCATAAGGAGTGGATCGACGAGATGTCGGTGATAGAGGAGCTTATTGCACATACGAAACAATTGTGTTATCCTAGGTCTAATAATTTTAGAGATATGATTTTTAAAACTTTTGTTACTGCGCATGAAAAAAAATTATTAGGTAAAAAAATCTACAATTCACACAGATTTCAAAAAGGTAACACTGTTACAATTAATTCTGTAAATATTTAAAATAAAACAACGCTTATCAGAATTGTTTCGCGATCTCTTTCCCACTCGTATGGTCTTTTTATTGTTCTCGGCCGTCAAGCGACTCTCTACTCCTTCCCTCAACAACTTCTTTAGTGGCTTGCTTATCGCTCGAACTAACATGTTTTTTGCTGTTTTTTCCCTATCCCTGTTTTTATTTGTTGACTTACGCTTGAATTGGACCATGTTTGTGCTTGTGATTTGGATATTGTTTGACCGACTGCATTGGAAAATGCTTCAGATCTATATTGCTCATGAATATGCATAAATATATTTCATTTACGGACTATGTGATAGGAGTGCTCGGCAAGCCGCACGTACGTATCGCGAGCGCTGCCCTAATAGCGAACGCTATCCCGATAACAGTCTTTCTTCGTGTAAATAACGCATATTTAGAGGTTTGATTTCTATTCCTGAAAATGTAGTTCCTGAAGGAGGTATACTGTAGTACACCGCATTTTAAGAAAAATAATTTGTACCCGTACCATGCACAACGAGTGCAAGCACTGCTATCTGCTGACTATCAACGACGAATAGATATCTGTCGAGAGTTACTGCTTCGATGCAGGCAAGATCCGCTTTTTGCATCCAATCTTATGGAGCGATGAATCATGTTATAAAAGAAAGGGAGTATTTAATATGCACAATTTACACCAATGAGCCATCGAGAATCCCTGTATAGTAAGGCAAGATTTTAACATCAATTCGGGAGTCAATTTGTGGGCTGGAATCCTGGATGGCAAAATTATCGGTAAATTTGAACTCCCACCGAGGCTTAATGGAGTTCGTTATCTACGGTTTTTGAGAGACGATCTTGGAAATCTGTTGAATGAAATACTATAAGATGTACGTGACAGGATGCGGCTATAGCACGATGGTGCACCGGTCCACTTTTCGTGACACGTAACTGAATACTTAAATGCAACTTACCAAATCGAAAAAGGACGTGACGGTACAATTGCATGGCCACCACGTCCGCCCGACCTCAATCCATTGGACTATTTTCAATTTAAAGTCTTGGACAATAAAAGAGCAGAAAGAGTAATAATACCTAATAATTTTTTTTCCACGCGCAGTAACAAAAATTTTAAAAAAATCATATCTCAAAAACTATTAGGTCTAGGATAATAAAATTTATTGTTTCGTATCTCTAATAACCCCTTCTAATACCGACAATTCGTTGGTCCACTTCTTACGGGACAACCTGTATCATCGACCATCGTTTCGCCAATTCACTGCCTCGAGAGACTTGTCGATGAGTTAAATTTTCATTGAACGGAGTACGGCGCGCCTTAGTTTCAATATGTCGTTACATATGTATTCTGGTGATAAAAAATATAGATTGATTTATGAATATCGGAAGCACCCAAGTAGAGTGGCCTACGATACTTGTATGTTGCTTGCAGGGTTGAATCGGTGTGCAATTTCAATGAAAGATTCAATTGAGTACTGTCGTTCAAAGTATGTAAGAAACCATAAAAAAATGTCTTAACGATATGGCAATCGCCGTTAATCTGAGTTTAAATATATTTTGCTTAATACGTAATTAATTTCTTTCACTGATTAAAGGAACAGGTAGCTATTCAAATAAACCACAGAAAATGTTAATACATAAAATTTAAACTTTAACCTAGAATGCGGTCATTTTATGGCGGAAGCCGAATACCTAAATAAAAGGTTTTCAAAATTTCACCGCTAAAGGGTTTCCGCAGACTTAATAATTCGCTTCAATCTACTGTAAAACATAATTAGAAAGGTTCTCCATATTTCGTTTTATAGGTAAGTGTTATTTACTTACAAAATACATTTTTGAATGAAGGTAAAATATTTGCAAAATATTTTCTTTCATAAATATAATTTAAAAAATAATATTTACAGTTTTACATTTTGTATGTTCTTTCTTACTTTCAGTGCCGTTTTAACACTTTATACTTATTTTAGTCAAGGTCGCTAAAGAAGTATCACTTCTGACACGTGTACTGAGTTGTACGCGATTAATAGTTTTTCGTCTGTAAGGGACGAAGTTAAAAAAAATTTTATGCATATATAATATTATCTGAACTTTTGTGTAATTAAGGACAACTTGGTGTATATAGATAAATAAAACAACAAACACCTCGCCCTCCAACGTCGCTACAGTCGTCGCATCGACATTAGCGTTTTGTGCCTGCCCACTTTCTAGAATACACCTCACAAGTAAGCTACGTAACTTGAGCACTTATTACTAATGTTTTTACTTCCAGGACAAATGCTCAAATTAAAATTGAACATCGCATAAAAATCCATTCAATATAAACTCAAGTGTAAACGAATATACAGAAAAACAGAGTGACAGGTAGAGGTTACATTTTACATAGATAGTGGTTATTTTAATACACCATTAATTATATAAATAAATCTTCTTGTAAAAATATATTTTAACCGTTATAGATATTAGTCAATAACGTCCCTATGCGCCGCAGAGACACGAGTTATATCAACAACAAAAGAAATTGTAATTTCGTTCTCACGATTCGTCACAAATACGAAAATTTTATTCGGCGCGAAAGAGAAATTTCCAATTTGCTACCCGTAATACAATCGCTTCGAGGCTTTGCTTATAAACGAGTGTGTTTTGACATTTTTAGTAGCAAAATATTAATATTAAACGTTGGCGCACACTATAATACGCAACTGGTCGTACTGCGTGCACGCTTGAATACGCAAGCCGCCTGCGAGCGAAATGTCCGACTTTCTTCGCTGTCACTAATTCGTAATTGCATACGAGCCGTGATCGCTTGCGTATGAAGAATTAAATCGACTATTGTAAAATCGACCAATACCGGCCTAGTCGAACCGTCGAATGATTGAACGAGTTTTAACTCTCGAAATTTAACCGTCATTTCATTGCTTTGACGTAATGGGCCGAATGTTGCTCAAATGAAAGCTAGTTTTGTTAGAGTTGCCTTTTTTATTCATTAGCTGCTCTGTGATAATTAGTTCAGAAGAATTGAGTCTGGTTAATTGTAGATTTCTAACAGCTTTTAATTGATACCTCAGTTTCATTAAAACCTAATTGTTTGTTTTCTTGTAAACTTATTTTGGAACGTTATATATATATATATATGTATATATATGTATATATACATATACATATATATATATATATATATATATATATATAATATAATATATATAATATATAAAGACGACTTTTGTCTGAGAGGATATGTTACTGCCAAAAAACCAAAGCTAACAATTCGACACAAGAATAATAGACTAGAGTGGGCAAAGACGCATAAAAATTGGACCACAGGTCAATGGGAAAATGTTCTTTGGAGTGACGAATCGAAATTTCAGATTTTCGGATCCAATAGACGTGTGTTTGTCCGCCGTTCAAAAGAAGAAAGGGCTTCCGAAGTCTGTACATACCGACTATGAAACATGGTGGTGGTAATGTGATGGTTTGGGGCTGTTTTGGAAACAATAAACCCGGAAATCTTGTGAGGATAACCGGAAAACTAAACAAAGAAGGTTATTTGAAAATCTTTCAGGACTCAGCCATACCCTGTGGACTGAATCTTATTGGTTCTGAATTTACTTTTCAGCAAGACAATGACCCCAAACATTCTTCTAAACTGTGCCAGAACTTTTTAAAGAAAAAAAGATGAAAAGATTTTAAAAATCATGCAATGGCCATCATAGTCACCGGACCTTTCTCCAATCGAACTTGTTTGAGATGAACTCGATAGAAGGGTGAAAAATCGTTCTCCTACGAGCTCAGAGCATTTATGGCAACTATTAGAAAGCTAATGGAACAAGTTATATGAAGATTATTTTAAGAAATTAATTAACAGAATGCCTAAAATATGCGCGCCAAATAGTTAATAAAAGCAAAAGGTGGACACTTCGATGAAGCTAAAACTTAATTAATTTTTACATTTTACGTTAATTTTCTATTTTGTTTAAATTGGTTCTTGTTTAATTTTTAATTCTATCTCAATAAAAATAATTGAAAATTGCTTAATTTTGTTTTATTTCATTTTACCTTGCTACTTCAAAACTTTTGGACGGTAGTGTACACACACACACACACACACACGTATATATATATATATATATATATATATATATATATATATATATATATATATAATAGAATTTAATTATATTGAAGTAACACTCCATAAAGTATGAATATAAGTCTAAATATAATATAAGAATCACGATACGAATACGATGTAGATAAAGTGAAAACCTGTTTGTGTATCAGATTGTTCGGGTTTATCTTACCGCCACCCTTTTTAGTGTATATCATTAAGGATATAAGAATTCTGTAAAAAGTGAATTGAATAATATAAACAATGTGACCTTATAAAAAGGAACTAAAAATTAGGAAACAAGCCAGACTATAAGGGTGTGCGCAATGTTGGAGCTAATTCATACATGTGTACACAGCAATATAACAGACTGTACGTAATTACATTTATCATAATTTGACTATTATTAATCACGGATTTATAATATTAATGTATGTGTAATTTCTAATTGTATGTGTAATTTCTAAGTTTACGTAAATTAATTATTCAAAAAGTATTCCAAAAATTGGGTAAATATCTTGACTATATGTGTGATAGCGCTTCATACAGGAATTTGTCAGGTATTGCATTTCACGGGTACATAAAATGTGACATCGATTGCTTCAATTCGAAATTTTCTCATTATTTATTGTGAAACATTTGTTGTAATTCTGTAAGCATTTCAGGTTTAAAACATTATTTGAATTTTTAATATACACACCAGCCGTATATACATTTTAGATTTACTTTTTGATGCTCATAAAGTTACAAATCTTTGTAAGTCGTTAACCTCTTTATAGATACACAGGGGCGTGGTGTAAAATTTTGCCGTAAAATAAATTTATTAAGTTTATAATGTCGGTTGCCATTCGAATTTATGTAAGGAAACTCGGCCTTTTGGTTTGTTGAAACAAAATTTGTATAACTCAGGAAAGAATATTTAAAAATAAACAAGGATCTATTAACTACAGGTTGTGAACATAAAAAATAATTTACAAATTTCTTAAATGTCTCATTATAAAAGCACCATGATGATTTATTTTAATTTTACGTTTGTTTAACAGAAAAATGGAAGGTTGATTTGGATTTTAAGATAGTTCTAATTTGTCCCGATTATCACCTTTCAGGTTTCTCATCCTTACAGATATATAAAGGTTTATTATCATATAAATCATTTCAATTTTAAAACCGTTTTCAAGTTGCCTTTTATGTTATCTAATTTAAAGTTTATTTGACGGTAGACTCATTCAGGTAAACAAATTCAATAAATGTATCCACACCATATAAAATATTATAGGGAAGCATTTTTTTTGTTTAACACTTATTTCCTCAATAAATCGACAATCTATTTTTAATTTATAGATTTCCAAAATGTAACCTTTAACAAAATTCGTTAAAACAGATGCACCTAAAAATTGGAATCCAAAGTAATATAAGTCTATTGGTCAAAACACTTTGATAAAATTTGTAATTATAAAGATCCAAACTCTAAATCTCTAACGAAACAAACATGATGATGGCAGCAATACAGTCTATATTATTTCAAATTAAAATCTATTGACAATTGCATAATCGGATATACTGAATCGAATATACTAATGATTATATGTTGTACAATCGTGTGTTGAAACTTTCATTGATTCATTATTTTTATAGAATATTTAATAGCGTAAATTGTGAACACGAGGCAAACCCTGTTTTAGTTTTAACAAAATCAATAATTATTTGAATGTAATATATAATTACGAGTCTAAGAAAATTAATAACGACATATACGACAGAAATTATTTAAATAATAAAATATTATTTAAAAATGAATATTTGACATGCAGATACGTGCATACAGATTTTAAATAAATATAAATAAAGACACAAAATTATTTCAGTTCTACGTTACTAATAAATATAAATGAAATTGAAGTTTAGGTCAATATGAAAATATTTATTCCTAAAATGAAATATGTATACGTATTAATATAAAAATATTTTTACTGCGATAAGAGTTACCACTGAATTAAGGCACGCTCCTTAAATATATTATGGGGCGGGTTTTGATAGACTCCGCCTTTTGGTTACGGTTTTAATATTCTTATGTGTCATCTGCTTCTAATATTTTAAATATGTACATCAAATTAAGTTACCTCCAGTCGCAGCGACCCAATCAGAAGACAATTTATATTTATAATATTTAACTATATTTTTTATATACTAGAATATAATAAGTTATAACATTGAAAACGGTTAAAATAAATATATCGTACCTAGGACTTTTCATTACAAAGTTATAACGACTGACGAACTACGATTCGTACGAAAACGTCCCATACAATACACGACTGGCTTATGACGTCACTGGCCAGTTATTTACCATTGATAATAAGGAAGTTTAAATAAACATTTTTAGTATCTCGTTAAATATTGCGTTTAAATAATATATTTCATATTATAATTTTATCATTTTTTGTGTGCAAATTAAATTCATAATAACTTTTTTAATTTAAGAACAAAAAATGGACACTTTTTCATATTTATCAGTTTCGATTGTTTGTTATATGTATTATTTTTTCATCACAAGGTTTTTTTTAAACATTTTTACAAAAAATATTGACATCAGTGAATACCCTATTGTCTCATTCGACTTGATGTTTTGAGTGGTTTACGGATCATTTGCTGTTTTGTTCTGTTACTTATTTGTTTTTTTTCTTTGTTTTGCAAAACTATCTTGCTCAACGCATTGTTCTTAAGCTATGAGTTGAACGTGGTTTTGATGTCCAGTATGTACTCATCTATTAGTTAATACTTCCATAACTATGTTTGCTTATCCGCCTTTGTTTGTTCCGGTGTATTTGTATTTATTGTGGTGACTGATTTGTGTTAGTTGTATAAATTAACAACGTATCCTATAGTAGTCTTGAAAAACAAAAATAGCGTCATCAACACCAAATTTAAAATATTTTTTTCAAAACATTTTGAATGAGATGTTAAAATATACATAATATAAAAAAAGAACGCGGTAAGAGAATAATTTCTTTTATAGTTTGTATATAGTTAATATGGCTAAATGTTTATATGCACCTAAGTGTGCAAGGAAAGGTCGTGGTGCTAGTTATACTCTTAACAACTTTATTCGTTCAATTTTTCTAAACAGACCCCTAGCAAGAAATAATTGAAAAAAAAATTGTTTGAATTATTTCTTGCTAGGGGTTTGTTTAATGATTTACTTATCTAATATCAGATAGGAAATTACATAATGTACGATTGTTAATTTAGGATTGAGAAGAGCTAATAACGGTGAAAGCGATTAAAAATTACCTAATTAATATTTTTTTAAATATTTAACTTGTTAGTTTTTAAAAGACCCGGTGCCATCGTAAACGGCGTTATATTCCTGTAGGTCGATGACGCAACGGGTGTTTGATAGACACGTAGCGTGCGCCGGAACCGGTCCACAGATCCGTGACCTCGGTAGGGCTCCTGCGTCCAACGCGCTTCGAGATGAGCGCCTTCGCTGCGTGTTTCACGTGGGTAGCATAGGTGCGAGTGTATCGGCCTTGAGGAATCCCGGTCGGCAGCTTTTTTATTGGGTCATCTGTGCCAAGCAAGTGCAAGACATGCGTGCGTCTCATTCTAATGGAGTTGTCGTCTCGAAAGATGTTAAATAATTACATGGTGTGAGTGTCGGACAATTTTAAATTTCGGTAGTCTAGTATGTGGATTTAAAATTTGTCTTCGGTTGAGTTAATCGTACATTTTTTTACTATTTCATACAGTACGATACGAAATTAGTTTTTAACAAATCTGAAATAAATAAAGTTCACAATTTGAATGTGTGCTTGTATATTTCGATATGAATGCGGATTTTACTAATATCGAGGGATATAAGTTCGGGAAGGTTATATGTTGTACAATTATGCATTATACAAATAGTTTATTGTGAATGTAGAATCGACGTTTCAAATATCGTTTCGAGGTTGTTTCTAATATTACATTGGAGAAAATTAAAGAGTCAATGTTCGGACCGAAATTTTGTCTGGAAGTCGAAACGAAGAAAATACGATTTTGTTATGCATTTTATCGATCTTAACGAAATGTTAGCTGTTGTATCTATATTCAAAAAGAGTTTATAATAAATTTATCTGATCCTGTTCAACATGTTTTTCCCGATCCATATTTTTCAATATCTAAATCCATACCTAACATAAATTTCACTTAAAAATCATTTTAGGACGGTCTATGATGGGCTGAAAATCGACTTTCATAGACTTAGGGATTTGAAATTTAAGCAGCGTTTTTATTGCTGGATACTGCTTTTGTTCACCAATGCTACACTCAAATATGTCACGCGAGTTAATTTAGCATGGAAACGGATGACTTATAATTTTTTTATGAAAAATTTGTATGAAGCTGGTATGAAAAATCCCTTTATCTCTGGAACCGCAGGGAAACCGTCTTATCCTTATAGAAGATCATAGTACTAATTATTCATGATTTATTGACATACTCCACATAACAGTCATAATTGGGCGCTAATTATCCCTGTGATTTCACACGATATATAAATATTACACTTGGTGTAATCCACTTTGAATAGAAAAAAACAAAATTTAAATCGATTTCATAGTTTAGAAATGAGATATACGTACATTTTTGACACGACATGACATCTCTAGAACAGTTTGCAATAAGTGAGGAATTATAATTTCATGATGGAAAATAATATTTAATTAATGAGAAAATCATTTAAAATAAATATCATCAACGCCCTAAAACCGAATGAAAAGACCGTCGTTACATATTATAGAAAGTAAATACCTAAACTAATAAAAAATAATTAAGTTTTCTTGGTTTTTTAAATAGCAAATTTTTATGAATTTTTCCTATTTAGAATTTACGGCTTCCTGGTTCTAAGCCAGAAAAAACTTGTAGTTAAAATACTTCAGAGAGAGAGAGAGAGAGAGGGGGAGAGGGAGATGAATCGTATAGCCGGCAAGTCTCACGTAACATTGGTAAATCAAAAGTGCCAATAGAAGCAATAAACCTCGTATCGTTATCGGATTCGACATTAATCTGCAAGGAAAGTCCTCCATCGTTCGTTGAGACATGGGATGCAAAGACGTTCCGTGCTTTGAACGTTTCTCCCATAACAAGCAATTATTGTTCGCATATCATTCACAAACGCACGTGGGAATTGGTACGTTGTTGTTTTTATATCACAACGGTTCTATAGAAACAAAAATGATTTGAGCTGTGAACGTGTGAGCGTCTGCTTTCTGCTGCTGTTGATGATCAATTGTCATTCTTCTCGATAGGAAAACAAGTTATTTTATCCATATATGAAGGATATTTTCGAGTGGAAAATTAAAAGAGTAATGCAAATTTAAAAAAAAATGGCCTTCAATCGGTTTAATTTAGGCGTAGTGTCTTGCTTAAACAAAAGAATATGAAGGAAAATAAAGGAGATGGCTAATACCCCGAAAATTACTTTTCGCTAGGAAACTGTGAAGAATGAGACAGATACAATTATAAAATAATTATTTTTAATTAAAAAAATATAACCTGGTTGTATTAAGAATATGTTAAACAGTTTACGTCACTTGAAACGAGAGCACAATGAAAAGTTAAAAAATTTGAGTGGACGAAGTAAACAAAGTTTGCCCTTTTTTTACTTTATGCACTTGTTTTTTTTCTCTTTGTTTACTTTGTCCACTCGTCTTAGATGATAGGGTGAAAAAATGTGCAGGAATTGAAAAAAATACGCCTAAGAAATAAAAATAGAATTAGTCGTTTAAAGCTCGCACGCGAAATGATAATGTTGTAAGAAAAAGATAAAATAAAAACAGTCATTGCTGTCTTATTTAATAGTGATATAAAGGTATTAATTAACAAATATCGACAGAATTATTGGCGAACTCAAATTTGATGAAATTATAGTATCATATTAGTACGTAGTACAAAGCTTGCGAGGAGTGAACAATAATTCGTAACTGTAAGTTCCATCGATTACTAAAGGTTATCATGTCGTGAGCAGTCATCGAGTCAACAGCCGAAGTTTTATTATGTTGTACGTTTGTGTGATGGACAACAGCCTTAAGATAAATTGCAAATGACAAATGAAGTGTGACACCGCTATTTCATAAATTATATAATTTCTCTACAATTTACGTTAAAAAAGTAGCGTTTCTTAATATGCCGCATATCTCTAATATTATAGCAATAATATGTAATAGATATTTCTATTGAATTTTTTTATTATTTGTTTAATTTTGATCTAAACAACGTAAATTGTGGAGAAGTACGTTACCAGTAATATCGACAAATCTTAGACATCTTAGATCAACAGCCCCATCTTCGTCCACTGCTGGATATAGATCTGTCCCAATGTACGTATCATTTGAGGTAATACTCGTAATCGCCATGCTGTTTAGACGGGTTCGGCGATCGTAGTTCGAAGCTTTTCGTAAAGTACGTACTTGATCAGGCAAATTTTGTTAAATCGGTGTCCTTATTCATCTTGTGTAGCATTATACCGTATTGTCTGAAGAAATGTTGAAATAAATTTTGGAGGTTTTTATCTATTTGTAAAAGCGGAATATATTATTCTCGAAAATAATTTTATTACTCCATTAATATCATTTATTGTTCTAGCTAGTATAATAATTTTGTTAACATATACTTTGGCGTTACATCTATGAATTTTTAGTAATATAACTTTACGATTACAAAAAGTAAAATTAAAAAACGATTACAAAATTTAAATTATAATTCATCAAACTATTTATCATCAGAATATTATGTAAATAATGTCATTACCAACGGCACAGAACAAGATTGGTTACACTTAATGTTTTGATCCTACGAAATCGGATTCAACGCAAGGTCATAACTTAATGTAGATAAAGAGTTCTTCGTTCGCAGATATAAATGTCATATAAAAGGTCTTTTCTTCACACCTATGGCTTATAACAAAACATCGAACTTCTCCGTATAACTTCATCGTGGTTTATGTTTCACCATCTACGTCGATCTGACGTGGCGTTCACTACATCGTACGTTTTGATTTGGTTTATATGAGGATTTGGTCTGACTATCTCTTTGAATTACGGCCTTTTGTCCTCGTCCTGTGTTTTTTTCCTGTCAACTGGCCTTCTCTCCTTTACTTATTTTGTCGACATTAGTTTTCAGATTATTGCGAGCTTTTCTGGCAATGTGACTGAATCACTGCGGGATTCTGTTGAAGGGTATGGTTTATAATCTCGTTTTGATATCAAGTTTTTTGAGGATGAATTCATTATTTCCCTGTGTCGGGTACACAGTCGAAGTATTTTTCGCTAACAACACATTTTCAGAAAATCGGCACATTTTTGTGCGTCCAAATTCCGAATCGATAACTGTTCTTCCATCCGAACCACAATATCAGTATTCCTTTCTAATAACACACTTTACCAATACCATCGAGAAACAATATGCGCTATATTGTTTCCTCTATTGTTATATTAGGTGGTCGTTTGCTCGCACGGCAAGTACTTACGTAAACAGAGGTACGAGTATAAATCCGCTAACGATTTAATTACAAGTCGGCCGTACCTGTCCAAGGGGGAGACCTTGTGTATTATTAATCTGTGTAATAAAATAAAATATGGACCTTGAGTCGGACATCACAATGCTATTGATGAGCGTTTTTTGGGCTGCCGACTTACGAGCGCGCACTGCGCTGCGTGCTTGCGCGTGTGCCGTGTGCGCGGCGTGTGGGCGGCTGAGTAAGTATTGAATATATGCAAATAGTAATTACTTACTGATCGTTGTGTTCCTGGTTTGAACGTAGTTTAGGCCACAGTAGTCCTTTCATTTTAGTTATAGTTTGATTAAAAAATCTTGTGAATACGAGTAGAACACGTACTACGAGTTGTTCGTACACATTTAGTTAATTATAAACATTTATCGGTACATAAGATTTTTATTAAACTGTTTACAGATATTAATTGTTCACAACGTAAGTATTTTTATTTATGTTTTTCACAAGCGTTGAAGGATGGTGCATATTTCAAAAATTATAGGATAATCGCCATAGTTTTCTACATTCTTTATGTCGACTCCTTAAAACCCATTTTTTTCGTAATTGTAGGTTGGGGTATTTTCTAAAATAAAGAGGGGGAATTTATTATTTGATTTTTTGAAAAATATTCATTATATCTTTGATGATACCTAAAATTATGAACTGAACTATAGAATTCGAAAAAAATGTTTCGATTTCTTAACTCATACCCCCTCCTCTTTCCACCCTAAAATGTTCATACAAATATTTTTGAATGTTGGACATTTACGGATTAAAAGGTTTTATTACTACGGCAAAGAATCATGATCAAATTAGCCTGCCAATGTATACAAAAGAAATCATAACAAACATCTTCACATCAGCTTAATTTTTAATATTGACGTGTTATTGTTTCTTAAGTCGTAGGGAAGACGATATTTTCATCTTTAAATTTCTTTAAACGCGTTCGTATTATCGGCAAGTATTATAATATACCTCTCTAGCACGAGTAACACTAGGAAATTTCCTTACACATTTAGGCACTTACGAACATTTATGTGCACATAGTGTTTCTATTAAACTATTTACAAATATTAATTTTTCACGACGTAAATATAATGTCTACTATATTTATCACAGTCGTAAAAACATGGTTCTTATTTCAAAAATAATAATATCTAGGATAATCACTTTATATTTTCTAGAATATTTGCATAGGCTTCTAAAATCCTCAATTTCTTCAACATAAAAACTGAACTGAAATAACAAAAAAATTAATAAATTATAACCAAAAATTCTATAAACCGACCGGCACTTTTTGATAATTGCATCTAAGTACGCGTATATTGCCACGACCATATACTTGGGAGACACCAAGGTGGTTGGAGGTATTACTGGAGTCACCCCATTTCCGTACGCCTGCGGCTCCATCAATACTCACTTTTAACGAGTTGTGTTTATTTCTCATCATGTGACAAGTTACTATATAATGTTGTCGCTACTCCTCCATAAGTATATCTAGGTAGATTATTATATTATTTACGGACTTCAATATATATTTTATTTTATATACACCGTTGTTTAAATGGATTTAAAAACTAATTTTTTACCTTTACATTAAATAGGTACGATAATAAAGTAGTATAATTACTGGCCTAATTTTTATTTAGCGAATTAACACGCTATGTACTTTTATGTCCACTTTGAAAATAATTTTTTTTCAAACGTTTATTTCCAAAGCGGATACAAAGGTACATAGCGTCTTAATAACAGGTATATACTTCATTGAACTTAACTAATAAATAATCATTCATTAGAAACGTTAATTTAAATGAATGCGATTAATATCAGTCTTTATGACGATCTTCTTAGTTCTTAAGTACCTAATCAATAAAAAATAAATGCATCCTAATCAATAAAAAAATACTTAAAATGCGGATATCTCTCTTCTCCTATATCTATCTATTAGTCCGGTCAATTTAGACAATTGAAATAGCGAAAATTCCCATAAAGCTAAATTTTTGTAGAGACCTTGGGTTGACCATTATAAATGAAGTGTCAAAAGTCCCCATCGATCCCATGTGTGCTAAAAAGTTATTCGGGGTCAAAGGTCAAAATTTTAGGTTTTTTGGATTTTTCTTGAAAACGGTAAATTTTATCGAAAAAGTACCTCAGACCAAAGTTGTAGAGCTCAAAATTTTCTATAAAAATTGTTCTTATAATTTTTTTCTCTCAGACTTACCATTTTCCAGATATTGCGCTTGTAGGATTCACGCTCTACATAATCTGCACCCATGTGCCACACCGCCTATGAGGTAGTGTACTCGGCGCTTATTTTTTAACGTAGTTTCCCCGGTAGGTCTATTTCACGAATCTTTATGACGTTATTGGTAATAATAATAGAAGGAATATTAATATGAGGTAAAAAAAACGAGCAATATAAGATTTAACACTTATGAAGTGTATATTCAATACAATACAGTATATATAGTGCAATACAATAAGTATATAATATCATTTTAATTTTTTTTTGATACTTTAATCTGATTCATACTCTTCATAGTTAACTTCAACAACCATGTTTTTTTCGATTTCTTCTTCTTCGTCTTTTTCTTCTTCTTCCTCTTGCTGAATGTTTAAAAATTGTTGAAATGAAGATAAATCAGTTGTCTCTTGATCAGAATCATATGAATCTTCCTCCCTTGTATTCAATTCAACATTTGCGCAAGACAGATCTTGACAATTAGTACACGCTGAAGAACACTGTAACCCTACTTTTCTACAGCCACATTTGGCACTACAACCTTTTTTGCAATTGCAAAAAATAGTGTTAAGAAGTTTTTCTGGAGCAGGGGGCAATAATGTTTGAATCGGTTCCGAAATATTATTTATTAATTTCCAACCCCAGTCTTCAGGGTTCAATCGATTGCCTTGCCACGTCTGAACTTGATAGTATACTCGATACAAGTGTCGAATAGCAGATGCCGATGTTGGAGGAAGACAAGATAGTTGTACTTGCTTTTTGTTTTTTGTATTTTTCACAAATGTTAAATATCTATACTTATCTATGCAATCAATTTTTTTGGAGCTCCATAAACAGCAAGAAGAAACCGAATTCCTTTTGTAATTATAGTTCGAGGTGAAGAATCAATTTCTGTAAATACTTTTGCGCAGTCAATCAAATCTTTTTTTTTCAAATAATTTTAATACTGAATTTTTTCCTCTTCTGAACATCGCTGACGTAGTATCGCAGCCGGTTATCGCATGCAAAAATAAAATATAGTTTTGGCATTTTGGATAAGTTGATAAACTTTTTGAAGAATATATTTCTGTTCGTTGTTGCGCCTTTCCAGGTTTCAAAAAGTAAATAATTTTATCAGACGGAGTCCTTGCAGTGAGTAGTACTAACAAATCAACATCTTCACCCACTACAATAGTGGTGTCTGTATCATTACATTTTTCTATTGCTGTTTCAATTATGAGGACATCGGCATCATTTTGAGCTTGTTTCACAGTAATATTTTGAGCTGTCAATTTGTTACTTAACATGGAAATAAAACGAGATTTATTTTTAATGTTTGCAAAAAATGGACTTCTGGTTTCGTAAATAATCAGCAAAATCATCATTTCTCGCGACACTTGCATCGATTAAAGTTTGCAGTCCACGACTAACCACAACAGTTTCACCTTCAGTCAAAAGTTTATTACAAATAAAACAAAATTGTGACATTTTTTTAATATTGATCAACACAAACAACAGTAAGCGCTTGAAATAAACACGTTTATTCACTCGAACTGTACGTCTAACACTAAAAGAAGCAGGTACGTGAACGACGCCATACGGACAATAGAATAGGCAGATGTTATTCAAGGCCATGCGAGTAGAGGGGATTCTGGAAGACTGGTTGTCTTTTGAGAGTATATTTCCTTAGAATAGTATAATGTATACATGAAAGAGACACAAGTAGGCATTTTTGTTTGTTTAAGTACCTGAATATGTATATACGTGGCGTATGGGTGCAGATTATGTAGAACGTGATTCTTACAAGCGCAATATCTGGAAAATGGTTGGTCTAAGAGAAAAAAATCATAAGAACTATTTTTATAGAAAATTTTGAGCTCTACAACTTTGGTCTGAGGTACTTTTTCGATAAAATTTACCGTTTCCGAGAAAAATCCAAAAAACTTAAAATTTTGACTTTTGACCCCGAATAACTTTTTTAGCACACATGGGATCGATGGGGACTTTTGACACTTTATTTGTAATGGTCAACCCAAGGTCTCTACAAAAATTTAGCTTTATGGGAATTTTTGTTATTTGATTACTATTTTTATGTCTAAATTGACCGG
Organism: Druceiella hillmani; assembly: GCA_039881145.1. Classification (NCBI taxonomy): domain Eukaryota; kingdom Metazoa; phylum Arthropoda; class Insecta; order Lepidoptera; family Hepialidae; genus Druceiella; species Druceiella hillmani. Next base: position 6,417,541 of record JAYKKI010000007.1, read on the forward strand.
ACTATATAGCAAAAACGAACGCTTGAATGGAGACGTGGCATACACAGACAGACTAGCGTCCGTATAAATCTGTCCATGATCCTTCCAAGTTTCTGAGAAAAATGGCTGCAGTAGACAGAAAGACACGTGAGTGATTTATAAGGGTTTAATTTTTCATTTTGATGTACGAACCCTATAAAAACGGTTAAACCAGTGTTTCAGGAAAAATCTTTTCGAAAAATATATTCGAACAATTCTTTTATTGTAAAAATAAATTCTTAAATTTATGGATTAATAATCTTTACTACAATACGCCCTGATTGTCTGGAAACAGACATTTATATAATTGATAAAGAGCTATTCCGAAGACATAATTAACTTATAGTCACTTTTTCATTCAGCGAATAAACTGTCAAATAATAACAAATTATTTTTTCCACTGATAATCGATCTGATAAATAGTGGCAGTTTTCAATGGACATTAGGTTACATGACACCTTCTTCTGCGCTACGATATTATTTGAGCGAATTTCACGCGAGCAGCGTGCGAGAGAGAAATGAAAATCGGCGATACAAATCTGACTAATAAATTCTATTTTTATTGCGAAACGAGCTATTTACCCGCGGCTTCCCTCGCGTAAATGATTCGTTTTTTAAACTTCAGTCAAATTTTAACCTTCAGTCGTTCTGTCCACACGCTAAATTAAGGCGCGGTGACAATTCCGAATTACGAAAACAAATGAAACAAAAGCGATCTCACTAGATCGATCATAGATTATCATAAAAATATTTTTTCCCATACAAACTTAGCCACCACTTTTCATCCCCTTATGGGTTTAATCTAGGAAAATTCTTAAATACATGTTTCATTATTTATGTTGAAGAACATTAATACAAAGTTTCACGTTACTTGAAATAAAATATCAACTTGACAGATATCAAGTGGCGAATAATCGCCATTTGGTCCTTTTAGCAGGGAATTTATTTATTCATCTGATAACCGATATAAGTTATCTGTTGCTTATAAAAGTCAATTATTTTCTGTCTGCCAAACAACTCTTCTTCGACTATTTATTTCATGATTGAAAAAATCGGCCCTTAAACGTACAGTTATACTGCAAGCATCCCATCGGTTAAGCATAACAATAGTGTTACATACACGTAACACCACTTACAAGGTACAGTACTGAGGTTGTATGATACCGTCTATAGCTCTCCGCGGTGAGCGCGCAACGCGATGACGGAATACACATCCGCTGATTGTTGCCAATATCTATTTATAATTATCGAACGTTATGCTGCGTGGTTACTCGCTTATGATTATCGGCTTGGCTTCTAAAGAAACTTGCTAAGTGTTTCGTCAACACGCATAGCACATTTCCCAATGTGAAATAAGTAGTTATAGATGTAGCAATAGAAATAGACGGAAAAATTATTGTCTCTTTGTTTCACCAGATAAATATAAAAAATACCAATAGGTACCAACCAAAGAGTTTGGAATTTGTACGGTTAGAATCAAATAACGTTTTTCCGATGTTTTTAACAGAGATCGATTTAAATTTTCGTGAAAATTTAAATTTTGCGAATCTGGAAATAAATAATTATTGTCGTATTCAAGCCAAGCCCTATGAAACAAAACAAAATCGGAAGCCAAACGGAAACTCACTATAAATTTTATAAGTCTATAAAATGCATATACATATATATTAACATATGTACGATGACACATCCATGTAAATCAAATTGCTTTCACTATGGTTTCATCTTTTTGATTGATGAAAGTAAAAATTACATTGGTTTTAATATCATAATCACCACTAAACAAAAAACTCATCGAGTTGCAATGAGATAAACTAAGGTATAGCGACAGTTTAATATATATTTTGTATATCCGCATAATATGCAAATGTGTATGAATTATTTGCGGCCAGCGGACTAGTGGAAGAAAGTTGTGAAACTCGGTATGAAACTTTTGATAAAACGTACTTTCGGTTTCTCGTCTTCATCGAAATAATTGAACGTAAGGTCTGTTGAGTAAAATGCGCTCTATTATTAATATTTTAGATTAAAAGATAATGCTTTTATTGATGCAAAAATTATTTTCAATAAGTCGAGTAATATTGGAGTATTTGATATTTAAATTATTCTGACATAAAAATGGTAATCGTGAAATTCATTCACAGTCACTAATAAAATTTAGGATATCAATAGGAAGGTGATAAATTTCATTAATAAACTCATAAAGAATTAGAATGGATCTATAAAAGGCTAATTAAGCTTATATAAAGAGGCGAGATGGTAATAAATGCATTTCACCAGTTTTGGTAGCTAAAAGGTATGATAAAAGTAACGGTATGTGTTGCATTACGCTTTTATTTGTTCTATACTATGCTTTGGCGATAATAAGGCAAAGATGTTAGTGTTTCTAACATCTTTATCTTATTATAGTCTATTTATATCATCAATGACCGTAACTTTCACTGCTGTAGAAAAAATAGTTACCCACAACGACAGTCTTTGTTAGTGTATTTGTTAAGCAAAATCACTAAAAAAACTTTAAAAAAAAAAAGTTAAAAACTTTTATCTAAACATCACTGAATGTAGCAAAGGATTAAGCTATATATAGTTGTCAAAAACAGATAAATATGTGACCATTACTTTATCGTTTACGTGCAAAATGCAAAGTGGGTACCGGATGTCTCGTCACAGTTAAGATCACACATAATAATGGTTAAATACAATTTCTTCAGTTTAAGCACTTTCGATTACTGCAAACTAAACATTAGAATTAGGTATCGTATCTAGTGGCTTTGTTTTATTTTTTTGCAATTTTGAAAGGCATGTTTTTGACATATTTTATGTGTTTTAATATAGTTAACAAAATATATAAAGAAAAATTGTCTCTTATGAAATAAATATTGTGCTAGTATGAAATAATTCGTTAGTTAATGAACTGAGGCTTTTCACTAACAACCTCGAAGTAGTCAACTTTGTGTGTTTATAAAATAGTCATAAAAAGTTTATTGAAATGGGTTTATAATATTAAAGACTGTGTTGTGTTAGCAGGATTTATTGTGTCAGTTACTTTTCAAAAGAAAGATACAAAACATTATTGTTACCTTACTTGTGATCATTACATTACTCTTCTCTTTGCAGTGTTCGTAACATGTTTACCTTATATTATCAATGGCCGCGACAATATTGGATTAAATATATAACGTTCAAAATGTTTGTTAGTAGTCGTGTAACTAGCATTGTAATGCCATTTAACAATAAAATTTGTTTCTTCCAGGATTCGGCTAGAAATGGCGACACACAATATGTCCAGGATTTCCAGAAATACTTTTACTTCACTAGGACGAAGGGCTTATTCAGGGTATGCTACCCTAAGGAGAGACCACCTAAAGGTAAGCGTAGCATGTTATTAAAAGTCAAAAATATTTCGTTTCACGTTGTAACAACCGACTTTAACATGAAGATGTGTTCATTTTTTAGTTCGAAGAGGTATTAAAGAGCATAAATTGAAGTAGGTTGCGAATGAAAGTTAGCACTGAGCAGTGAGCGGTTTTATGGTTACTGTTGATCTTATCGTGATAATTCAGTTTGTTGATTATTTGTTGGTTATAAATAACATTTCCACTGTCATGTCAGCCGATTTTACTTTTAAAAAGAGACAAAATGCTTTAACTATTTTTTTTATTAGTAACGTAAATTAAAGTATCTACTAATTAATATTATTCAAATATCATAATTTCGGTGGCAACCCATGGATCGGAAAAGGATATAACTTTGCAATTATTTATAATATAAAGAATTATGTGTGTCGGTATTGTAATTTCGTACTGTTATACTAACGACAGACATATGTATTTTCATTGCTAAATTTCATCTATAGTGCTAGTAAAAGAACATATCAAGTTATCTCGAGGTAATTTAGTATTATACAACAGTAACATTAAAAGTTTTTAGATTCTAGAGCAGTAACAAACTATATATTTCTAAAAGAAAACGAAACCAGATATGGTTTGTTACTGCTCTATTGCTTTTTCCAAGTTGTGTCTGTTACAGTCGATGTTATTTTGCCTTCTTCGGAACATTCCGATAAACAACTGGATCCATTATTCTTTAAGCTTTTCTTTTATGGCCTTGGAGATGTCTAAAATATTTTGCTTATCTTGCGGAATGGACTGGAACCTTGTCGTGGAGAAAGATGGTTTTGTTACACGGGCGTTTTTCTCGGATTATTTCCAAAAGAGAATGTAACTAAATGTCTGCAGTAATTGTTTTGTTACTCTGAATAAATGAAAGCATAATTACCTCATTTTCCCAAGAAAATATTACTTTGTTTTCCGAGGACTTTGTCCTTTATTTGTGCTGGCTATTATTCGAAAAAAATACCCACTCTTACAGATTGTCTTTTATTCAGCCAATTTACTCGTAAACGTATAATGCCCTTCCGGCCACCAAATTTTTGTTACAACTGCCGTGCGATGAGTTATTTTTTATCGTTTGGTGATATCAGCCTATATTATGTTGTTTTTGTTATAATATTCTTGCTGATTGCGTGAACATTTTCCCGTGTTAAATTTAGCTCGTCTCGAATGTTTAATTTTCAAGTCGTTGCTAAAATTATGAAACAAATGGCAGTTTAACAAATTGAATAGATTATATTATCATTGACAAAGAATTTTATTTTTAAAATACAGGAAAGTTTTTTTCAACGCCTCGCGATTCTAAGTGATCATTTCCAAGAATTTCCGATTATGAGCCTCGTATAGAAAAAATGACGTTAAAATCAATCAAATTATTATAGAATCATCAATTAATCACATATGAATTTCTAAAGAAACATATGAATACACTAACAACTAAATAAGTGTATAGATCAAACAAACGTGTAACACGTTCTCTTTTTGGTCAAAATTGAAATATTATTACCAGTTTTATGACTTGTAAATGGCGAGGGTTTAAATGCACAAATTGTCATAATTTTAGCTATTATTATCTGCCATAGATAAAGTAGAGAAGAGCAATATTTTCATGTAATCTTATTTGGTATACGTGCATATTAGACAGTGTGAAAGGCATGTTCCTGGTAGACTAGTGATTACCTTTAACGGTCGTTTCTGCAGCTGGCAGAAATAAATAATTACCTTAAACATTTGACACGGGAAGTAAATGCGAGGTGCTTGTTGACAAGCAGCTCGCATGATGCGGTATGCGATAACGGATACGTGGAACGGATAGAGTCGAGGCGCCGCGAGCGTGATCAATTGCAACGAACGTTGTTGCTCGGCGACCGAGGACGGTGTCGCGTGATACGCGAAACGCTGTCTTTTCAGAGAGTAATAATATTTGAAATGATCCTTAGGTATAGAAAGGTTGCTTTGGATATCGCAAAGGAGTTTTATTTTTAAACGTCATTGAAAGTATTGTCCAATATATGGTACAGAAAATATTTGAAAATTTGTGTTTATTAATTTGTAAATGACATGTGACATCTGAACTCGATTCATTTAAAGCAAATAGAGTCAGTAGGTCTAAATGGTTGTTCGCTTCTTTTTAAATCGTGACATTTGTGGCTAGTATTTTCTGTGTTTCTTTTAGCTAGGTAGTGTAAAACGACTGTCAAGGTTTATATTGGCAATTGCAATTAACACGCTCCTGTTAAATATCAAATAGTGATCGATATTGTTAAGAAATGTGTCGGCTTATAAAATCGGTTTTAGAGGTTACTGGAGCGAATTTTTTACACAAAACATTACTTAAATCAATGTAATAAAATCTGAAAAAAAAAGAATTAATTACGTCAATCATATCTTTCGTAGAATGACTAATTAACCATATTTTTGCTCATTTTGGTACATACTTCAATGTTTTTTTGTCCTTTTAATGTGTGGATGTAACTAAATTAATTGTGGAAATCTTTTATCGCTCACATATTTTAGTTTTGTAGTATCTTGTTACAGGGATCGCGGAAACGGGAAATCGCGAAAATTTACTTCCAGTCCAAGTCAAGTATAAACATTCAATCCATCATGATTGAATCTACCTTCTGTGGAATCCGTTAAAAAGATTTCATGATATACGGTGGCGTGATCTTGATTTGCGTTCAAACGTCAAAATATTCCTTATACGTCTATGGACAAGTAGAGTGCACACAGAGGCTGCGTCTAAAAGTCGTCTAAAATATTTTTATTTTTACTAACCTTAACCTAAATCCCTTCTGTACGTTTGTTATTACACATTCTTAAAGTATCATACATGTTGTTCGTTTTGTTGTATTAGCAGTTCTCTGATTTATGGCTGTAATTGTTTTTTTCTATAAATTAATTTTATAATTTATCACAATAACTTTATAATTTATGACAATAACAATAATTTAATAATTTATGACTATAACAATAGTAATTTTATAATTTATGGTTGGCTATAGTAGTTTTACTGTTTGCTTTAATTTATAACTAATTTTATCTGTATAGTTATATATCTATATAATTTAAAACTAATTTTTTTATATTGTGTGTTAATATAAATATTTTTGTTACTGTATAAAAGTATAAATTATCTAAAGAGACCGGCGGAATTAGGCCTGGTACTACAGAAATGGAATATAATTTTAAAAAAGGTAAATTTTTTTAGAATATAGAAAACGAACAATTCAATCATAACATAAAACAAAAAACGATTTTCATACGTGCGCATCTATTATGTTTTTAATATAGCATGAATTGATTTATTAAATTAATGTTATGATTGAAATATTTGAATAAAAAATATCAATATCGATTTGATTCTGTGCAACGTCTAAACTTAAAAATAAACTTTTAATTATATATACATTCATTCTGTGTTGTCAAAATTTAATGTTACGTGTCTTTTTTTGACGAACCTGGTTCAAAGTGTTGCATAGAAATCATATTTTCAAAATATGAAAAATATCACGACTCATAAAAAATACAAGATTTAAATAACATTTTTAAGTGCATATTTTTTATATTCTCTGTACAAAGCACGTCTGGGTCCAACACTTTATGGAATTTTGGCGTTTTCCCTTACATATCAATAATTTGTTTAGGCAATTTGATATACAAAAAGTGTACTACGTATTAATTTACATGTAATCAAAATTAATGAATTTATAATTTTACCATAGCTGTGATTAATTATGAGTTAGGGCAGGTTGTTACTACTTTTTCACTTATTTTTATAAAAATTTCACTCTCTTAGCCAACCACATCCCTATAATAGTATTACTTTCGAAAGCATCGATATACATACATATTGTAAATATTCCATATTTTTATGCCAGTGTTAGTTTTCTCTAATGCGCTAATCCGGATTCAAATGGTTTTGGAAAACGACTCTTGAATCAGTAATTTAATATATATGAGTATTCTCACGGTATCAATCTGGATTTCATTCAACGACTGACTTTAATAGCGTGAATAGCCCAATGATAATTCATAATAACTAGTAATATGATATTGTATATACTACATAAATAAAGACCCAGAGACTATGGCGAGTGGTCCGTAACGAAAGAAGAATAAACAAAATGTGTATATAGATTATAATTCTCTATATAAATTATTTATTTTACAGTTTATGTTGATATTGTATTTAATATACGAAATTACTTCTACGCTACTTGGATCTTGCTAAATTCTAAATATTATTACAACTATACTGTCACAGTTATTACGGAGATATAGCCGTTATGACGTGGAGTTGAACTTCGGTCCTACTGCTGTCGCGTTATACTCGTATTTCCGCGAACTTGTCCCCGAGTGCTACGGTAGCGACAAGATCGGATGTCGTGGTCGCAGTCTTCACTATACGAGTGCATCGACAGCTCGAGTTACGTCAACGAGCTGACGTTGTTGGCCATTAAAACTACGTTACGTTTGGTGTTTTCTAATAAAAGTAATAAAAACAATAACCGTAAAATGTCATTATTAAATTTGTATTTAATTTAATATTGAAGACCGAGTACTTGTTTATTAAATTCTCGATCAAAGGATATTTTTAGGAATACGTACTGTTTTTAAATTACTCGCATCGCGTTAGATTTTGGTTTTGACGAAATACACATCTCGAATACAAATCGCTAAATTATTTTGCGTGGTAATCTATTGCAAAATAATTATTATGAAAAAAAATTACTTTTTGTAATAAAAAATTTAATTATTCGAGTCATTGGCTTGTTATCACAATCGAGAAAGTTTTTATTTTTTCCGAGGTTCAAGAAATGGTTTAGGGAATTTTTGTTGAAAGTACAATATTTAGTACTGATTGACGGGTTTATGAAAACATTTAAATTGATTAATACTGTAAATTAGAAATAATGAAGATGAAAACTTGCAACCATTTTCCAAATCTATAGGTACAATAAAATTACCGTTATTTCTATCGAGGTGAGCTTTTGCCGTTGCCGACATTCACTATAATAAAACGCCAATTTGGACTTACATTTCTATAACCCTTAATCATATTTCGTGGACCCAATTTTATAGAGACTCAATATTGCTAAACTCAGATTATGGCATAAATAACTTTCGTACATTACACTTCATGTCAAGAAATTGTGGCCCGTGTCAGTTGCACCAGCTTTTTTTTGATTATCCGACACGTGTTTACATATAAGGCCAACGTCATTATTAACAGCAAAAAACTTTCATTGACACTATTTCACGAGGGTTTGTTAAACTGTACGGATCACGCCGAAGGAAAACATCATGTGATTTTAAGTGATTCGGTCACCGTCCGTTACCCATAACGTCGCCTCTTTAACGTAGTAATGAAAATAATCAATTATCGTAACACTTTCGTCGTGCGACACGGCGCGGCATAGTAGCACGTACCGCACCATGGCATACTTGCCCGCACGCTCTGTATTCGACATACATTTTGCCATACGTATGTTATGCCATACAAGGTAGCCGCATTTCTTTTAGACATACAGTTGTCAATGTCACTATCGCACCTTATGCGGTATGCGAGCAGTAGTAGGTCGTGCTGCGGTTGCGGTTTCTGAGATAAAATTCACATAAATTTTTGCCGTGAGTTAAAGAAATAGCTCTGGCATGCGTCAAATTTGTTTGTTGGTAACAACTTTGGAATATTACATCGATTGAAATGGGTCATTAAGGAATATCACCAAAAAAAATGTATATGACTTGATAAAAAATGAAGGTATACGATGTCGACGACAGTATGATTGCGACGACAAAGAAAGAGATTTTAAGATGGTTTAATAATAAATAACTTATGATCAATGAAAGACTGATGGAAGGTAAAACATCAGGAAGTGAGTGCCAATGACTTTATATTCAGTCATATTATCATTAGCGCACTAAAAGTAGTTCTCAAGGAATAAGGCTTTTGCCATCAAATTTTTATAAATGTACTTAGTGCGGTACTCTACCTCTTTATGTACAGCCTGCGTGTAATCGTTAAGTGGAACTACTTTTTTTTCGTTTTATAAGAGTACAAGATGTTTATTTGATTTACAGTTATTGGGTACGACTGTATCAAAACGTGGAATGTCCAAAAGATGGTAAACTATAACGTTGAAGTAGAAAACCTTATATGAACGTATGTATGAGAATGAGTGAAACGACAAATGTATATATAGACGGGATTACCACATGTCTAGAAGACGTTGAAAAGCGAAAAAAAACATGAGAAATAAAAATAGACGAATTAAAATAAGTGATAAACGATAAGAACACCGTGTGATCCGTCTAACATATTTACGGCGAGTGTATCGCCTTGCTTACTTGTACTGTCTTGCTGTGCGTAAAAAACTTTTACCTGTCCTAAAATCTCTTTTACGTATATTTATTTGAAAAGCATAAAAAGTACCAAAGGTTGTTTTCTCCGTTTCGTTTTATATGAAACAATGGTTTTTTCGTGGAAAAAAGCATCGAATTTAGTTAGAAACTCAGATGATAAAGGTGTAAAGGGCGTTAAAGGAAAATGATGCTCCGTCATTGTCAAACATTGGTAATAATTTAAGGCAAATAAAGAAATGACACGTAATACTAATTGTTAAAGTATGATCCTGAATATTGGAGAATATCATCACAAGTTTTGGCACCCCAAGCACCAGATACAATCTTCATCATATTCCCCTATGCATATAAAGCCGAGTTTTTCTCTTACTTCCTTATTTTACGTCTTATTTAAAGAGCTAATTTATAATTTTAAAATTAAGGTACCTTTCTTCGTTTTCTTATATTCATATAAATTAAGATTTATCTTATGAGTTCTTACTTTCGAACTTGTTTATATCCATATTGCAATTATAATTTCTGGAATATTTGTAAATAAATGTGGTTATTCGTAAGCATAGTAGGAATCCTTTTATATGAAAATTGTTAGCTGGTAGTTATAGATAAGTTTTACTATTTTTTCAGAGTAGAAAAATTTCTTTAATAATGAACCTAGGATCTGGAGTATGAACCGTGATTGGAATAATATTCCACTGTTCAAATAAAAAAAGGAAAGATATCGTTCAAATTAGCTTTAAGCGTAAGTGCCTTTGTTTGAAACATTGAACGTTGCGGTGTTTTCCTATTTATTGCATATTGATTTAAATTCCTTATGCTTAATCATCTATAGATTAATGTTTATTAATATCACCCTGCAATTTATATTCAGCTGATCAGATCGCACGCTCAACTAATAATGCCAATCAAGTCGAAACAGGTTCCATGACTCTTACGCTGTGACATTTAAGTTTGAAACATAAGACATGCGTTGACGTAAGTAGCGCTAGAAGAGTTTGTAAGTGATTACTTAACGTGGTCTTGCGTCCACGCAAAAGCGACTGCTGAGCATTGGTAAAAGCAAAATGTCTGTTAGTAGATATGATCTCATATATAAAGTAACACCACAAACAAACATACGATATGCTTTTGTACCATAGTTGTAACATATGACTAGTGACATACTACAATCACTAGTAGAAGACAGTAATGTTTCCGATCTCTAAATCGTCGTGGTCGAGTAAATCAGAGGCAAGCAGTACAATTTGCTAACGAGATACGACTCTTGCACACATTTAAATCGCTACAGCAAAAGCGTTCTTTGGCATTCTGTGATGGTTTTTCTGTCTTTGCGCATGAGAGCAGTGGACAACAATTTTTTTCCAGAAACAAAAAAACGTTTTGGCAATTTTGGCACGGAGCACTGAAAGCACTGATGTAAAATGTTTTGTATTTTTCTTACATCAATCGTAGTAATGTATTGTGATCTCGTGCATAGACCCATATAACCGATTCGCGGCCGCATTCCAGACTCGACTCATTGACATGCTCGCGCCAGGTGAACGGCCCGCTAAGGATTCGTGGCCTCCTTATCGCCTTCTTTGGAGCACCACGCCGTACTTGCAGTTTAGGCGCTAACGAAAGTCGAGGCATGAATTTAGTAAGCTTTCTTTAACACTGTATCATAGGAAAATTAGGATTCTATTTGACGTGGAATTTCGTGCATATTATTAATCATTGGCTGTCAGAGCGAAATCAGGCTGGTGAGAGGTAGAATAACTACTTTATATTCAGCCAGACAAATATAGCTGAGATCGCAGACGCCCTCACTGTATTTACTTTTGTTAGAGCCGAAACTGGTCAATTAAATTTGGTCAGTGATATGCAAAAATTTTCAGATTTTTCCAAGTCAAACTTTTCATTCCAAATACGTTTTGTTACAATGATTTTTTTTTCTTGAGCAGAATATATTGAAACATCGTAATATTTGGGTAAAAATTGATTTTTAACTTAAAATATTTCATGTTTTCCTCAAATAGATTCATTTTTCAGCATTATTATTAGCAACAGTAACAGTCTGTCTTTTCCAACTTCAAGTTAGTATCGATTTTTGAAATCGTGAACTTGTTTTGGTCCGCGCGAATTATTATTCTAGTGTAGTATTATCCTACGTTATTGCGATATCGCTACATTATATAAAACAAAGTTTCTATCTGTCTCTATGAACGCGATAACCTCAAAAGCAAATGTACGTATTTTCATGCGGTTTACTCCACTAATAGATAGAATGGTTCGCGAGGAAGGTTTAGGTGTATAATTTATTAAGCTTTTGTGTAATTTGGTCAAATTATGATAACAATTGTCGAGTATGTCGGAAAAAATCTTGAAATATGAACGCTTTACAGGTCGTAAATCGTTAGAATATCGGAGGTCACATATGAGTTTTGTATGACAGTGTTGTCTGCCATTTTTTAATTAATATATTTCTACGCGAGTAAAACCGTAGGGTACAGCCAGTCGATGATAAAGAGTACTTACACTAACAACGATGCTATCCAACGTTAATTATGGTCGTAGATTATGAAAAAAAATGGTGTTGAACCATTTCTGAACACGACGTGCATGTTTGAAAACAACGCGGCAATGTTTTTCAATATTGAATCTAGTGTATTTCCATGGAAGTTAACCAGTGAGCCTACAATGTTTGTAAATATAATGTCGTTCGCTGATAACTCTAACAGAGACCAGGACAGGTCTCTTTCACTCGTCAAGCCGGAACTGCACAGATGAATCAATACACGCATCTGATTACGGCGGGGCTCTGTCTATCTGTTTACTTAGTCTCGTTGATCGGGCGCTCGGTACCGGCGGATACGAGACCTGGCCACGAGCTCTCGCGTGGCGCTAATTGGAGGCGGCACCGCGGCACCGCGCGCGCCTCTATACCGTTGCTTGACCGAATCCGCCCGTCGCCAGTTTAGGTCGCGCGGTACGTAAATATTGGTTTGCATAAGTTATTATGGCTTGAAACGCCGCCACTGGGGTTTAAACAACACAACCGACGTTTACTAGGAATAGTACCATTTTAATTTCATATATTGTCGAGTATCGAAAGTTTTGTCATTAGCATTGACGATAGGTTTTCATTAATCAGATTAAAAATTAAATAATAAAGCGAAATCTATTTCTTACTTTTGAATACGGTTCTTGAGAAAATACAACAAATTAACTAAGTACTATAAATAAAGCAATGCAACAAACAAAGGTTTTTAAAGAATATCTATAGGTATGCTTAAAAAACCAGAAACTACTAGACGATTAAAACATTTATCACAAACAAACACACAGTTAAGTTAAAATATTTATTTTATATCTTTTTTTATATAATTACGAGAATAACTTGTGAGGAAGACCTACTTTTATAATAACTTGTACAAACGTAACTTTAGACTTCTGATTGAAGATTATGCATCGACGAACATTAAACAATATGCTAAGTTGACAAGTTGAACTAGAAACCGCCTTTTTCAGAGTTACTTGGCAAAATTGCTAAAGCGGAACACTAATGGTATCACTGCGGTGTCCGTTCGTCCGTCTGTCATAGCGATTTTCTCGGAAAATTTTTCGACAAAACCTATTACTTGCGACCTAAGGAAACAATTTTTGCCCGTAAGGGCAAAAATTGTTTCCTTACGGAACGGTTTCCTTACGTTTCGGAACGTTTTTCCAAATTGTTTACGTGGCTCGGTCGAAAATCTCTCCACTCAGCTCCGCACATACGCGATGTTATGAGGCATTGGTACGGCGACGGGTAGCGCGGCTGACGGACGGGTAGCTTTAAGTACACGGTCGGAGCACATTACTATTAATATTTTACTCTGATGGCACAGAACATTGTGCAAGTATAGCTTGCGCTGTTTGCTTAATTTTTTTTATATTGATAAATAAAAGACCTATGAAATTTTTTTAATATACAACTTTTTAACGATCTATTGACCACCTAACAATTAGCGGAATGCTTTAACTACAAGCAAACGAGCCACTGTAATCAAGCCCCTAGCAAACAACCGACCTGAAACAACAGAAGAATAATGGAGTCTATTAAATTTTATTTAACTGTACTTAATTTGAACGTTAACCATTAAATCAAAGGAAAATACATTCAAAACCAATTTGTTATTGATGTTTTCCTTTAAAGGGCCAAGTTTCTTTTACGGAGGTCAGTAATTTTTCTTTTGCTGAATATTATTTTCGCGTGTAATAATTGCACAGCGGATGGTATCGTAATCGCGCGTGGTTAATTATTAATCGCACGCATATAAATTGATATTTCTTCTGTTAAAATATTCTTTACACGAAACATTTTAAGAGAGAATCAATTATACATATTTCGCGTGTTGTTATCGCTGTTTCATCCGTCGTCAGCAATTATCCAACCTTGTGTTGAAGACAAAACTGTGACTTCAAATTTTAATAATAAAATAAATATCATTAATCCGAAAATTTATTTATTTGTTCGTTTGTTTGTTACCAAATAACTCTGCAACAGAGCGACGAAGCGAATTAAAGTTGATATGTGTACAATTCGTACGGTGTGGTAACAAATAGGTTTTACATGCGGCTTCGCTCACGTAGAATATCAATATCACGAACGAAAGTCGTGTTTGTGTGTTTGTGCGCAATCACTCTCAAACGGCTGGACGCACTTTCTGAGTTTTGGTATAGCCATAGTTCACAGTTCAAATTGAGGTTCGATATCATTTTCAAACTGAGAAAAACCAGAAGCCGTGGATAAAAGCTAATAAATGTATACTTTGCTATGTTTGATTAAATATAATATGACAATATACTTACATATCATATTATTTTCCCACAAATTTCCGATCTTTGTATATACTCATGTTAAATGATTAGAAGTTCAGTCGAGAAGATGAGCAAACCGGCTAATTGAATTAACCTTTATGTACATATTTCACGCGGAGTCGGTGGGCGTTGTACTTACTCCTCCTTACCTATATGGATACAGTGGCAGTGAAACGGTTAAAAAAACATTATCAAAATTAGTGTTGTAATTGAAAAGCCATAATTCACAATAAGAAAAATATTTCTTATGAAATATTGTATATGAAGGTGATCGATGCACTAATAGTTAATTCTTGAATGTTTACTTAGTAAACGTAAGGTTCTTAACATTTATTTATATAAAAATTAATAATTCGTATCATTAGCTTATTAAAAAAATGTTTGGGCATTAAAAGGATAGAACCAATATTCTAAGTACCCATTAACTACATGTGTTCATCATGATACTACCAAACAAATGTGATTGTGATTTGCCATGTTTTAAAAAAAAATAGTGTAAATCAAGTAAGCGGTAGGGCCGGCAACTAAGCAGCAAACTAGTTTTTGTAACAACCCAAAACTGTTAAACCATCTTCTTCTAACTTTCAATAAAATACTACTTGTTATACAGTCATGAAGCTAATTTCTTTATAATCTACAAGAAGTGATAAAAGGTAGACGTGACCTTGTCACAAGGGCAATTTCTGATTGGCTTATAGCAACATGACTAGCAAAAATGACTCAAAATAAATTCCACCCAAAAAAACCATAAAAAGTTTAAATGATTATTAGAGATTATTCCATCAAATTCGAGTTTGGCGTTCTTAATCGTTAAGAATATATAGAAAAATATTATTTGTTATATGATATTTTTTTAATAGTTTGTGGTATATATTGCAGATGATAATTTGAAAAAATCATGTCATATTGATAGTTCGTTATTATTATACCTAAAACGTCTTTATCTGTTACAGATTATAGTCATATAGCGATGTTGTATATTAGAAATCTATATAATTTACAGATACATGCAAAGTTTAACGTTCCTGGATACAAATATAAATTTTCCGATAAACTAGTCGGACGTTATCATTGAGCCGTTAAATAGAAAATTCACGCAAACACACTAATCGATCGAGCTTGCACGAACGAGATTAAAAACAAGTTAGATGAGTACTGTGTTGATAGAAAGTGAAGCGAACTCGGATGATTATAAATGGGTAATGATAGAAATCACAGTTGTGAGTACTCGCTCGGATCAATCAATGAACTCTTCGAAGTACCTGTCCGAGTAACTGCTGGCACGGCATTCCAGAGGGCGCAACTATGTTGTCAATCGTAATTGTGGCTCGCTCATAGCTTGTGCGTAAATGGACACTTTCACGTATTTTCTAATAACGGATGTCAAGTTTTTAAAATGTAGTTATGTTTTGTGAATTTTAATTAAGAAAAACGATAAAATAAGTCTTTAATCACAAAGAGGAAATGTAACGTATCCTACGTTTATGACGTTGGTCTGTACGTCTTTGAAAATTAGATAATTACTTTCTATGTGAATCGGCTACTTACCTTTAATGAGATTTGCTTCATATTGGGGCTATAGTGAATTTCAAATGGGGTTATTAAATTAAGGTATTTTATTTTTAGTCTTATCGAATATTCGCTTTCGATTTCGACAATTTTCGGTCGTGAATTGAAGTTTTAATTTAGTTACGGTTTCAGCCGCTATCGAGAGTTGTGAACCGTGTCTAACGATAAACGAACCGAGAATTATAATTTGTAAAATGAAAACGGTTAGATTTCGACACTCTGTATTCCGTTCACGATGCTACAATTGGCAACGTATTTTTTTCTAATTTCATTTAGTGTTCAAGTAAATAAATTTTTCAAATATTTTTTATAAATTTCGATTTCATCTCTTTTAATGGTTTCTCGTACACATACACAGTCAGCGTTTTAATAAATATTTTCGTCGGTATTTGATTCATTTCTATTAATTTTCTTAAACTAAAAAAAAATAATAATAAATTTCACAACTTTCTTAAACAAAGTTGTGAAATTTATTCACTTCGAGAGATAGATATTAGATAAATTAATCAAATATAGAAGTCTAATAAATTATGATAGGTTTATATACGTTGGTTAGTGTTGTATTTAGACATTATTTTTCATGGCTATCTGTCTACGTCGAGTGGTACGTAAAGAAATCTTATTATATAAAAAAAAAACAATATTATGGCTATAGATAAATTTAATAGAATTTTATAAAGTACGAGTATTGCTAACTGGAAATACGTCATGTGATTCTTTTTGACGTCACGATTATCGACCCCTATTACTCATCGACGAAAGAGTTTTTTTAAACATTAGTGACACGTTACACTAAAATTGTTCGGTATACTCAATGAAAAAATGCGGTTTACATCAATAGATTGGCTTTGGTTTCCATAAATGATGAGTCAATGACGCCCACTCGAGATCCGTCTTCGACGTTCCGATGACGACGCGAGAGTTGTATTGTGATGACCTTGCCTCCAGTAACTTATGCAGTAGATCGTACAATCGAATGCTTAAAAAATTAAACCTACATAAGTGCCATGGCTCGGTTCACAATTCGTAATTAGGATAGGTTGGCAATAGGTAATGGTGACGATACAAAGGTAGAAACGTTGTAATATAGCGGATCGAATAGAAAGATAAAAAATTAATACATAAAGACGAGTGTATTTTCTTACTTTGCCCTAAATTGTATGTATATATAAATGTTTGTGATTGTAAATTGTATGCATATTTAAATATTTGCGGTTATATATTATACTTATTCATATATAAATATTTGCGATTGGGTATTGTATTCATATATAAATGTAAAAATATTTGCGTTGCGGCTAACTTGCATTCGCAAGCTCTATCTTTTAACATATTTCATTATGGAACGAAGTGATATTTTTATACGTCCTTTTCATTTAAAAACAATCCTTTCAATGTCTAAGAAATAGAAATTAATCATATTAAGTTTAAAAAATAGATAATGGAAGTAACTGATCATCCATGTGACTTACTTCCATTATCTCCACGTCGTCCAGTCACAAGTAGTCAACTTGTTTACTTAAACATTTACACGCCTAAGTAAATGAATACTCATATGGCACTTTTAATATCGTAAATATTTACATCGTATTTTTATGTAAATAATTAAATGTCAAGACAATATTCGGGCACAGATCGTTTAGATATTTTTTCTTGTGAGCATATAGCACTTACTTTAACTATAATTTTGAACATTTTTTGAGTGCATGTATGTCAAAAAAATATAATAAGTTATTAGGCAAATGTCCTTTATTATAATAAAAAAAACTACGCACAAATCATACCACTCAAAGTTCATCTGTCAACGAACAAAACCAAACACTTCGATGAATTTTGTTAAAATTGAATATCTTAAGTTGTTACAAGATTATTGTAATATTTTTTTCTTATACCTCTTTTTGAAAAATAATTGTGAGTGGTTGTGAATAGATTTTGGTTTGAGTTCGCACTCGTATGTTAATACATAAGCAATATGAAACTACGAAATTATATGGTTCCGTCGTAATATATTTCTGAAAAGTAGTGTTATTGCCCTTTTTCAAGCTGTTTTGGAAGTATTCAATGCATCAATGCATTCATATGAATGCTTGCAACAATTCAAACACGGCTGCTTAATAACGCCTTTTTTTAACAGCTTACAATGAGATCTTTTTATGAAACATTTTTTGTTTATAAGCTATGTCGTATACGGCTTTAGCATCTAACACTTTATTGGTACGCGTTGAAACGAAATCACGCGTTCGTGTGCATATTGTCGCAAAATTAACTCTAATGGTCATGTTGCTCTAACTCAGTTGCATAGTTACAGAATTTATTGCAAAATTATTGCAACATAGGTATTATAACGTATTCGGCTGAGATAAAATTGTCTATGACAATTTGAAGAATACAGATTGAAGTTGTGTGAAATTCGTTTATGAAGAGATAGCGTCAGATGCAACATACCCGAAATAATTTTAAATGAACGTGATTATTAAACTTTACTTTCAAGATGCTTAGAAATATAAAAAGTTTAATTTTGATTCTGTGGATTAAATTTAGGGGTGAAATTTTAAGGTTTTATTAAGTTTGAAATGAAAAAACTACAAATTAATCAATACATGTTTGACCTTATGTTGTGTTATGACTTTTTTAAGAAATTGTTTAAGTATTTTTTCGGGAAAATAGTTTAAAAATTGCTGTCAATACACTTATCACCGAGAAAATCGGTCAGAAAAATCACAAAACTTAGAATTAGATTTAGATTGAACGATAATTATAATAAAACATTTTAACGTGATTAATTGTTATAAACAATTTAATTGTTTATTTCCTTATAACTGCTGAACCATTTATTTTAGAGAAAAGTTTTCGGAAAAAAATATTTCTAACGATGTAAGGAGCAACCTTTGTTCTTACACGTTTTTCAATTTTTTTATAAATTATAATGCACTCTGACTACGTGCAAATCTGTCATTGCGTTTGGATGGTGGTTTTTACTTTTGCTGGCATTCAAATTCGTACGCAGCGCTACTTATTAATAATTTAAGTGGGGGGCCGATGGCGCGGAACACTAATTGTTAAAGTATAGCTTACACTTCAGAGTAAAATATACAACTTTATTTCAACATAAACGTGAAACATGCGACATACCTTATGATTGAGCGACAAATTATCCACTAGAAATGTTGGAAATGTTGCAGCATCATAAGCGATAGTGAAATATCCATATGAAGTATCAAATTGCAAAGTTGTCTGCGGATGAGTCTGACATTAGGAAACTGTGACACAGACTGACAGACGTACGTGCGGGCGTGACGAAATTGTAAGGGTCCTTAGTTTGATGACGAAACCCTGAAACGACGTCGTCTGCCCATTTTTCGTTATTTGTCACAATGAAATTAATTTAGCGGTTAAGATTTAAATAGATGGTATATTATTATTAAAAAAGACGAGAATACTTAACGTTGGTCAAAATTTCATTGAAATTAATGCAATAATTCATACGACCAGATTGAATTCGTCTGAAATTGAGATTTCGTGTTATCTGTACATTTAGTTAGAAATACGTTACATGTGTGCCAGTAAGTTCATTCCTATATATGCCGGTTTTTTAATCGGCCTCGTACTGCCTTTGTCGACAAAACCTGCTTTAGTATCTTATACACCCGAGCCGCTATTGAACTATAAAACAGTATTTCCAAAATTATTTATGAAACTATAAACATATAAGACTTGCCATTTTATAGAATACTGGTAATAATTAAAAGGTAAAAAGTTGATATTACCAATTTTTACTCAATGGATATAAAATACTGAACAATTTATATTAATAGACCGGGATATTATAATTTTACGTTATCTCCTATTAAAATGAAATGATTACTACAATACATTCTACATTATTGGCACAGTGAACACAAGTTTCGTTATGCATGTCGATGCGTACTTATCGTAGATAAGTATCATTATGTGACAGCCGGTATATTGCGAACAAAATGTACATATCATACATATCACCTAATTTTAAATTTTGACTAATTTCATTATTTAGAGGAATCAATCTTGATCAACGATAAAAGATTTCGTTATTGTATAATAATTTTTTTATGCTGTGGGGTAAGAATGCCGAAGACAAAACACGAGTAAAGTTCAATGTTTCCTGAAAACACCCACTCTTCTCGAATCATTTTTACTGACATTTAGGAACACAGATTAACACCTACAACTTTAGGAATGGTAATATCAGAGAGTATATTTCAATTTTTAATTTAAATGCAAATTAAAATTATAACTTAGCGTCTGCAGAGGTATGAGAACTTTAGTATCTTGCCGGTGCGCATTCCAAACACAATTCCTTGATTCCGAGACCTAAAACCTTGCAGTAGTTCAAACTCGCGCCTACCGAACTTGCATAATCTGAAAGGCTCCGGCTGAGCGTAGGCGATGTGACCACGCTCCATTGTCTACAACTGTATTAACAAGCAGTGCAGCATGAGGTGGGCCTACGTACGTGCCGCGATGTGTTACGTTGCATTGTGTCCGTAATAAAACCACACAAAAACAATTTAAATTGCTAATTTCCCAGCGTAGTATAAGCAGAATTTATACAGTCTGCGATGAGATACATATTGGTTGCGCGTTTGAAATCGGAAACTAGCTAATTCTATCAGCATTAGTTTAAATCAATGGGATTCATGTTTCAATGTAGCCATGTTGATAATAATAAATCTTGTAGTCATTGAGGACTTTTAAGGGTTTTGCAGTAAAAAATAAATTCTTGCTATCATGTTTGTGGGTCTGTCCATCCGCCTGTCCGTTTGACCCTCCATTAATTACAGCCTCACAGTCACAGTGTTTTTCAGTTGTAGGCCAATGTGCATTAAATTTTGCAAATAGACGCTTCCTATGGAGATCTTAATTAAAATGTAGCAAATTAATGGGTAATTTTTTTTAAATGTACCCGTAAAGTAGTATTAAGTTTTTTCACGCAAGTGAGTAAGGTATCACTGGGTAGGTCTTTAATACATATCAACATCAAGACATCTCGGATTTGCAAGAAAATTCAACGGGATTCAAAGAAGGCATTTCTGGCCAGACTTCCACAGAAGATATGAAATGATATTTGAATTACAGCCGGGAATGTGAAAGATGCAATCATGTACCACAACAGCCTTCTGAACAATTTATGCCGGTTCCTTCAGCCACAATGCAATTTCAAAGAGTAGAAATTTACCTGTTAGGCCAATTTTTAGTGACAAGTTGGAAATAATTAGATTACTGTACATTGGATTACTGTAGATTATTTGACGCACTATGTAATTACTATGGCAACACTGCATGCTGAAATCCCAGAAGTTGGAAAATTCAAGAGAAGTCATCTTAAAGCATGGGGTACAAAGAGTGACGATTTCGATCTTGAAAATTTTCCAAAATAATTTTAATTTTCAAAGTTACTAAAAGAATGACGCTAACTTGTAATGCTCACACTGACGAAGTTATTGGGCGTTTTAATAAGAACTGAGTCGATATATATATATATATATATATATATATATATATATATATATATATATATATATATCATTTATATATATATATATCATTTATATATATATCATTTAGATTTCATTTATCATTATGCATTCTTAAGTAACCTTGGGGAATATTAAGATTTAATATGTTCTTCCACTTCTAATTTTTCAGCTATGGTTTTCAAAAATTTGAAAAAATGTAGATATTAGCATTTCATTAGAATTTTATGTCGAAACTGTTTTGGATAACTTGCATCAATAATTAATGTATGTTTCGACACGTACTTGTCCTGGTTTTAGGGTTTCGTAACTCAAAAGGATAAAAAGGAACATTGTAGAATCATTTCGTTGTCCGTCCATCTGTCTGTCTGTCAAAACCCTTTTTCTTAGGACCGCGTGAAATGTATCAATTTGAAATTAATATTATATACTTAGGTCTAGGGTCCTTTAAAGCTGTAAAGAAATTGAGCTTCTAAGTCAACGCAATGAAAAAAAAACTAAAAATACGACTATTTACGCCGCATTTTTGACACTCGCAAATAAATCAAAACCTATAGGATATCCCGTTGAGCTAGAATCATGAAATTTGGCAAGAAGCAAGGTCTCACAGAACAAGTAAAGAAAAAAAATGTGAAAATCGTTAATTTGTTATATCACATAAAAATATTTTTTTAATGTGCGCAAACATCCTATGAAAGATATGGTAGGTAAAAAATTAAAATTTTGTAAATAGTTTAATAGGAATAATATGTACCATTAATTTTTTAGGCGTTTAGCCTATATGTGTAAAGAACCCTCGTAGTGCGAGTTCCACTTGTGCTTAACAGGTTTTATAATATCTAGTGAAAGTTTGTAATAAAATATATTATTATTTAAACTCCGCAAATAAAATGATGCCTGATCAATCACTATCGATATGTGAATATCTAGTATACAGTATAATTTACAAATGCGTTAAGCAGTTGTGGAAAGTCTACACACAGGTCGAAGTATAGCTGTTTGTTGACTTTACAACAGAGATAGTTTTGCTTGAGGGCTCCATATTTTATTGTAGGTTTATTCAGCTTCAAATCAATGGTATAAGATATTATGCCACGGGATAAAACAGGAACTAGGTATAAATTTACAGAGTGACAGCCACATGATGTCGATGGATAGATGATAAAGTTCAGTATGTATGGATATATTTATCGCGTAAATGACCTCCTTACTATATTAGAAATATAAAAAAGTATAGGAATATAGGTAAATATATTTATTAGTCAAATTAATTATTATTATTGGTTTGACCGGTCATTATTGATTTGGTTATTGTTATTGTTTTTGGCCACTACTTCGAGACTTTTCTAGAACAGTTGCCGAAAATACCCATAAATATACATTCGAAAAAATATGTACACTCGGTTAATTACAGTTGGAAGCCAGTTTGAAGTGCTTTACTTCAATGAAAATGGATTTAAATCGAGATCAAATATTACTTTGTGACCCTTCGATTTCAGCCTCGGTCACGATGTAAAGGTCGTCACACATATGCCATGCGATAGCCGAGTCAGCAGCGTTCGATAGGACGGCGAAAATTTGGTTCAGAAAGTTCAAGAACGAGCTATAATCTTGAAGACAGGCCCGTTCTGAACGCCCTGCTGATATAAATGTTTAAAAAATTATAACACCTAAATGAAGAAGATTCTCGACTGACTACTTGTCAATTGGTGGAATTCAGTTGCAGTCATAACTCGTTTGCTTTATTCAAGAAAACTTCTAAAAAGCTATACTATTAGGAAATATTAAAAAACATGATTCTTGGGGCAAAAGTTGGGGTTAAAAACTTATTAGTTAATTCAATATTATAGGATAATGAGAAGATCGTGGAACTGAAATTACGCATGCGTTTAAAATGTCGTAATGTATATTTAATTTAATGATCCGCAGAATAATTTAACCACCCTCATGATTTGCACTAAAATGCACTAAAGTAATTGCAACAAGACCTTTAAATTCCGAAACACGTTCTCTTTTGGTATTTTTATACTAACCGAGTTTTATGCACTTTTTTGCAGACATTAGCTAGGTTCAGGTTTTTAGGACATACGCATTAATTACCTCTAGGTTGCGAAAACTTCCTTCGCGGTAGACGGGAATCCGAGTGCATGACAAATAGGCTAGTTTCCACTAAGAATAAATCGGGTGGGTTGTAGTTTCTAATTATTAATCATGATATGGATATTCCAAAGAACAAAGATATATATTATTAAAATTAAATATTACTTTAATTTTTAGGAAATAAATTCAGCAAAATTACGAATTCAGTCACGTGACAATGAATGCCAGTCATACCTGACTGGCATTCATTCATCTTAGGTACTTAGACTGCAAATAAATGCTTGCATCAAAATGATCTTCACAAAAATATATTCTTGAATCTCTAGATAAACTACGAGCATCTTGCAAGTTTTAGTCACTTTCCGTATTTTTTCATTGTTTGGAATACGTATAAATAATTTGTTTGGCATTTTAATAGTTGTGCCTTTAAACTTACGCACATCAAAAGAATGTGTAAGGTACTTGCTTCTTTTGTTTAATTAAAAATGAATTTGTCGTGTCACAAGTGCCACTGGCTACTTGTGACACGACAAATTCATTTTTAATTAAACAAAAGAAGCAAGTACCTTACACATTCTTTTGATTTGTTTCGCGTATAGTGACATCATTCAAGACACCATGACAGTATTGATTGTTTTCTAAGTAAATTTAAATTAGTTTTTTAAAACGCAAAATGCATAAGTGTTTGATTTTTAGAAAAATATATTTTTTTGGATTAAATAGATATTAAGGTAAAGTATTAACCGCTTTCCCAGGTTTAGTCAACTAGCCTATTGTTTACGGTTAACATGTGTGATTGATTCGTTATCTATATTTTCACTTGTGAATTATAAACTTATTATTTCATAGTAACGGTAGCAGCGATTTCAATAATTTCGCACAGACAGACACTAAGGAGAACCTTTTTATGTATTGAAAGATAATATCAAAAAGTTTACTACGCGTCTACGACTTCGATTGAATTGTAATAATTAATCATCATTGTTTCGGCACCTTCTATAGATTATTTGGCGACTTTCACGACGCTTGAAATAGCATATGCTGATTTCATAAGAGCTCATGATGAGACATAAAAATGATTTTCAGTTTCATCTTAATAAAATGGTAAGTTCAGACAAGAGTATCTCGCCAGATAGCCATAGTTTCATATCGCTTATTTAAATAGTAATTCCATGTCGCATTACTTTGTGATAATTTTGACATTGCAAGCTTATATGTGTAGCACAACTAAGTAGGAAGATATTTTCTAGCTCTTTGTTTGATAGTTTCAAGTATAATATTCACCTTTTCGCGTGCGACCTATTTATTACAATACGCAGCGGCACAGTAACGGGCACGTGCCTCGTCTCTAGTACTGTTTATCCGCATAATTAGTGACGAAACATTGTTTATTATCTTACAAATTGAGCTTAATGAATTGCCATTATATGAATACAGCGTGGCGAATGTGAAAAAGCCTTCAAGGCTGACTAGAACATAAGCGTTATGACGAGTTTATTGTCTATATTCTAGTGGATGCATCTCGTATAATTACAACGATAAAGATTTACGTCGGAATGTACGATGAGGCAGGCGCATACTTAGATACCTCATTGGGTAATTTTGATTACGTCATCTTTAACGTTGAAATTATAAAGACGAATTCCTCTCGCAGTTTATTATATGGTCTTCGCGTAATATCAACTCTTACAAGGTTGAAGTTTATAGAAACATAATCATTTTTCTTTCGCATTTTAAAATAATATTTGTGGACGAATCAGAATAGCAAAAGTAAACTCGAACTAAAGTAACTCAGAATAGCAAAAACTAACTCAGAATAGCAAAAGTAAACTCGAACACGACTCTTTGAAATAATATTTGTGGACGAATCAGAATAGCAAAAGTAAACTTGTCGTTGTTTTTCTTTTTTTCAGCAATTTAAAGGATCCTCATTAAAACATCTATAAAAGCACTCACGATTAATTTTGTAAAAAAATCGATTCAAAAGCGCTTTTTTATGCACAGACTTCCAAAATAACTTATTTAATGGTCTTTTCACGTATTTTTTTACTTATTTGTAGATTTTTACATTAAGTGTTTAGAAATAAAATTTCATAATTAAATAAAAAAACTATAAGAAATTAATCTTAACAAGAATATAATTTGTGTGGAAAAAGTCTGTTCGATTTCTTTAATAAATTAAAGTAAATTGTGAGTGGCATTTGTAACTATCCAAAGAGAAAATTAGTGAAGTTTTCTTTCAATTTGATAAAGGAAAACTTAACTTCAGCAAAAGTGAACTCGCCCCAATCAATCGACAGACCTTAAGGCAATGTATATTCATTGATGTTTACTTTATAGAAAAGCTAGAAATTCTATTAACAATACGTTTCAACGATTTAAAAAGTAATGTACAAAAAGGTGTTTGGTGCGATTACTTTGACATCACGCTTTTATATATTTTTAACAACAATTTTTAGAGATGTAAACCCAAATGAGACCCCATTGTATATTTTTGTGTTCTCTAGAAAGAGTCTAAAGAGAAAGATGAAATATGTTTTAAGGGTATCGTATCTCAAAATGGGAAAAAGAAACCCTTGTAAAATCGCTTCATGTATTCATCCGTTTCTCTGTCGCAGCTGTTTTTTTCGGAAACCTTTTGACGTTGAATACGTAGAATAGTGATAAAGCGTATGAAGTCGCAAATATCACAATACTTAACATATTTATTAAACTATTATGTCTGTTCCAATATGAAGGACTTTGAATAATGTGAAAATTCAATTGTTTTTATTAATCCTACAATTTCATTTAATTTGAAGCTACTATCTAATATTTACTCTATTATTAATGTAAAATGCATAGTCGTGTGCCCGTATGCAATAAATTAAATGAGTGAAATCAATTACTGAAGGTGCTATCTGTGAGAGCGACTTGCATTTTTTCTTATAACATTCTCCAATAGCCTTTATAGTCAAAGAAAGCGAAATTTTCGCTTGGATGCATTTTAAAGCTGAATTTTATAAAGTAGCTTTTGTGTTTAGAAACAGACGACCACTTTCTCAAAATTCATAAAAGATCATATTGTTCTTAGAATTACACAATTACTCGTATAAGATTGTAGCATAGTGGAAAATTAGATTGACCGTTGACATAGTTGTGTAGTGTTATGTGCAATTCTTTAATAAAATCTCAGATGGAAACGTTATTTTCTGCATCCTCATTAATGTTTTTTATTTAAATAAAACTTAGCAATAATTAACCTCGCTTACGTTAAAGCCAGTATTTAGAAGTGCTTTAAAGTATTTACTCTTTGTTTAATCGAGAGTCAAAAATGTATATAAAATATGGTTTTGGATAGTTACAAAGACTGCTTAATGTTTATTTTATAAAAGTTTTTTATGGTACTTTTCATTATCGAATCGAAAACGGATATGTCGTGGATTTAAAGTTTATATAGATATTAAGAAAAGTTTTCAAACTTTAAAAAGTCATGCAACGTTTTCCGATTTTTATGTTTACATACAGTCAAGGAAACGGAACACTGTCAACGCATAGTCAACGTGAAATTAATGTGTAAAATATTAAGTCCTGTAATAAACCGTTAACGTATAGCAAAACAATTTTCCACGTTCGCATCCATAGCTTTATGATCTAAATATAAATTCAACCTCCAAACACACCGCTCCTAGAATAACTATTTCGAAACCTAGCCAAAGCGAAATCGATCGCCGCGCGAATGACTGATGGCCAGTGGCAAGTTAAGGCAAGGCTGGCTGCATAGTTTCGCGGGGCCCATACGAATTGCACACTGGTTAACTGTTGCCCGCTTGAATATTAATGCACACACAGATACACTCGCGGCCCACGTCCTCGCGTTTGCATATTTATGGCGACGAAACGAGTTGTCAGTGGCGTTATAATTGCTTATGAACCGTTGTGTCAGATTAAGGAGGTAGCCGCGTATCGCTTGCGCGGTCGAGAACATTTGGGACTGATAAGAAACTGATAGCGGACTGATGTGGCAATTTATTTAACAACTTGTGCTCTTAAATTTCAACTTGTAGTAAAGATTAATTATGTACATTGTAACGATAATGCAATGTACACTTACACAAATAATTAATGTTGGTAGGAATAAGGGTAAGCTGTAATTATGAGCTAAAGAAATAACTTCATTGAGTATCTGTATTATTTTAAAATATCATTCTATTTTCGTGATTGCAATTTTTCAAAATTTTCTCAATTCGATCCAAGGACTTTTTCATAAACCTCTCTTATTTTGTTAACATATCTACCCTATATATATATATATATATATATATACATATATATATATATATATATATATACCTTATGTTTTAGTAATGTTATGTTCAAACTGGCCCATCCACTTTATGCGGGAAAATACCTTCTTTTCGTTGAATTTTTGACGATGTTTTAATTTGAATTTTTGTCACAGAATCTTACCCTGAAAATTGTAAATTAAAACATTTTTATAATAATTTAAACTTCCAGAATCCACTTTTAGACCAATGTTCGTCAAGTAGATGCCCTACTGTATTAATGTCAAGAATAAAGCATAACATTTGAATTAAATTTTGTTTAAATTGAAACTCTATACTTGAAAATAATCAATGATTAAAATAATTATTGAAAGGGAAACTAAATAACATAGCCTACATATACAAATATAATTGCCACTTGATTCTTCAGTAAGCTGTTAGTTTTGTACATTATTTAAATCTGTTTAATCTTACGTTCAACTTTCTAAACTCGATCGAAAAAGGAAATCGCTTCGTTATTTAAATTTTGGTTTTTAGAATTAATTACTTAACGGTTTATCTAAATTATTTCCGTTAGTTATGTCACTACTTCTGTCCGTTAAATAATTTTGAATATAGAATGGGATAATTGATAAAACTATATCTTAAAATTAATATCCTTCGCGGTAACAGTTTAGGAATAACCCGTCCTCGTTAAATATAGGAGTAGATATAAGTATAGAAAAGATGTACGTACGTGTAAAGTGTGATTGCGAGTATTATATTGTGCGGAAATGAATCGGTTGAATGACCGCATTAGTAAAATAAACATACGGTGTGAAAGATTATTTTTCTTTTAATAAATTATTTAAATTCCATACGAATTACACTTACAAGACAAAATTATTACTGTAGGGTGTATATCAATTAGTTTACAAATAGATAAAATTTGCCAACTTTAAGTCCTTTCATTATCATTCCTGCTTTACTACATTAATTATATGTATATATTGTCTACTACATTTAGATCAGAATTATTTAACAGCCTACGCAATTGACTAATATTTAATAGAGTGTCTAGTCGAATAAGTCTGGCGTATACAATGGACTCGAAAACGACGGTTTGATATTGTCGTCAAGATCATTACCATAATAAGTCAGTCGGCGTGAACCGTTGCTCAGACGGACGAAAACTTACAGCCGTTTGTGTTTGAATGCCGCTATACAGTCATTATCATTCTTCGTTCAGCTCAGAGGTCTTAGGATCACCGATCACTTTTGACCTTTGTGCCATAAATGAAAAGTAGACTTCAGCTTAGCCTGTTAGCCTACACTTTTGCCATTCGCCTGTCGCTATGCTTTATTTGAGGCACGCACTTGATAGATATGATTATACCGGCTTACAAAATTTTGACGGCATTCATCGCTTACCTAACCTAACCTTTTATTTATAGAGCTTCTCATGTTCCTTTCCTCGAAATTTTGCTTATGTAAAACATTCATCGAGCATTTTGTCCACTAGTTCTGAATAACCAAATAAATTTGTCTTTCTTAAACTTTTGTAATTATCTTTGAATCAATATATGATTACTATTGATCTAATGGTACTTTTTCTCACGCTTATATTATTTTGACCCGTAACTTCCTAACATTGTAAACAAATCCTTATTACCCACTTATAATTATCATATCGATTTGAAATTTTGCAAATTTATGCAATTCTGATGATTATACAATAATATGATCCATCAAGCATATGACGATGGAGGAAGAAGGCAGTCATAAGAACTTTTCAATAGTTAATAATAAAACCATCGAGTTTGAGCTCGTTTGACATGTTTCAGTGCGTTATTTAATAAGATATTGTAATCAGGAGGAACTGATTATGGAAGAAGCAGATGGTCATGGAAACTTCTCAGTGGTTAACACTAAAGAGTTTGGGCTCGTTTGACTGTGCTCGATGAGTCCTTTGGTTATGAATGAGGGTTTTTTTAGTTTCTGTAAAACTATACATTTTCTTATTTACATTAATCTTCTCACTTTTATAGTAACTATGATTCACCACTATGCATGAATGATATGTCAATGCAATGTTGATTGTCTATGCATTTTATAGTAACTTTTTGAATGGTCATTTGATTTATAAATTTGTATGCCGATTGAAATTATCAAAATTTTTATTTGGCAATATTAGCCATAGACTTGCCTAAATCGACTCATATGTACGTGTATTCGCAAACATATTTTGAACTGCGCCCACGTCTCAATCAACGGCCGCGCGCTCGGTAATTTATGACATACACCGTTGTATCTATTTCCTTTCAGAGTGTATTAACTATTTAATTGGCCGTATAACAAATTATAACTGCAATAAAACGGTGATGATGTGGTGATGATGTCGATCACGGTTTATCTCAAATAAATTCTTCACTTGTGACTTAGACCGCGAATTTTTTATATTTTTAAAGAAATTCATTTTTTTATAATAAAAATGAAAATTGATGATAATATAAGATGGCGTAAATAATTATAGTCGTAATTGATATCTCTTCGCACTTTTTAGTGACATGAATTTATTATAAAAAAAAGATATAAGTAAATTCTGCTTTAAAATTATCCAAAATCTATGGCGTTTATTTTATTAAACACATTTCTACAAATAATATAAAATGATTTATATTTGCCCTAAAAATACGAGTATACTTACGCATATGTACTTATTAAGTTCGTGAAAATTCCATACTTGTATTTCGTAATATTATTTCATTTCTGGTCCATGACCGAATATCAGTTTCTGATATTAATATTAAAAATGCAGTTTCTGTAATCTGCAAGCTAACTAGATAATCTGAACAATATTATAGAGCGACACGTGACAGGGCGATATGTAATAAGAATCTTGCTTGGCTTTCTGGTTTTTCTATACTTATTTATAACGATTCGCTGTTATAGACATTAACTTTTTAACTTGCCGAACTCTTCATTTTTCGTACTTCGAGAAGGCGATTTCAACATTTCAACATCGTGATATCAACATAAGTACCCTCGCGCACTGGCAACTTTTTCTAAGTAACTATTTAGTTGCTTTGACGAACTTCAAATGAAACACACGGTGTTAAATGCGACCCAGCGCACGGCGACTTTTTAGTTGCCGCAGTTATTTCGAACTTCGTCGAAGCCAAAAAAAAGTTGCCAGTGCGCGGGGTTACATTCAGCTATTAGTGCCCCCGCGCACTGGTAACTTTAATCACTGACAACTAAACAGTTTACTCACCCGTGAGTTGCCCGCCATCGCATACTGGGGATTAAATAGTTGCCTCTCAGCTCAATCTTACAATGGGTTTTGTGGAAGCTACTTGTGTTGTTGCACTCATTCTGAAACGTCGAAAAAAAGCAAAAGAACAAAACGTTTTGGATACATCCAATAATTAATTAGTTCCAGACAGTCCGATAGATTAAAAGAACATCTAAATAAGTTCTTTAATTATTTTAGAATGAGCAAATAAACTTTTGATCAACTACAGGTCAACCTTGAACCTCGAATAACTTACCAAAATACGTCATTACGACAGGCTGTACCACTATAGTTTAAATTATTTATTGCAAAAGAAATGGAAAGACAATGTTTTTGTTGCATTTAAAAATTTCAATTTGAAGCGGAAAGGTAACTTTCAAAATTTATTATGGTATAAATGAAAAATAAATTTAAAAAAGGTAAATCGCATTTAAAAGTTAAATGAATGCAAAGTTGTTTTAGTAGTTTTTGAAATAAACGAATTAATTTAAGTTCAAAATTAAGGACACCTCAGAAGTATGTTACCATGCATCTTGAGTACTGATTAAAGCCTCTACCTCTTAAAATTGCCGCCTTGGTGCAAATGTTGAAAAATATTGAGCTGTTGTTACCGGAGAAGTGGCCTGTGTGAATACACTCGGGGTGTGCATTTTATTTTTGCTCCTTGACTGTCAGACTTGCCTCATAACGTTCAAAATTTCCTGTCCGTGCATAAAATTTTTGATCTTTGATGAAAGAGTGGTAACAGGATATGTTTATCTTTGTCCTTCTTTAAGAATTTGTAGCAAAGGCTCTTCGTAGAATTTTTGTGTAGAATTTTTCGACTAATTGACTTTAAACCAGGTCTGGGGGTGCAGTCGGTAGGCTCTGCGTCAATATCTTTAATTATTTAGTTGCGACAACTAAAAAGTCGCCCGTGCGCGGGGCCGCATTCGATACCGTGTGTTTCATTCGAACTTCTTCAGAGCAACTAAATAATTACTTTGAAAAAGTTGCCAGTGCGCGGGGGTACTTAGGGTTAATCTGCTTTGATATTAGCGTAGAAAACGGGCAACAAAGATTTCATTGTGGTTAAGATCTTTCTTTGATCAATTCGAGATGATACGTGCAATATCGATATCATCATCATCAGCCTGTAACTATGCACTACTGGTATAGTCCATCGAGCGTTCCACGCTACGCTGCGAGGTTCGTGGTCTCCACACGAGAATTCTAAGACCTTTATCGGCTTTGGCAAATATGACCTACCCGTTACCATTTCAGTTTGCTGATACCAAACGCTGCGTCGACTACTTTGGCTCCCCGTTGGACTTCATTTCGAATTTTAGTACTCTGAGCATAGCTCTTTCCATCGCTCGCTGTGCCACTTCAAATTTATGGATCAAGACCGCCGTGAATGTTCACATCGGTATTCATATATGTCAGTTTTATATTTTTAATTAAGTTATAATTACAAAACGTTGCTGCGTTTCGGGTATTTCCAAACTCCTATTTGAAATATATTCTCCTGTCTTTGAAGGTCACGTTTAATTTTTTATTACCTAGCCTATTAATATAATATTTTTTCCCCCTATTTTAATAATTACAAGAAGTTAACGATGGCGAAAGTGCCTCTTTATATTTTAAGCAGATTAGTTTTTTATTTAGTTGGTTTTTA
Organism: Druceiella hillmani; assembly: GCA_039881145.1. Taxonomy (NCBI): domain Eukaryota; kingdom Metazoa; phylum Arthropoda; class Insecta; order Lepidoptera; family Hepialidae; genus Druceiella; species Druceiella hillmani. The sequence continues at coordinate 6,450,534 of JAYKKI010000007.1, forward strand.
CATATTATTACATAAGTTAACAATGAAATTTGCTAATTGGGCAAAAACTAAAATGCAAATTATTGTGTAAAATTCGGCCTTTTATGTATTATCTTCTACGTTAAAATGACACATTGTTAGTTATGTTTTTTACTATTCGACTACTTATATCTTCATATGATGTTATATGGAAATCCAGCAATTATTATCTGATAGTTTCAATAATTAGTAGTTTTTATATTACTATACATGTAGATGGATTTTATATTACTATACATTTGCCACTCGGTCAACCTGATAGTAAATCAATATATCAAGATTACTGTTACATTATTTTAAAGGTAATGTAAAATATGTGAAATTGTCTAGAATTTCCACGATTAGATGCAACTTAGAAATATAATGTAAAATGCGCTTGCATGGTGCGAACGTGATTAATTTAAAAGCTAAATATGTTTTCCACGTACCAATTTTTCCATCAAACATCATGAGGTAATTATAGGAAAAATATTTGTGCCTTTAAAAATCCATTTGGAAAACGTATTATTACAGCAACGCAATTAAATAGGAGAATGATGTATAAGAAAAAATGAACCATTAAGTACTAATAAGAGTAACTAAAAGTAGCAGGGTGGGGGAATGAAATAAGGGAAACAAGAAATAGAAAAACACATTCAGGCAAATTGAAACACGTCACTTTGGGCGTTCTAGTATTTTGACTATCAGAATTAAACTTATTCTAATTTATAAACAAATTGGGTTGGCTAATAAGTTTTAGCCACGAGTTTGGGACTTTTCCAGAAATGTTGCCGAAAGTTCCAGAATGTCCTATTAAAAAGTGGATTTAAATGGACATCAAATACGGACTCTTACTTCATGAGTTATTATTTATCAATAATTATTGTCATAAAACGTAATTTAGATTGGCTGAAGCAGTTTGGTGAGGACATGTTAATCACACACTAAAACGCAAATGTCTCAGTGCAGGATAAACAGAAGTTCCCGTATCTAAATTTGAACTGAATATCAGAAAGTTGAAGCTGAGTTGTTGGTGGAATATCAACTGGGAATTGCTACATTATAGCATTATTCATAGGAAATTGCTTCCGGAGAGATTATCGCGATTGCAGGGGTTTACTCTCTGCAATTATATCGACTTGCTGAAAACTAAGTAATCAAAAGAAATAAATATATTTATATGTATAAGAAGATAAGTAATAAATATACTTCAACACTTATGGGAGTTGCACTGGCTTCTATTGGTACATGTCTTTTTTACCCGATATTACGTCATTTAACTGTTACATATTCAGAGCTCTAAACAATTATTTAAGCATAAGAAATGGCAGTATAGAAAAGCTTCAAAAACCTTGTCATTTTTTTTAATTCTAAGTCACAAGATGCAGAGGTTTAAGGATTATACGCTGTATATCGTAATTGGTAGGCAGACCGCCATATGAGAATTTATATATACATATACATAGTAGAGAAGTTATATATACATATACATATATATACATAGTTTGATTTCTAAGTGACACTTGGAACTTGAGAAATACACATAGAAATATTTTTTGGAAGAATTATAAATTAATGAAATAAACCCGGTATAGTAATATCTTAACTTAAATCTAAATGTCAACAAAGTATACTTGTAAAAGTTGACATAGTATTTCTATACAAAAAGGCATGAGAAAGTTTTCACGAGTTTATTTAACCATAATTTGCACTTACATATCCTAGAAAGATACATAATTAATAACAGCCTTACGCGCCTATCTCGATAACGACATACACTTGTCGATGGAAGCGGACGAGGTAGCATCGATTTCACCGCAAGAATGTCTGCTTTGTAGTCGTCGACGTATATCCATCTTCGCATTTCTACAGCTAAGTACTAACCAGTTTTACGTTTAATCGTGGTCATTTCCACCTCTCTATTGACCGAAGAATGGTGGATTGGTATTTTTAACAGTCATGAACAAAATTCCTACTCGTTAGCATTTCCTGTCGTATTGAACTAACATGCCGACATAGAAGGAAAACATTTGCACTATCTTTCCACGCACTTACTTATTTATACGTATTCATACTCGTACACAAAATAAACAGCGTATTTTATTAGGTTTTATTGCCAGTATGTCCCGTGTCTTTCAATAATTGTATTATCGAAGAGAATATCTTATGTGACGTATCATTATTATTCGATGATAACATATATAAAAGTTTAAATGCACTTTAGCAAAAGTTAATTTATCACTGTTTTTATTTAATTGAAAGAATACTCGTAAAAACAACGTATTTAATAGTTTTAAAGGTGACTTATTTTTCTTTTATCAAAGATCGATTTAAAAAGTTCTACTTACAAACGGTTATTTATTATTGACAAACGGTTATAAAATATCGTCTTTCAAACATCCTTTCATGCATTTTGTTCTCGAATTTAATTTTTTGCGTTTTTTTATTTTTTTTTAAAGTTTTTAAGTTTATTTGGGAATTTGTGATTTTATCACTAGATTAAATGTATAGTGACAAAATTGATGATTGCGTCAAAGAAACCTAAAAAATGATTCCTTGCACAAACAAAATGTATCTTGAAACCATTGATATTTCTAAAAAATAATTCATTAGGTTTAAAAAAAAATGCGTGTCTTTTTAACTCGTATCATATTTGTAGTTAAGAGTAAACCGTCCGTTTTCTCTCGGTTGATTCCTCGAACTGGCCGCAAGTGACGATGAGTTTAACGAGTAAGACTCGTTCGAAAGCGTTATTGCCAATGCACACGTCCTCTTTCTCATTTTACAACTTGCACAGCTGATCCCAGACTGAGATAGAAATATATATTTAAGTGTATATTGTAATTATACCATGGCGATTATTGTAAATATATGTGTGTGTGTGTATATATATATGTGTATGTATATATATATATATATATATATATATGTATATATATACACACACTCATTGCTTTTGGCTAGCCATTGCACTTTTTTCTGATGAAACGGATTTTGCACGAATGACATTCTGTACCAGACCGGTACGAAACATGGTTTGTTAAAATTTACTTACAGAACGATCGGAGGAAACTATTACATTCGTTATGTTATCTGTCCAGCATCAGAAAAAAAAGATTATAATACATACAAAGGAGACATATAGTGTTAATGAAATACAGAGATTCCTTACCTCGAGGCATAAACTCACAAATAAGCAGTTTTTGAGCGTCCTCTGTAGCTTACGGCCACTAATATCATAACAAATAAAACACATCATGCACCTTTTTATTCGTTACAACGTTTGCAATATCCGTGTAAGCATAATCCAAAAAAAATATACACGAGTCTAGTATAAAAAATATTTTTAACAAAAAAAATATACACGAGTCTAGTATAAAAAGTATTTTTGACATAAAATATTATAAGTTAAAGTTCATTTCGACTAACAGTTTTAGCACTGAGCTTCTAATCAACTACAATTGTCTATACACATATAGATTAACTTAGTTCAGAAATAAGTCATATATGAAACCATACTTCTTTTGTTCTTAGCATCAGAATTGTTTTTAAATCCCGCTGTAAGATGTATCAACTTTAAGGCTTTCTCCGTAACTAATATTTTGAATGGGAAAATATGTTAGTTTGTCTTTGTTGCACGTCGCAACTGATTAACGGATTGGAGTGATTTTTTGCTGAGTTTCTTGGCGGGCCTGGAAATGACAGACTACATTCTATCCCGGAAAATCTCATCCTTAATAATATTATAAATACGAAAGTGCGTTTGTTTGTCATTCTTTCATGTCGTAAAGGAACAACGGATCGGCGTGATTTTTTGCACGGAGTTATTTGGCGGACCGGGAAATGATATAGTTTATTTTTATCTCAGAAAATCTCATTCCTTCGGGAAAAAATTATTTGAAACTGAATAAAACTGTCGGAGTAAAAGACGGCGTGATTTTTTGAAATGCACCATTCGCATTATAAAGGAGCAACAGAGTCACTTCCTGTAATCGCTAATTTAGAGGGAAATATTTTTGTTTTTATTGTTATTTGCTTCATAAAGTTACGGAAATAAAAATTTAATTTCTCTTAATCATTCTAGAAGACGTTACACGTTTTAACGTCTTCTATAAGTTTGTAACTATAACCACGCGGGCGAAGCTGCGGGTAAAAGTTATAATTTTATAAACCGATATTAAAAGAATATTATATTAAGTCTGATATGGAAAATTGTAACGGAATATCTTCTTTCAGGCAAACTTTCCGAGAATCTACAAAATGTTATTTAACGATTACAGAAAATGTTGGCCAAATAGCCGACGAGTATTCAACGAGCGGTTGTATACTAATCGCATTGACGCTCTTGAAATGATATTCAACTTTTTAAGTTGGAAGTTTTTTTTCTGTTTTAAAAATAAGATTTGTATATTCAGTTTTTTATTCCACTTGACTAGTTGCTTAATTTTCTTGGCATCTGTACCAACACCCAATGGCACCTCTATCAACAGGAGCGTCCTCCAAAAATGGCCGAACTGTATCTACAAATCATTAGTGAGACTGCGTTAAACGCAGCTAGGAAGTAACGTACGTTCTAAAGTAAACAAATTACTTAGCACTTCTTGTATAGGTCAATACTATACAATAATCAAAAGTGAAGGCAAATTATGTTTGGAAATTATAATTATAAAAAAATATGTGAGTGACAATATTTTTATATGCATTTACAGTTTTTTATTACTTTTTAATTCAACTGTCGTCACTAATATTTTCAAGTTGTTAGTACCACCTGTCTTGCTTAGTGGGATTGCAGAACCTGGCGAGCGAAACCAAGAAATTTCAACACGTACAGTTTCCTGATCTGTCTTCGATGTTCATAATTAATCGTTCTTAAATTTGTTGAAGTAACTCTTTTGGCTGATGGATTGGATGTTCTTGAAAATGATCCCATTATTTGTGAAGCAAATGGTCTAAATTAAGAGAAAAAGATTACTGTTTACTATATAATGTGTTATTATCGAACCGTTCGTCTGATATATATATATATATATATATATATATATATATATATATTATATCAGACGAACTCGTTCGTCTGAGATATATATATATATATATATATATATATATATATATATATATATATATATATAACTATAGAAACTATCGATTGGTCGATAATCGATTATCATATATTTAAATATTTTCAATAACTTCTCTAAATGGTCTGGACCTTTCGCTTTCCCCTATCAATTGACGGTTAAAAATTTTGTTAATATTTGATTGTACTTCGAGTGTACTTTTTGTAATTGATAAAATAACTAATGTAGGTGTTTTTTATATTTATGACATTAGTTCATATAAATTTTGTTTCTGTAAACTTCGGTTTTTTCGTTTTTATTTAATGTAAATTTGTCTTTTGGACTCAGTACAATTTAAAGTACAGTATATGTTATTTGTCTATTGTGTATCGCGGTTATAAGTCTCATTTTTATGATTGGCATTCGTATTTAATTTTTTAAATTATTATAGTGTTTTATGACAATGTTTGGAATACGACATTATTAATATTAGCTTATTTCATCTAAAATAACTCTCACTAAAAATGCCAGTAATGGTGAATGTAAATGATATACATATTTATTAATTAAACATATTTACTAGTAGAGAAGGTAATAATTTAAAAGAAATTAACAACTCGTTCCAACTACTTACTTTCGGGTGAGCAAAAAAAATTTGATATACTTAAGACCACACTATAGAAGTGAAAAGTTTGGGAACCATTATAATCGTACTTTGTATGTTGGAAATTTGTAACACGATAATGAAAAAAAAACAAAAATATATTACCGTTAATAGTAGTCGGGTACGTACTACGTATACGTACACGGAGACACGTGAACGAACCAAAATAATGCAGCATTTACTCATATTTCGCAGAATTTACTCATTGTTTTCCATAACCATTGGTTATTTATCTGCAATTTGTGGTGCGAATTAAGTCGAGAAAGGTTTACGAATAAAATTATATGTTCCCAATCTATTTACAACTTATTATTTATATATTTATTTACGACGTTAAAAATATTTAATTTGTTAATTTCCTTACTTACAGTTCAAACTTACTTATCTCCTGTGGAAACTCACTGCATGAACGTTGATTACTTCATACCGGACGAAAATAACGAAACAAAAGGATTATCCGACGACGCCATGACGAGGTCAGTTTTTAATATGTACTTTAATCAAACGTAAAAATAATAAGTTTTACAGATTTTCCACCACTATTGACATAAATTTATTAAAATCTTAGATGAAGGGCATCGTTTGTACATGCTACATCACAATGAACACTATAATGTTTACTATACAGTGCCAGGAAATCTACTCCTCGAATTAAGAGTTCGTGACATTACTAAAAAAATAAATTTGAAATCAGATTTTACTGATTTTTCTTAGGGTTTCGAAATTTTGACTACGTTTTATTAAAACGAAACAAGACTCGTTCTCTCAGTTGTTGTATTATGTTATATCCCGATCCTAATAATAAATTATAATCAGATTTTTTGGTGAGGACTTCATGTGGACCATTGAATAACTAGAAACTATGAGCCAATCTGTAATCTCTCTATCAATCACTGGTGTGGTAATATTAAACATTCAAGTAAGAAAGGAAATAATTTCAGTGCATTCGAAGAAAGTAGTTTTTTATATAATTCTATCTACGCTCATTACGTGCATTACGTCTAGTTTTTTGTTCTGTCGTTATAATGACTTTGGCCACGGTTGACAATATCACTTTCAATGTACGTATATTTTTTTTACTATCAAATAATACTCTGAAGGCAATAATCATTAAAGCTTTGTATTTTTTTATTACGTTAATTTTACTAAAGGATGACGTATCTTTTTTTACCTACGCTATGCGTGAAATTGAAGTATTAGCAGCGGTGCCGGTCGGTTGATCGAATATCTAAATCGTGTTCGTGTAACGTTATCATATTTTTAACTCTGTTGTTTTACCTCCGAGTCGGTCATTATTTCATGTATTATTCCATGCATTCTCTTATATCGTAACGGTAATTGTTTGATTTATTACGTAACGATAAACGCTGTCAACCATGTAAAATTTCTATACTATTCGTTTAATGAGGCGTACTATCATTTACAAATTGTTGGATATTATCGCGCCATGTGAAATAAAAATAGTGTTATTAGTTTCACGTTATTGGTAATAAAACTATATAGGAGATTTCTTATTGGTTACATAGCTATTGTATTATCACTATGCCTATATTGATTTCTAGGCGTCGAAGCGATAATTATGTCTGATAACTATGAAGATTTGTCACGTTTTATACTTTTTACTAATTCTTATATTACGAAGATGTAATATTTTGTATCTAAACAACTATAATAATTATATCAATAAATGATGTATACCAGAAAATATCATTATAACGGAATTGCTTATATCGAAAATTCGTGCGCTGACAGATGAGAGTGTCATTCCAGTTCTTGTAGTGTATTGTGTAACTTTTCTACTGTTTTTTAACATTTTTATTATCTCTTCATATTATGTGACTGTTAACGTTTAAATATTTGTTGCTTATTTGACGAAGTGCGTTACATTATTCAAACAAATCGATATTTATAGTATGTAATGTGTAAGTTTTTATTCTTACTACTATTGATACATTCTTTCTTGGTACCCCGCTAATTACGAACTCATTAGAGGTATATAAGTCATATGTCAAGTCCCTGACGTCGTTCGTTATGAACTTTACATATGACTTATATACTTCTAATAAGTTCCTAGACAATACATGTATTGAGCTTAAGAAAGATTATAATGAAAAAGAAAAATAGTTTCATTATTTTATTCAACTTTCAACCTTCTGTTCCGCGGACTCTTGGAAGCAAATACGAGGGTGCGTGCTTCTAATGTAAACTTTCAACCTTCTGTTCCGCGGACTCTTGGAAGCAAATACGAGGGTGCGTGCTTCTAATGTAAACTTTCAACCTTCTGTTCCGCGGACTCTTGGAAGCAAATACGAGGGTGCGTGCTTCTAATGTAAAAGTTGATAAATAATACCAGTTAAATGACGAGCGATTGATTTGTTTGATAACTATCGATAATTATCATGAGGCATATTAATCTTGACAGTTTCCAGCCCGGTTTACTTCTTTGTACAGAAGTCTGTCTGTGGTAGACCAAACTTTGTAAAAATTTGATATTTAAACGTAATCATTGTTATATATGATCATTTTCTCTGATGAAAATATTTCAATTCTTTATTATTGCTGTTTATTACGACTTGAGCAAATGTAGAAAATGTTATCATTTTCATGTTATCTTAAGGTTCTGTGATGAAAAAGGAACCCTTATAACTTTGTCGTGTCCGTCCGTCCATCTGTCATAGCCTCAGTTTGTAGTTTTTGACATACATTCATGAAATTTTTCAAGCATCTTCTTCATATGGAGGTCTCAATTAATAAAAAATATAATAAAATCTAAAAAAAATGTTTATGTACCACCTCCCAATAAAAGTTGGATGTGAAACATTTTTTTCGACCCCTACCGTTTGAGGTGTCGTTGATCAGACCTTTAAAAATGACATTGGAGTTCCATTTACCATTTTCCACTTTTAAGCCCAGTATTTTGAACAATTAAGCTATAAAATGATATCCACCTTCTAATTTTTCAAACTCGAATTTTAAAAAATGTGATAAAGTTCTGTATACCAATATTCGAATAAACGTTTTAAATAAATCCGTTAACATGCGTCAACAATGTCAACAGATATAGAAGATTAGTGAACCCTACTTTGCGCGTGTTCTCCATCACGTACTTAGCTAGTTTTATTTCTATTATTCGATTTATAAGTAAAACAGGTTATAAATGCAAATGCAACCAGTTACTACTTGTTATTTTGGTATATTACAAATCAACGCTAGAACGAAGAACACTGTAAAATTTAATTTGGTAAGATTTAAGACAGTTTTGCATAATAAGCTCTAGAAAACTGAGTTGAACAATTATGTTTTTTTTAAACAGTAAAGTGTTTATTTATGCAAACACACATGCTATCACGAACTTTATATTATCGTAGAACTCCTAACAATTTAAATATGGCACTCCGGGTACCTCTCCGACAAATGCTTTTTTCGACTTCATCGACATTCGTCGTCATAGGTCGGGTAATTTTCACAAAATATTTATAAATTTTACCTTTAAAGCTTCCTTGTAAATCAACCTACTCATTGATGAAAACGGAATAAGATACGTTTTAACTACTAAACGTACTAACTCAGAAAATCTCGTACAGATATGAAGTGGGTTTTTGCTTCATAGTATGTATTGATTTATAATTTTAATTCGTTTTATTTTTTAAATTATTTGAATTTTTTTACTTTAGTTGTTAATTTTTTTAACTTTAATTGTTAAAACTACAAAGATTAGTTCTTTAGTTGTTAAATTAAAATCTATTTAATATTCAAAAATAGAAAGTTGAAATTTCATAAGAGCTTCATTCCTAGCATATTTTGAATTAGTTTTTTTAATATATAGATTAAAAACGATTCATGTCTTTTTTTTACTGACACGATCTTTCATGTATTCATTATAATAATTATATTATGCAAATATATTTGTTGGCGATCGCTCGTTGAACGGTCTCGAGTGTTCTTTCGTAACGGTTAGAATAATATTTTCTTTCTACATTTTGTTAAAAGTGTGTCCATGTGTATTTCTGATTTATTTATTTACGTACTTTAATGTACACAATTGATACATACGGCGAACTTATTGCCACGAGAGCAATTTCTTACAGACAAGCAGATATCAGTTCAGATAGGCTCGACTAGCAGCAGGAAATCGAACCTGAATCACCGCGTGGCGCCGCGCAGTCAAAGGCCGTGTGCCTTTTAAACAACACCACGGCGATGACATTATTCTTAAGACTTATTTCCACTGGACTCGCCCCGCTTTTACGTTTCTTTTGCAAGATTCACTGGTACACTGTATTATGATACTAATTATACACTACGATGGTTTTTTTGTCATATATTCTTTTTACATTTTTCCCACATTTCCAATTTTGATATCACGCGCTGTTGTTTTTATTTTATTCCGATGTCATAATTTTTTATAGCCAGTTCACAGTTTTAATATTAAAAAAACATTCCTCATCTAGCTCGAAATCATCAGTGAAATAGATACATTTTATTGTTACTACTTAAATTTCTACTGCAATTTTGATTACCCGGCTGTCGATTTTTAGAGTTCCGTAGCCAAATGACAAAAATGTAAACCTTATCATTTCTTATTATCCGTTTTACTCGTTGACTATAAACTATATAGATACAATTTGGATAGTTGGTTTTCTGTGAACCGCTCGTTGAGGAAATAGTGGAATTACGAAAAAAATATTAAGGGTGGCACTCCATTCGTTTAACTGAGCGATGCAAAAGAATCCAGTGCACGTAGGCGTGTGGCGAATCGTTAGATAGGTCTTAAAAATGATATAGATTTTCCAAAATAACTTTTTCATTGAAGCCAATGGTTGGTGAGATATGCTCTTCTAAAATCTTAAAGAGATTATACCCCCTCTAACTTTCAACTGAGGTGTGTAAAATTAAAAAAATTAGGTAGTAGAACTTAAAATAAATTTTCAACGAAATCGATCGGTTTGTGTAGTTTTTGAGATGTGTAATGTTTTCGATCCGCAATAACTTTGTTTTTTACAGCATCTTTGAGAAATACAAACTTATAAGTTTAATATTAGAATAGCTTATAATTATAATATACGGAACCCTTCGCGCGCGTGTACGTTTCTCACTTGACCGGTTTTGTATTAATTTATTCACTAATTTCTGGCAAAATCCTGTTGACCGACCAACTTTGATACTTCAATCTCGTGACTTCGGTCATGAAATTATTGGATATAGTCGTGGAAGTTCCATCGTCACCTAGCGGCATGAAATTCGAGGAACAGTAAAGTAAAATGTAAAATTAATTAGCACGACCGAGCATCATTATGCAAGACGAGTCGACGGCGGTTGACAAAAAGTTGGCGGCACGAGCGGTCTCGCGTCGCGGACCGGATCACGATCGATGCTCTGCGACGCTCTCGCGTCGTTCGTTTACGACTTCCCTCGCGACGTCGTGATTGGATATTTTTGCCGAGAGGCCGCCTCCTCGGTCGATGTGATGTCGGTTGCGGTTTACTGCGTGATGCACGAGCGAGGAATGCGATGTATTTTTATTATTAGCGAAGACTGGCAGACGCTCGAGGGCAGGTTCGCAGGCATTATTTTGGACGCCGGGCAATAGATTGCCAGACACTCGTGTTGTTTTCTGTAAACGTTACGCTACATAAAGAGCAGCAAGTGCAAATTCATTTCATATCCTAAGGGTATGCCAAATTAACCAGACTAATAAACGAAGCGTTCGTCACACAGGATCATTTCTTCTTTCGTGTTCGATTTAAGGTTTATGCTTCCCTCTGCAGACCATTTAAATTAGAGAGTCGAGTGATGGAATCCTGTTCCGAAAGTATTTTTGTATAATAAAATTTAATACAGAAAAAATACCAAAAAAAACTAAAAAATTTAAATATATCGTCACAAGCATTTCGTAGAGTATATTATTGTTTATTATTCGGCGGTTCAGCTAAAATACTTAGGAATATCAAGATAAAATAATTTGGTTCTAATTAATGCCATTATTATAAGTAACGAATGGATGAGCGACAGATAAAGGCACGAGTCACACTCGTAGTCTATGCGCTGTTTCGTCGCCGCGTTCTTAAATCGATGTAGCGAGTAGGCTTCTATGCGTTATTGAATACAAAATACAATTTAAAATATAAAAAAATCCGTATTTTATCCCGTTCTCTACCTACACTGTTTCAGCGTTAGTGCAAGGTTTAAACGTCTCGCCGTACGTGCACATCGGGCGCGACGCGGCCTTATGAAAGCAATATAGCGCGATGTGACGAACTCCTTATTCGGCTTTGAACAATGAGCAATACGAGTATTATTTTTGTATTTGGCAGAGAAAAAAAATTCTGTTGTAGTAGTAACTTAATTTTCTTTTTCGTGGAGATTCTGTTTATGAGAATGAAAGGCTTCAACGTAATTATAATTCAGAAAATGTTGAAAATACAAAAAATATTTCTTTTTCAAAGAAGAAATATTTCTCCATAGTGAAGACCTAAATAAAAAGAATGTTATGGATTATTTTCGTCTTATATTTTCGAGAGGAAAAAAAAATCTTGTCATACCGATTAATAAATACCACGATATGGGTAATAAGTAATTTATAAACGATTATTGTTAATATCAAATTATTACTACGCTAAAAACGGAATCTTTATTAAACCATTAATGTGTGTGTCTGTCCGTCTGTCATTGCCGATTTTCTCAGAAACTATCCAATGTGAAATCTTCACATTTGGCATAGTAATAAGTCATATTAACCCACATATTGTGCACTAGCTAACATTTTTAAAAATGTTATTTAATTCTTAAAAAGGGGTTAACTAAAGTGCTCAAATTTTTTTTCATGATTTTAAATTGTATATTTAAAAAGATGTTGCAAAAAATATGTGAAAACAGAGCATCTTTTCCCCCGGTTCTGAAACTACTGAACCTAAAATCATAAAGAAAACAGGGTTAGTAAAATCTGACTAGAGATTACAGGAAAACTATGACGATTGGGTAATTTTACATCTGTGAAAGGCATAATATGCAATATATTTCCGTTGTGAAAAATGAATATTTTAAATAGTTTGATAGAAATACTAAATATCTATACTGTGTAATAAAAAAACTATCTATGTAGTTTATAAGTGCATAAATGTACGGAATCCCCTTGTACCAGGTCTACTCGTACTTGACAGGTTCTTCCATTGACATTTGCGTCAAACTTACGTAAACTTTAGGCTAAACTACAATGTACTTTTGCGCGATTATGCCTCAGGACTTGCGATTTGTACAACATAATGGATACAACAAACACCGCTTAGACGTCGGGTTGTTTTTCATTAAATGTTTAAGTTCAATTAGGCACCAAATGTGTTAATTAAAGCATATTTATGGCACTTTCTCAAAGCCATTGTTAGGCCGAGACGAGAGTCGAAGTGAAGACGCGCCGCACGGTGCAATCTCCCCTGTCACCGTCATCTCGCACTGGCTCGCGTATTCGTGACGTGGGAACGGGGACGATTATATTGTCTAAGGCGTACATTTAATTAGTTTGCGGTAACAGAAATGACGACGTCATGACTGAGATTCTTCTTTTAAAATCTTCCGCTAGTTGAATTTTCTGTGGTTTTTTTTGTTACTACAACGGAAATTCAGCATCAAAATTTTGAGTTCACAACATAGATAGCATAGACAATCCTAACCTGTTATAGATTGTCATTATAAAAGCCATAAATTACAAAAAAATGTTGGCCTCAAAAAATGTGATCACATTTGATAGCGATTCGAATGAGCGTTTCATGATCAGAACAATTTTCACATTCTTTCGTCATTTTATAAGTAGCCACACCTTAGTGTCTGAGTTACGGACTTCTCTATTCATGTCAATATGCATACTCCTCATTTTTTGTTTCCTTCTGAATATTCCTTCTTCATTTACAATGCCAAGTTATGGAAATTCATCAGAAATGAGAGTCCGCTTTCAAAAGCCATCTTGAAAATATATACTATTGGTAACTTCTATTTTTCTTCATTTATTCTTTATGCTATTATTGTCAATGATCATTATTGTATATATTTTGAACTAACTGCTTATATTTCTTAGTTATGGTTAATAAATAAAGTGTTACAGAGTGCATATAAACGGTTAGAAATACATATTTTAGTCTTTAAATTCACTTAATCTACTTTAGTAGATGTTTTATGTGCATACATATTATTCAAGTAAATAACATACAATGTAAAGAACATGGAAACTTCTATATTTTAATTCTTATTTATATAAGCTTATTCTAAGAACATTATTTTTTGCTCATTAATGTATCTGGATATAACTGGAAAAAATATCAGGATATCATCACAACGGAAATACAGCTCAGGATCTCACTGAAAACGTCTGACCAAATAGAACGGGCTATAGAAGGACTAAACAAACTGATTCATGACGCTGCAAACAGGGCTACATCCCATCACAAAACGGGAACTGCTATAGAGCATGTGTACCCTGAATTCATCAAGGATTGTATAAACGAAAGACGTAGACTCCGCAGAGTATGGCAAAACACTCACTATCCTAGAGACAAGACTGCCTTAAATAAAGCCACACAACATCTTAAAACTCTAATCAAAGAATTGGCAAATGAGAATCTACAATCATATCTCACAAAACTGACACATACTAGTGACACAAACTACTCGTTATGGAAAGCTACCAAAAACCTAAAGCGTCCCAAACAACAAGTCACACCGCTAAGAACAAAAACGGGATCCTGGGCTCGCTCTGATAGTGAAAAAGCTAACAGATATGCTGATCACCTACATGAAGTTTTTGAACCGTTTCCCAGCAGTAATCAATATCTGGACAATGAAATAGAGGAGTACTTAAAGACACCTATTCAAATGTGCTTACCACTTAAGCATGTGACACCAAATGAACTGAGGCGGGAAATCCTAAAACTCCAGGAAGGCAAATGCCCTGGCTATGACCTTATCGACGCGACACTTTTGAAACACCTCCCAAAAAAAGGAATACTGTTCATACTCGCTATTTTCAACGCATGTTTAAGACAGTCCTACTACCCAAGCCAGTGGAAAATAGCACAGGTAATAATGATACTGAAACCAGGTAAACCTGCTCAAGAAGTGTCATCTTATAGACCTATCAGTCTCCTTCCGGTAATTGGAAAATTACTGGAAACGATAATACTTAACAGAATGAGGGAACACTTAGCAAATATAATACCAACACATCAGTTTGGATTTAGAGAGGGCCACGGGGCTATCGAGCAAGTGCATAGGCTGGTTGATGTCATAAGTAGAGCATTGGAAAATAAACAATATTGCTCCGCAGTCTTCTTAGACATTAGCCAAGCATTTGATAAGGTATGGCATACTGGGCTTCTCTTTAAAATTAAAAAAATGTTACCGCACTCCTTTTTTCCGTTGATTAAATCGTATCTTGGAAAAAGATGCTACGAAGTGAAATATAACTCCGAAACATCAGAAATGCACCCAATTAAGTCAGGAGTTCCACAGGGTAGTATACTGGGACCAGTACTCTATTTGATATTTACAGCAGATCTACCTACTTATGCCAACACTACCACAGCGACATACGCAGATGATACCGCACTTCTTTCGTCACATGATAATCCCGATTCCGCATCTGAAAGCCTCCAATCCCATATCTCTCTCATCCAAGCATGGTGCCAGCAGTGGCGTATTAAAGTCAACACAGATAAGTCAGCCCAAGTAACTTTCACACTTAGAAGAAAAACCTGCCCACCTGTAAAACTTTTTGATACAGCGATCCCACAATCAGATGACGCCAAATACTTGGGTATGCACCTCGACCGTCGACTCACTTGGCGTAAACATATATGGACTAAAAGGAAGCAACTAGACAGCAAACTCCGCAGCATGTACTGGCTAATCGGCCGTAAATCACAATTGACAGATTCCAGTAAAATGGCTATCTATAAAACGATACTGAAGCCCATATGGACTTACGGCATTCAGCTTTGGGGCACAGCCAGCCATAGTAACATCGAAATACTTGAAAGGTTCCAAAGTAAAACAATGAGAGCCATGTTTAATATACCATCCCACATAAGCAACAAATATGTGAACCTAGATTTAAATCTGAGAACTGTGAAGGACGAAATTGAAATAAACAGCAAGAAATATCAACTCAGACTGGACCAACATATGAACGAACTAGCTGCTGAACTTCAAGGAGAGGGCAGTCTAAGATTCTCCCGCCTTAAGAGGAATAGCGTATCTGAACTTGCGACAAGATTCGCGGACAAAATATGAGGATTGCACCGTTGGGTGCATGTCTTTGCTAAGAATAATTTAGCTGATGAAAATCTGACAACACATTAGATTATTGTTTGAAACAAACAGATCGCTAAGTAGCAGGATATAAAAAAAAAAAAAAAAAAAAATTAATGTATCTACTACAACAGAATATAAATTTGTTATGTGTACTGGCATAAGCTATTTTTTTAAAATCTTCTTTAAACATTAACTATTAGTTAAATAGTTATGATTTTTTTTAATAAATATATTTTTTATGCAACGTATATAAAGGAAGGTAAAAAAGAGTGTCAAAGCCTTGATTCAAAAAAAGGTAAGTAATACAGTACAGTTGATAATAAATTATTTAAATGAATGAATGAATGAAGGGGAAATAATTAATTAGGGAATACAGAGATATCATTTTGAAGAGAGAAATTGTCTGCAATAATTTGGTCATAGAGAGTGGTGCATATGGAGCCTCAGACAAAGAAAAAGTGAAGGGAAAGTAAGTCATATAGTAGTGCCAATTGAAGTTTTAGTTTGATAGTAATGTTAGAAGTTTTATAAATAGACAAACTGGTAAGAAATCATGAATATTTTTTCATAAATCATGATTTATTATTGCTGCATACTACACAAGCAACATGATAATCAATTATATTAGACTACTAGCTTGTAACTGCAGTTCGTGAAGTGTGGAGTGCACAATTTGGGTGAGACTATAAATTAAATTTTTTTTTAATAATTGTAAATTTCTGTGTAAACTCAGTTTTCCCAACTCATGTCAGAATTGTTTATAATTATCTTTTTGTCCTTTGGTGAACCAATCTGTGAGACTTGAATATATAAATCCAATACTACTACATGTGAGAACAGAATAGTGCGTCATGTGTTACGCCCTTTTTTACGACTTTGTTTTATTTGCTTTTATGTGTAACTATGTTTTATTAATCAATACTCTCGACTCATCATAATAATCTTAATCCTATGGTATTCCTGATATTTGAAAGAAGAAGTTGCTTCATGTTTTATCAAAATTGTAGTATCTAGTAATCTAGTAATTTTTGAGTTAGTAATGGTTGAACATACACCATATGTAAGAATTTTCTATATGAAATTTCATAGATTAGTAAATTGCGAAATCACAACTTTCATATAAACATTTTTCAAATTGGTGGTAAAATGTGTTATTATTTTATTCATTATATTTGTTTTATTTTCACATAAACAAGAGAATTGACAATAATCGTATTTTAAACCGTAATATAGAAATGTATTTATGTACTTCCGTTCAAAACAATTATTTCAAGGTTGCTAACATATATTTTACAATCAGATAGATTAAATATGAGTGAGCATAACCTACTTTCTTCATAAAACACTCGAGTAACTGCAGACCCAATTGTTTTTAGTTATTAAGCGAAATCGCTGAGGTACAAAGTAAAAATTTATTGGCATTTTTGTTATTTTTTTGGACAAAGTACTCATATTTATTTACATAAGGAATTTATAAACCATTTTATCAACATAGTACGTTGGTATGTATTTTTATATGACAAACTTTTGTCATTTCATTTCTGTTTACGAAAGTTTATTTACAGAGGGTTATACCGTACCTCAAAAATTCCTTTATATGGTACTATATATAATATTTATTTATTTTATATCATTATTGTACACTATTAAACATTTTCTGTTTCAATAAAATTACAATATAAAAAGAGAGGAAACTAAACTAACTTACTATAATTTGATTTTGATAATATTCTCAAGATTCACTCTATTTTTAACTTTGTAACACATGGCCTATCTCGTTACAGATTACACATGGCACGATCGACTGTCGCTCTTTTTATTGTGGCTTTCTTCACTATTCACATGGCTTTCTGGACCGGTGTTGTTGGTTGCTGGAAGAGAAGTCCAGGGAATATAACAGCTACTGCTATACTAATGTTGGTAACATGTAAGTATTCCTGTAACATTCAATTGTCTTTGATACTATGTTTTTAGGACACGCAAGTGACATGCTGTATTCGTGAACTTTAATTTCATTAATTTGATACAGGTATTAAAGTAACTGCTATATTTATTACAGAAAAGGGAATCACAGTCAGAATCTTAGTACTACTGTTTCCTACATCTCTCGCTATATGTACAGATAACCTTAAAATGCAATTACTATTTAATCACATATTTCTATATAGTTAGACATTGTCATATGTAGAAAAATTGTTTTCACATCATAACTAGATGTGGAACTATATTTATTTATATTTATTATGAAAATAAATATACTTGGTTGCTGTGTAATTTGTTTTATGTATTATGTGTTGATTACTTTTTCAATAATCACTCTAGATTTGACAACAATTTCTTCACCATGGAAATATTATAACTTTTAAGAGCTATATATATCATTAATCATTTCCTTATAAGATGTAGTTATGGCAGTATAATTTGATGAACTTTTTTGTTTGATAACAAGTATTTACTGTGTTTTTATATTCCCTTTAACATATATTTTGAATTAAATGAAACTACGTGATGTAGTATTATTTCTACTATCTTTAATTTCTTTACCACGACCTAGGTTTCGTTGTATTACAACATCTTCAGGTGGGATATTAGCAAAGATATCTTTGCTAATATCCCACCTGAAGATGTTGTAATACAACGAAACCTAGGTCGTGGTAAAGAAATTAAAGATAGTAGAAATAATACTACATCACGTAGTTTCATTTAATTGTGAATAATGAATTTCTACAAAATTAACGCCAAATATATTCAATATATTTTGAACTTTATTTATAGCTAAATTTTATATTTATATCAAAGAACTAGTACTATAAAAATATATTAGCGAGAGATGTTGTCTTCAATTTGTTAAATCTATTTTCAGTGGTCTATCTTGTGTTAATTTCAGTAATATAAGTTAATACACTAATATTTATTAATATGATTAGAAAATAATTATTTACTGTACGATTTATTTTTTATGATGCAAAAATAACTTGCCATCAGAAGAGTTTCTAAAATCACCATGTTTTTACAAAAACTTCCCATTATACTAAAAAGGCATTTTATAATAAACTATTCCTTTAAAATGATTGCTACTATGACTTATTTTACTTAAATGTATGTTGAATCTGTAGGTAGGGCTGTATGGGGAATGTAAATTATGCAAGCATGTTAATTATGGGCTTGAGTTTAAAACTATGGTAACACAATTTTAATTTTTGTTTAAAAAGCAAAATTGATATTTATCAATTACCTATTTTATTTAGGATATGGGATTAAACCTAAGGGAATCTTTTTCATTTTTATTATGAAATATACTTGTTTTTTCAGGTCTTCTAGCTGCAGGTGCGATGGCATTATGGCACGGAGTAGAATTTTATGAAAAGGAGAAAATTGTAGGGGAAGAGTATTATCAGCAATGGCCTAATGTGAGTTTCGTTTCATATAACGGTTTATTTAATTTAATGATAATATATTATGACATAATAAGATATTTTTTCTATTCATTTAAATTTACTTTATGTTTTACACTTGATTTGGTTATATTACAAAAACTGTGAATGTTCAGTGGACCACATGACGGAAGCAGAACTTCTACCATAGTTTTAATTATTAGTTTTTAAAAATATTAGTTTGGGAAGAAAAGTATAAAAGTGATGAAAGGATGTAAAAACACAAAAATTGTATAAAATTAATTAATTTAATAATCTCTGTTTATTTACATCATTATTAAATTGTTTGTTTACATTTTCAAACTCTATAAAGGAAACATAGAGTTTCCTATAAAATAGTTTCATACTGCTCTCTAAAAGGCAGTCAGAATATTGTTAAGAACATATTATGTAAAAGTTATGTTGTTACAATATTTAGACGATATGGTATGTTAGAAAAGAACTAGAAGTTTTTTAAAAATTATGTAACATTTTGTAGGGTTATTTAAATAGAATTTTAATTCAAGATACAGAGATAGAAAATTCAGAAAAATAATATTTTTTATCTTTTACAAAAAATCTTCATTTGATTTCCACTATTATTGAAGTGAGTTATTCGGGAAAGTTACAATGTTAGAAACTGTAGCTTTTTTAAACGAATCATGTAACAGAATTTATAAGCAGTCAAAAATATGAACAAATTCCGTTATATGGGATGAACGACCATCGCAGGTATCAACTTTCCAAATGCTTACTAAATATTGTCTTCAAAATTAGAGTCAAAATTAGAATCCATAATGAAATTTATTACTATTAATTATATTGAAATGTTAAAGTAAAATGCTCCACGAATACAGGTACTGAAAGACAACACGTCGATATGGTACGATTGGTCTTATATATTAGCATGGCTGAGTGTTGGAGTTTTGTTTGCGAGCTCCATCATATTTTTCGCAGCCTCCGCTTGCCTCAGCAAAGAACGAAGGAAAGAACAGCAAACTAATGTCCAATACATAATGCCAGGTTAGACGTTGTACGGACGTACCTTGCTAGGGTGTGGCTGTTTATTACTATTAACATGGCATTTAATTTGGATATTGATGTTGATATATTTTCAAATATTTTTATATATGTTGATAATTGCAATAGTCTATTAACTGATAAGAAAGTGTTAAACTATATTTTTGTTTTTCACTAATTGATTGAGAATTTATATGATCAAAAGTTTTAATAAATTTCAATACGAATATCAATAATTTCGAAAATATATAGCATTGCAATTATTGGCACAAGGTTATATTGGATCACCGGATGCGAACTTGAATGTGAGAATGATGTACATATATAGAACGTATATTTATTGCATTTTGTTCTCATTTTCATCTATACATCAAAAATTTTAAATATATATTGTGAATATATTTCATTGGTAACTGTATTTTCTTTACTGCTTGTTTATCTATATACAGACTGAGAGATCTTAATAATTCCTAATTTTACATCTTTCTCAAACACTTCAAATGAAGAAATCTCTAAAAAATTTCTCTGTTGATATAACCAATTTACATTAGCGATTTCTGTTAAGATATTACAGTTTCTATGTCCTTATAAATCTGTAAACCGTCAACTAAATTTTCTATTAAATAAAATTATTTTTGTCCTTTCCTATTTTATTTTGGTTTAAAGAGCAACCATTTTGAAATTACTCAAATGTCCCGTAAGTACAAAACAATACAAAAGTATACTTCTTACTATACCGTCATTACATTTCATATGAAGTGATTGCATAGAAATTGTTCACTAACAAAGCTTTATTCTCTTTTCTTTTCATGTATTATTTCATATTTGGCTACTACATCTAATGACCAAATGCGCAAAAATCTTAATACAATTACAAAATATCTGGTTTTGAACTCATTACAATTAATTTCAATTGCCGCTTACAATTACTTAAATTAACAAACATGCTGCATAATGATTATTAAATAAATTATTAAATAAATTGCTTATCAATATATAACGTTTGGAAAATAACTTAATTTTAATATTTATTATAACATCTTATGGGGCTTTTGACACTAATGTTCTGTTTACCTTAATAAAATTTATTTGGTTCGAATATGGGTTGGCATATAACCAGATATTACGTGACAATGCGCGCATTTGGTATGATTGGTCATACATGGTGGCATGGTGTGGGGTGGGTTTGAGTCTCGTGTCGGCGATTCTATTCTCATCTGCAGCCATTTGTCTACGTGGCGAGCGCGAGAGGGAAGAAGCATTGAATATGCAATACATAATGCCTGGTATGTATGATACAGTCTCTATTTGATATACGCACGGATATAATAAAATTTAATTTGTGTTAAACATTAACATCTACAATACATTAATTTGACTAGATATTAGCCTTATTATACATATTTTAAAGGATTAGTGAAAATTTGAATTTGCAAAATTTTGCATTGTTTTTATTTTCATTTAGTTTCTTAATTGAAAGACCTAATTACGTTTTTGAGTTTTAGTTACATACATTTAATCATTACATTTGTGTATGTCACATTGATTTATTCAATTTTAAAATTAGCGTTACTTTTGCGTTTAAGCTAATTTTGGTAGAAATATGTATAAAGAATCTTTAAATGATTTTACATTTGATGATTTCAATAAGTTAATTTGAATCTAGAACTGCAAATAAAACTGTAAATAATATACAACATTAATTTATTATTGAATTATGCTGGTTTATATATAAATTTAATTTAAATATTGTTAATGTGGTTAAGCCATATTGAACATATAGCATATTGAATTGACAATGAATAAAGAAATAAATTATGCATAATAAACTAATTTGAAAGAAGATCAAGGAGAGTGTGATAAATTGCAATGTTTTAAAGTGAAATTTAACTGAATAAAAGAAATCTGCTAAAAAATTTATTTATTTTGCAATTATAATGAATATTTAGTAATAAGAACTTCTATTTAACAGTATACTCACAGAAGCAGCAGTATGCGTATGCAGGGTACCCTCCACCGCAACCCTACCCAGGTCCCTATTACCATGGTTCGCAATATGGACCATACAACTACTGAGACGAGGAACAGATGAGGGAATTGGTGGCCAGCAGTTTCCACAACCCTACGCGGCTCACTGTCCCCCAGGAGCCTCCCCATTCACCTGACCTCCGCCCACTACGACAATGCTCCCTTAGAACAATGCACACATTGAAGAAGAAGGACTTTGAAGAAAATGTTTTCGTTTCTTCCGTATCGCCATCGTCTTGCTCATCCCCATCCTCCCCATCGATGCACTTGCGAGGTAACAGTTTGTCCCCCGATCTGAAGACCTTTAACTCCCATACACCCTGCCAACCAACTAGTGAAATTCCAAAGTTATCAAATCGTGTTGTGTATAGACCACTTCGACGTCATACATTGTCACGTATTGAAGAAATCCCTGTAATTACACAGTTAAATGATAAGTCAAACTCAGAGCAGTGTGACCTGTATTCAACACAGCATATCATCCGGCCTCATTCGAGTATTTCAGCTGATACTATTCGAAGTGTTCCTTTCTGTAGGAGACACACAACGGATGATTGTATTGACTCACCTCAGTACATGGAACCGAGGAGCGGATACTTATCACCAATTTCATCTCCTTATGGCAGACCCACTTCTTCTTTGTACAATGTACCCTTTATTATATCCGGGCAGATCTTGCCCCGTCACTATTTTCCTTTGGAGGGAGATGTGCAAGCGTATGGGTATCCATATATAAATAAACACAATAAGTATAAATGGACATGTAATGTTGGAAATAGTAGTGCATATAATAATCTGTATTTAGCATTTTTGTATTAAGTGAACACAAGATGGCAGCAGTTAGGAAATAGCGAATTGGACTGCGTTCATAAAGAACAAATGTATTTAAAGTTACTTTTATTCAAGTTGAGTGCAATAATATTTCAAGTATCCATCTCAATGCATTCAAATAAATTGTTACCATAAAGCTTTTCTATGTTTGTAATATAAATGGAGTTTCCTTGCTTTTTATATAAGATAGATGTGTATATATGTACCTTATCTTATAATAACTTTATTTTGCAAATGCTTGTATAAAAATCATATATATTATAGCGCAGTCCAGTTAAGTTAAAGCCCTGATCCCTCATAATGTTCCTTCTGCAGATAATAATCAGAAAAATTTTAATCATTGCCGAAAATGATCTATTTTGTTAAGAATATCAACACCTGACATGGCAATCAACACATAAGTCATTGTGTATTAGTATAATGGGTATTATAAAGGAAGAATATCTCTTACATATACAGAGTGATTTGTTTCATTAAGTATATTATAAATGTCTTGAATTTCCTTTTCTCAAATTTGTCATTTCCTTTGGTTAGGTTTGATGTTCGTAATGACATCCGTAATTGTTATAATCAAATATTGACCAAGATAAAATTTAAGTACTTTTCTTAATGAATGCTAAGGCAATTTTAAATTATTTCAGTATATTTAATTGTTCATTAATTCAAGCTCTTATTTACCATCTTGTGTATCACTATTTAATAAAAGATTTCTAATAACAATTCAAAGAATTTATAATCATTTCAATCGCTACTACTGCAACAAATTTACAATATATACACTATATTGGCCATATAAAAACTTAATGGAGTATTTAGTTTTAAGTCAAATGGAAATTTCTTCAAACATTTCCTTTCATATTCTGAAACATTAAGAACAGAAAATCACTTTATTCTTATTAATGGACAGTATAATGATTAAATAATACATCTAGTGCCTTTTCTGACGATAAACAATGCTCACTAACATATAATATTTTATGTATTATACAAAATAAAATAAGTTAGTCGCTAAGAATGTAGGTTATTCAAAGTTAAATGTAACAATATTGGGTTCATTTTTGAAAAAAATAGTTTGTCTTGTAGTATAAATAATCATTAAGAACAGTTCAACTTTTGTATTCTATATCTTGAATTTTAATTGAATGTGTTCTATATTATGATAAAATATTTCGTAAGATATAACATGAACGTAATAGTTTATCTACGTAAATATTTTTTTAGTCTAAATTTAATTCAATAAACTTAATGATTGTCTCCTAAATATTGAGATATTCAATATTATAAGGTATTGATAGTCATTTCAGAATAATGTAATTAATTATTACAATTATACTACAATTGCCCTACAATTTATTGGCAAAATTGATTAAAATAGGTAACGGAATATAGAATATTTATTGAATGTTATATTTCGCCTGAACGGTGCTGATACTAAATAAATTAAAGAATTGAAATTGCCATGAACCAAGGTATAGGCAGTGATTTTTTTATTGTTTTTTGAAGAAATTGTTTTAGCTTAAGGTGACAACACAAGACTTGTTAGCAAATAATATGTAGAGTTAGGCAATATACAATTGTGTACATTAAATTACATTATTAAGGTAATAGTGAAGCACTCACATTGTAATTACAACCAATTTCATAGAGGTCTTACAATTTAAAATAAGAATAAATTGTCCTTTAAATAGAGAGGAGAAATCCTCAGGGATGCAAATACATATGAATCATTAACCAAGTTAGCCGAGATCACATATACATTATATGATATATGAATTGAATTTATTATGATAAAAGCAAGTGGTGCTAAATACCTACCGTTTCAAATGTCACAATTGTGATAATGTGAAAATGAGAAAATTATTCGTTTATGTATGTTGGTTATCTTTATATATTTTGTATTTAAAACAATTTTGTAAGTTTTTACTTATTAATCTATCATATTTCATAAAATATATATTTTTATAAAATTTTACCTTACAACTGAATATTTTAATGTATTTAAAGAAGAATAAAGTATAATTTGTAAGTTTGTAATCTAGGTCTTTTATTCAAAGTCAACAACATCCAAACGTGAATGTTATTTTCGACAGTTACTGATTGTATATAGGGCCTATGAAATGCTTGATATGGTATTGTGAACAGCTAAGATTTTTAAATATGTTGAATATTCTTCAAATGAAATGTTCCTGTATGATTGCAGTCAGGATACGCCTTCACAGTCTAGAAGTTACTCATTGAGAATGAATGAGTTACTCAGTATCGATATCTGGAGTATCATTTTGGTCACTGCAACAGAGAACTGGAGGTTCGTCAATCGAGGACCATTCATCTTCACTTTCATCAGAACTTCAATATATAGTTCTGCGAGTACAATTTGTAGGTAGGGGGACATATTCACTGTCGCTTTCATTGTCACTTTCTAATTCTGAAAGATCTTCGATATCACTATCACACAAAAAATCCAATAAACGATCATGCACAATTCTTTATCATTTTCATCGTCAAATTGTCTCATGTCTCTCGAAATAATGTTACTTTGATCAAAATTACAAAGATTTTGTGAAGTGTGCACCCTTTCCGATTGTTAGAATAGCACTGAATGTGTGACAAAGCAGAGCATTGTGTGAAGGGATGACTCTACTTAGTTGAATAGATTACAGTCATAACCAGAAGTACATACATGTGTTAGAGACCCAAATTTTGTCCTTTGAAATTCATATATCTGCATGTTAGCATCTCATTACAGCAATAAAAAATATAAAAATAAACGTATTTATACGTTACCTGCATTCTACTGCTAGTCTATAAAAAACATATTAATACATGTCCCATACTGTACTACCAGTCAACGTAAAGTGTATAAATACGTTTCCCGCATACAATATGTTAAAAGCTAAAAAATGTTAATGTTAATATTTTTGATCTTACACAAATGTGGTGGGAATTTTTTAATAATTGTTAAAGTCGCATTTATGTTGTCAAGCTTTGTTAATAAGTATATATTACAATTTGGTAAGTAATTTGTAAAGCAAATGTTCAATGAAATGGTGTATTAATCAATGAAATAGGATTTTCATATTGAAACGTGAAAGAATGGTTCGTATTTTCTAGTCCAAACTAATTTAATGGACTTTTTGTTTTAGTTATGGGCAAATTGAACCATACATTGCATTTCAATAAGAGAGTTTTTACTTACTGTAGCTTCTGTCATCATTTGTACTCGAATTCAATTTGTCAGAATACAATATGTTTTTGCAAGTATCTGTTAAATTACCAAATATGAAGAATATATATGTACCGTAAAATGGTCCTACTTTGCGCCAAATCGGACAGAATTTAAAAGCGACATCTAAAAAAACCTAAACTATTTTTTTTGTTTTTATTAATTCTGAACGCTTCTCAAATGTCAAAGGTCGCTATTGTGACAAGTGACGGGCCACCATTGTATCTATGGTTTTTGTTCTGATTGTCAGAGGGTGCACATACATTTTTGCAAAATATTTTAGTTGCTTAAATCCTGTGCCATCTCCGGAATGATCGACACTATAGAGATGAATTAATCATGATATTTTTAGTAGTTAACTAAACTCTAACTAGTCGATATTATATCGATTTTGGATCTTTTTACAGTTAGCAAATTATAGGTTATTTTTTTTCATGAGTGGTAGTATTTGCTTCAAATGGGGTTACTTTATGCTGGTGCAAATTAACCCCTTTCTGGTGCTATTGTATAACTATCTACTGTTTATTGTTATTTTTATATGGTTACCGCAATATGCCGTGAAAATATAAACGGAAGCTTGGTTCTAGACGATACTCAGACTATAGTAACGAACGGCTTGAACACTTCATCATTCCCCGTCGGACTCTGGTATACAAACTTAAAATGGTTCATAGGCTCCAGGGCCGCCACCCACATTCACAATTGTAGAAGAGGATGCAATCGCAACGCACGTAGAGACGATGAGTAATTACGGGTTTCCATTGACAAAGTATGATCTCCATATTACCATTAAAACTTACCTCAATAAATGTGGCCGTACTATACAAAAATATAAAAATAAGTTACCTGGAAGAGATTAGGTGAAACAGTTTTTAAAACGTCATCAACATCTGACCATGCATTTGGCAACAAACATAAAAAGAAGCTGAGCAGCTTTAAACAAAGAAATTTTGGAGGAATATGTTACAAATTTAAAGCCCGTGTCAGAAAATGTCCCTCTTCGCATATTTTCAACTATGAGGAGACAAACATAATAGACGACCCTGAACAACAAAAAGGTATTGTTCGTCGTGGTTGCAAATACCCAGAAAAAATATGTAACTCTTCTAAGGCTAACACATCTATTATGTTTTGTGGGAGTGCTGCTGGAGACTTGATGCCCTCTTATGTGTTGTATAAATCCATAAAACTATGGAATACCTGGACTGAAAATGGACCAAAGGGTTGCCATTACAGTAATTGGGGTGGTTTGATACTCAAATATTCTCATACTGGCTTGAATCCTCATGATACCAAAACTGAAAAAAATGGAGGGAAGAAAGTGTTAATTAGGGATAATTTTGCCACCCATTTGTCCATTTATGTTTTGAAACTTTATCGGGAAAATGATATTGCATTTGTCTGTTTCCCACCAAACAGTAGCCATATAACTTAACCGCTAGACGTAGTGGTTCCCGCTCCTTTGAGTGGAGGAAAATTTACAAAGACTGGAAAGCATCTACAGAAGGTTCTAGGAATTCCACAGTACTGAAACAAACTTTCCCGATTTTATTAAAAAAATTACTGGAAAATATAAAACAAAATGTGGGGGAAAACTTAAAGAGCGGATTTCGAAAATGTGGCATTGTACCCTGTGATGTATGAGAGTTGCTGAAGAGAATGGTGAAAACGAAAACAATGAAGCAATGTTTTCTTTTTTTTATTGACCTTTCAGAAAAAAAGCGGAATTCAATAAAAGTTTCAGCACCAAAAGGAAGAAAAAGAAAATTTTTAATTTTAGCTGGGAAAAGTATCTGTCACGAATTAAACTTGGACTCGGATGAAGAAAATTCAACAACCCCCAGAGTTGATAATGATCGTGATTCCGATCACTACTCAATACATGACGAATCTGATGATAATCGTACCTTTTCAGAACCAGATAGTCTTGAAGAATGTGAACTTGCACCGGAGAGATTGCAATCTTTCGAGGAATTGAGTTATGAAAAGTATGCTTTTTTCGTCGCAAAATATGACAATTAACTACATCCTGGTATAATAATTGATTTTGACAATCGAGATGCAACAGTTGAGGCAATGTGTAGGTTCATAAAGTCCTGGAAATGGCCTCAAACTAAAGATGTAAATTATTACGAGTGGGAAGAAATACTTCAGAGCAATGATCCTCCGAAAAAATTTCGAAAGGTGGTTTTTTCAGTATTAAAGAACTCGATGACTTCTACTAAGACTTTGCATCATAGTTCCTGCACGTCAATCTTTGCGCCACCAGTTTTTTACTTACAGTTGTGACTAATTTAGTATGTGGTGCATAATAACCATGACAAAGGGATTACTTTGCGGCCAAAAAAAATTTTAAAATAATCTAACTGATTATGTGCCATTTCTAATTAATGATTCAAATTTTATTATCTAATATGTACACTTTCAATCACCAAAACTTTATTTCCCAGATGTCAATAGTTTTTTTTTATAATTTCAATTCAAATGACACGCTTTGCGCCTAATTGTGAATTAGGTGCAAAGTAAGACCATTTTACGATATTGATAACTTCCTGAATTAAAGCAGTCACTGGCATATATCATCCAGTCCAAACTAATTGAATACACATTTTACATCTGGCTATATTCATGTCACTAGTTGGATTAAATTTTAATAATAGAATTTTTGAATTCCTATTTAGAATACTAATAAATAACCTTTCAAAATACAATGTATGTTTTTGTAAGAATTTATTAAATTACCTAATGCGAAAAATAAATAAGTATTAATAACTTCCTAAAAAATGATTTCTAATTGGTGCTACTTTCCTGTAGATACATATAATGATACAAGTTCTGTGGATACAATTATCTGTAATATTACCTATACACTTGAAAATGAATTATATGTTTATTAATGTTAGAGGGATGGATTATTAGAAAGGAAAAGTGTCATAAATAATACAATTATCAAATCTTTTCAATACATATAAATATCAGCTATGGGTGATGTCATTCCAGTTGTAAAGAATTTTAGTAATATATTTAACAAGTAAAGTTGTTTATAAATATAGAAATAAAAATTAATACAATTAGTAAAAGAACAAGTAATACTGAATCCGATAAAACATTACTAATAATATTTACCTTCTATAGTATTGATTGAAAACCAATGAAGCAAGTGTCACAATAAACCAAGTAAGTACAAAAATGAAGTAAGTGTAAAAATTAAAAATATTCCGTAAACAGATCCAAATAATGTACATAATAATTTAATGTTTATCGGTATTTAAAAATAACACATGATCTACTTATGTTAAACTTGCAAATCATTTTGCAAAAGCCTAAACCGGTTGCAAAATATGAATCAATAAAAGCTTGTCGGCTCGCAAATACCGAACCTGTTTTTCCTGAGAACTGAATTTCCAAGAGAACTGGAACTTGATAACTTTTTCCAATACCTGCTCAGTTTCCTCGGGAAGCTGATCATTACATAAATAGCTATGTTATATAACAATGATATTGACTATAGTAGTCAACTTATTATCCATGCCACGGCTTAGACATGGGAATCGCTTCTTCCAAACGCTGAACATTCTTTCCACTATTTTTCTTGTTGGAGTTTACTCATATAAATAAATAATAATAATAATTTACTCATATAATAAATATAATAACAGTTTACTCATACTTTTATACAGCACAGTATTTCACATTTAGGTATTATAAATAATTAGGATTGATTATATGTACAATATGGGAAGTTTACACCAAAAATGATATTACTGCAACCATCTACACATCATTACTACCTGACGGCGCTGGCGGCATTTTGCGCTGTTCCTATTCAAAATCATAGCTAGTGTCTGGGCGACTCAACGTGTGCCTCTTCTTGAATTATTTATATTTTATTTTGTGTTCCAGAAAAATTTATTACATTTGTATTTGACTAAAATATGTTTTTACCTGAGCAGAAATGTAAGAATATGAATTTTTTTAATGTTTAAAGCACATTTTTGTAGTTTCTATGTTTTTTCTAAATTAAATAGATAACATCATTATATGCATTAATGAAACTGTTCTCATTAGAACTATTATTGACAGCATAGAGCAACTATTTCAATCAATTTAAATTGCTCATATATTTATGAGTTTGACTTCACTACTACTTGTTACAAAATTATATATTAATCTATAAT
This sequence comes from Druceiella hillmani, assembly GCA_039881145.1. Classification (NCBI taxonomy): domain Eukaryota; kingdom Metazoa; phylum Arthropoda; class Insecta; order Lepidoptera; family Hepialidae; genus Druceiella; species Druceiella hillmani. Next base: position 6,481,247 of record JAYKKI010000007.1, read on the forward strand.
AAATTACATTAATGAATCAAAATGTCAGGGTTAAGAATACTGTAGTGCAAGAATTACCTTGAAACTGTAATAAAACTCTGTTGAGTAATCAAATGTGGCCTGCTTTACATCATCCAGTTAATTTACAAAACTGATCCATTTAGAAATATCTCGCCATCACACTAATCTCTTTATTATGGGTTGTAAGATGGTTATTTAGAAACAAGATTATTCTTGAAATACAATATAAATTTTGTAATGAATCATATGTTGGCCTTATTATGTTACAAATGCTGATGCCGTTTTATTTATTTTAATCATTATTGTCGTCTTATACAGGATTAAACTTTGGTCAGTGACTGAATTTTGAGGAGCAATTAAGAATCAAGTATCAATCAAGAATCAAGAGTAAGAATCAAGAGTAAATCATGAAATGAAAATAAAGAAGAAAAAACGTAATTTTTTTCTTTTTTTTTTCATTTTATGATTTAGTTACTGATTCCCAATCTGTTCTCCTTATGCTTTGCTGATTCCTAATCTGTTTCCAATTCTGGTTCTGAATCACCATCTTACGACCTGAGATTTCTTCATTAACAATTTCTATAAGAGGCATAGTAAACTACCTTAATGGTGAATTTAGTTATTCAATCAGGCGAACCAACTGACGAAAAGTCACATATTTTATCAAGGAAAGTTCTATAATAATGATATGTATGTAATAATAATAAACAATATGAATATTAGATTCATAATATTTTTCATGTTGTTGAAAGTGAAATTTTTTTCTTTGACTTATTTGTGGATAACCTCATTTTTGGGACAATATGACTTGTGCTTTATTTATTACGCTTGGCCACTCTTGCATTCGATCGTGTTACTTGATGTTTCAAAGAACAACATTATGGAAAAACATCTTTTTAGCTATAATGGGTGTATTCCTGATAAATTAATATAACTTAGGGCGTCTTCACATTAGGTCGCAAGCAGTGTGGCAGCAGCGCGATAGCAGCAGATGCCTTCTCATTATAACTATAGTAGCGCGACGTCTTTAGATTAGGGTGGCGCACTTAATTCCAAAATGGATTCGAACTGGATTCAACGAGGAAATATCATTGTTGCTCCTGCTTTTATTGGTTCTTTTTCGGCGCCATCGACGTGATAAGAAAAAAATACAATACTGGAATGATCCTTTGTTTGGAAATCGGCGTATGAATAGTAATTATGTAACAGTATACAGAACGTTAAAAATTGTACCCAATAATAATAAATACTTTAATTACGTTCGAATGTCAAAAAAGTCTCGACGAATTGTTACGCCTTGAGAGTAGTGTTCAACGTCGTGATACTCGATTTTGCAACAGCATTTCCGCACAAGAAAGACTCGTTATAACACTGATGTAAGTCTATAAATGACCCCATTTATATATAAATGACCCTATTCGATGTTTCATAAACTTATTTTTTAATTTGTATCGATTATATTATTTCCCGCCTGCCAAAAGAAGGGTAATGTTTTTCCCGCATATGTATGTGTATGCACTATCTAATATAAATAAAAATTTGAAAAATTTATCAGTTTGTTTGTAGTCGTGGTTTTTTATTTTTATTAATAACTTTAAATAAGTAGCACCATAGATAACCATGTAAATAATAAACGTTAAATTTATTGAAATCAACTTTATTATAAAAAAATATACCTGGGGGAGAGTCGGGTAGCCACGGACACATAAGCAAAACTCTTTTTTTTAAATGGACATAATTAGACATTTATTTAGTATCAAAACGTTAAATAAAATATATATAAAGTAGTTTAGTACAAGTACCAATCAGATAATTTCTTTATGTTAACTCTAATCAAGTCTAACAAACAGTCTTCAATTTTTGATAATTATTTTTTTGGCGGGTAGCCCCGGACATACATATTAGCGATGACCAAGTCGTTCTTTGGCTTTGCAGACGTCGCAAAAATAGTAAGGCTGTGAAGGATCAATATCCACGCATGCTTCATGCGCCCAGTCTTTACATTTATGGCATTGTATCCAAACTTCTTCGAATGTTTCTCCGCAAATGATGCACTCTGTTCCCTGATCTCTTGACAATTCTTGGATGTTCTGTTTGGTTTTCATTTTTTTTATCGTGGTTGTTGCACCCTTCTTTTTAGTCACTGACGCTTTAGCTTTGTTAGTTGCATTTGCATTTTCCTCCACCAAAGCATTTTTAAATGGAGAAGATGTGAGAATCTCGCTCTTTTGTGTTTTTCGTGAACGCGTCGTGAGTCGTTTCTTGGATGCATCAGGAAGAGGAGACAATTGTTTAAGCAATTGTTCTGTTGCACAGGATTGGCTAGTTGATGGCTGGGAAGAAACAGACCTTGCGCTGTTTATTGGTTGAGGTAAGAGAATAGAAGTTGTTTGACAGTCGTAACTAGTTGAAGGCTGGGAAGCTGCATCAGTGAAAGTCTGTAGTTCAGAATTTTCACTGTTTGTTGGGGGGGATACCAAGCTTGACGACGAGTGCTGGTTGCGGCTTGTTGATGGCTGAGACGTCGCATCAGTGGTTGTGCATGTAGGATTTCCACTCGAGGCTGGCTCCTGTTCAATATTGGTCATTGCAGATGGCAAAAAATCCAATTCATTGAAAATGTCACGATCAAAAGAATAAATTCCTGAGCATCGGAACGCACTCTGCGTCTATGTCTAATCTAGCTGCTTTAGTAAAAGCCACGTTAACTATAGCAGCGATGTCATGGTCAAGCGCCTGGATTTCGTCTCAACCACACTGCACTTTCCGCAGCAAATGCCGCTTTGAACGGCTTGAAAAATACCCTGTCGGCTGTAGCTTGTGTGTCGTGTGTGGTGGAGTGCTGAGCATATGGATGTTGTTATCACGAGCGTACTCTATCACTGCTAGCTCTTTGTGGCTTCCGTGACCATCAAGAATCAAAAGGACTGGATTCTCCTTCTATGGCTGCACATGGTGTTTGAAATGTTGTAACCACGTCAGAAAAATCTCAGCATTCATCCATCTACTTTCGTGTGGAACAGCAATACTTTCAGCTGGAGCTCCAATCATCAAACGACCATTTTTGTCCATCGTTTTCCTCGGGAAAATGAAAAGAGGGGGTATAAAGTGGCCAGTCACACCCATAGAAAATATTAACGTGATATTTTTTCCCCTCTCACCTGAAGTCAACTTGCCAACTTGCTTTTTCCCTTTTCTAGAAATTACTTTTTCAATCTTGTGAACAGTAGAAACTCCAGTTTCATCAGCATTGTATATTCTGGATGCAGAGAATTTCTTTTCCTGTAGTAATTTGTCGAGATGATCATAAAAGCGGTCAACTTGAGGTTTGTTGAACCCAACTGCCCTCGCAATGCTGCTGGATTCTGGAGTTCTGAGTGCAATATCTGGATATTTCTTTAGAAAGCTGTAATAAAAGTCCTTGCCGCCATTTTTTTTATCTTTGTTAAACCTATGTGGAATGTTAAGGCGCTCTGCAAACTGAAATACCAATATCAGAAACTCTTGCTTAGTTAACGGCATCAGGCGATTATCAAGATAATTTACATTTGCTGTATTTGTTGATTGTACAGTTGCTGTAAATAACCTTCTGAGAATGTGTTTACAAATCTCCCCAGTTTTGGCACCAATTTAACCTCTTGTCCACTATTAAGAGCTTTTATCCGATCCTGAAGAGTACTTCTTAGCACCTCATACCTGTCAACTGCTTCTCTAAGCGAAAACTTCTTTTCGTTAACACTTTGTATAGCCTGTTTCATTTTATCTGCATCCCAATTCCCTCGTTCAGTCACTTTTTCCTTAAATTTTGGCATTTTCCAGGGTGTCTGCAAAAAACAAATAGACTATAATTATTCTCCTTATCATAAAAAAACTATGTAATACAAAACAAACCCGACAGAAATACTTAAATAAATATTTTTTCTCCACTCAAATAGTGTTCGAGGGTACCCGACAAAATTGTGTCCGGTCTTACCTGACCGTTTCGTTCCAACGTTCTATTTATTTAAACAAAAACCATCAATCCTAGCGACATAAAATAACCTACCCTTTTAACTATAACAATTACTGCTTAGAATAATTTATAAATGTGATAAAAGTACTTACATTCAATGTCCATAAACTGTATTTGAAAAGTAAACGGCGCGCGAAAAAATCTAGGTGATGAAAACAATTAACTGTCACTTGTTTTCCGCTCGATAATTACGTCATTACTGCGGCGAATATTCAACTACGTGGCACTGCGAACATTTTGACGCGTGTACTACTTATCTATGTGTGCGTGTTTGCCTAGCAACGACAGTGGACGAGGCTACCCGATACTCCCCTATAATAATTTGTTATGGCATCGAGCTGTCATCAAACATATGTGTATCAATATTATATTCTGATATTGTACTCGAATAATCTGACTGAGCCGATGGTGGAGTATCATAGTGATTGTCAGAAGATGAAGTATTCAATTGTTGGTCATGCGTGTAGTACCCATATTGAATTATTGGACTGGTATATTGGATTATTACATTTTCTAATTATGCTCATTAACTCCATTTTAGCATCCATCTTTTTCTCCTACGGTATCTTGTGAAAATCATCATACAATGATAATAAAAAATGCATATCGGGATCATGTTTAGGTTGGCTATTAATAGTCTGGAATTTTTTCGCGATAAGAGACATCACAGCAGTATAATGATCTAGAGGTACTTTACGTTTCTTGGCTGTAGATGTTGTAGGTACAGGTGCCGCTGGTGATGGTGTTGATGGTGGAATCGATGTAGGAGAATTAGCAACATAATTTTTTTATCTCTCACGAATAACTGTCCCTAATACTTTTCTATTTTTTTTTTGTAAATCGGTTTCAGATATTTAGGTATTGCAAAAAAATATATTTCAGATATTTAGGTATTGCATGTACAATTCAATAATCAGCCATATAATCAAAGACACCTGCAAACGGTATATATACGGTACTATGTACGGTATCTTAAAAGAAAAAACGATTCTATCCACGTCATTAGCGGACTGGAAAAATATAGCACAAGAATTTGAAATAAGTGCAAACTTTCTGCATTGTCTCGGAGCAATTGATGGTAAAGATCAATCGCATCAGAATGATAAAACCAGAACACAGCGGTTTATTGTACTTTAACTACAAAAATATTTTTCAATTGTATTTTTAGTTATATGTGATGCAATATATATATATATATATATATATATATATATATATATATATATATATATATATATATGGTCGTAACTTTGGAGGGGTCACAACACGAAACGCTTTTGCCGACTATTTTGTATCGACCAAAGGGAAAATGTCATGGCAGAAAAACATGATTTAGGTGCGTCCTGTTGCCTGAAAAATAATGAAGATACGCTTAAAACATACCTGCTACACTTTTTTCTGACCCAGTTTAATTGTTGAAATTTGGGATAAACAATTCACTGTTGTTGTAATCATCGGTCCTCGAATTCCACAAAGCAGTACGCATTTGAACTTCAATGCTAAATTGTTCTGTGTCGAATTCGCTCATTGTGCAATATATACATGCCCTTGCAACACTGGCTCGATGCCGACTGATCGCACGCGGCTGCCGCGCTACCGTCCGCTATGACAATCACGTGTCGTGCTGCTCTTTTTAGTATGGAAGTCGGCTGTTTCTAGGCAGCGAGACAGTCGCGCTACTACTACTGCCGCGCTGTTTGCGACCTAATGTAAAGCCGCCCTTAAGGTGATTCAGTTTATGATATAGTAAGTCTAAAACAGTGTCACTGTCAATAATAAGAATTAATAGAAAGTTTAGATGCTTGTTAGAGATTAATTATATTGAATGGCTTGTTTTTAACTTATCTCTGATAAGCTGACAACTAGTCGGAGAAAATTTTCCATATTATGAATCATATTATTGTCATATACTTCTAAATAGTGTGAATTGTGATTGATTTTTTGCTTTTCATATGCATATTAATTTTATTAGAATTACGTTCAGAAGCTTAATTACTTCGAAATGTTAACTATATACTTTTCTACTACTCTGTGACTTTTTAACATATTAGTTAAGATTTAATAATGCTCTATTAAAATAGTTTATGATCACTGACCTCGTTTATAATGTTCGCTGGACTGGCTGTACCACATATTAGATTGGCTAATAAGTTATAAGCGGCCTAACTTTAATAGTTATATTTTTTTAATATATTTCCAATTTAAAATTAATTAATTGTCAATATAATAATCACCATCATTTTGTACTACATGTCTCCAACACACTGGCAGGGAGTAGCTAGCATCTGCGTAAAATTTAGGTGGCTGGGAATGAAAAAAAACGGCTTATGAATTGTTATATGATGCCTTCATCATCAAAGCCTAGCTGAGCGATCTAAACAAACAATAATCAGTGAGTGCAAGGTCTGAGGAATATGGAGGGTGGGGATTTGTGTCCAACTGACATCCAAAACTTTAAGCTTGTGTTTGAGTATATGAGGGCCGGGCTACGACTATAGCTGGTCCAGGCTAAGTTCATGTGGTACCCCCACACCGTATTTAAAGATTTTCCCAAGCGGTGTAAATGATATTTTATTCTCTATAGGTCTGTGGTAATACCCGAGCTAAGTTGCTAGCCAGTGTTAATCGACTATATTCTGCAATTAACAATTTTAACCTATCGCTATCCTAGTATATATATATATATATATATATATATATATATATATATATATATATATATGAAATTGGTGAATTTTTACATTTATTTTGGGCGCTACTGGACTCTACAGACATCTAAACAATGTGTCAATCATCTAATCAATCATTCGAGCCAATCGAAAGAAAATTAAGTGTGACGAGTGTTTAGTTGTATGTAAATTTGTAACATATTATTTTGAATTGTAGAAACGTTACTGCTCTCATTGTTCAAAATCAAACAGGTAGTTTAATTGTACCTTTTGCAAGTTTATTGGTAGAATCATTATTCCGCCAAGCTTATAAAAATATTAAATGTAAAGCCGGGTATCCTGCGACCATATTTTTATTCGAAATGTGGCCTAACATGTTTTTCTAACAAAATAGGGGCGTGGTAAAAATATTTTGTCGAACAAAAACATGCAAACATGTTATCCGAGACGAATGGATAACATTCCTCGTTCGCCTGCGGGGAAGGAAAATGTTTATTCTGCCGTTGCTTTCAAACATCGCACACGTCACTCACTCCTGATGTTTACAATATCAGTCGGAGAAATATTAAAATTTGTGTGTTGAAGATAATATGAATTAGAATAAAGACAATACATTGTTGTTTATTAATTTGATCGGTTTCTTTTTTTTGTATGAAAAATAACGTCAAGTACGTCTTTCTCATTTGAATTCATTTGAGCTCAAATGAAAAGTTAATTAAATAACATTGAGCGTTAACTTTTCGTTTGTAACGCAGGAGAGATGTTTTGCTAAAATGTTCACTAAACATATTTTGTTAGATTTTTGATGCAGCAGACCCGCCTTAAACCACTAATGGAAATAAACTTTCCTGTGGTATTAACTGCTCAAGTACTTCAGAATCTTATGTATAAAACGAAAATATTCTTTCCTGACTAACAAAATCAATTTAAGTAATCTTTGAAATACTTTTGTATTGATATACTTTGATATATTTTCATTTTTATATTAGTTAAACAAATTAACACAAAATATATAGAATCTGTCTAAAGGTAGTAATACAAATATTTGCTGTATATTGTAGATGTTGATATATGGAATTTGTTGACAGGGAAAATTTGGGCCCGCCACTGATTGTAATCAATTCATTCTTACTCAATGTTACTTGTGTTTTTTTATATGTATTTTATATTTTATTCGAAAATAGAAACTTAAGAATATTAGAAAATTTTCAATGGTATATTATTAGGTTAATTGTATAAATAAATTTATGAAAACTTGATAGGCTGTATATATGCTTCAATCTATTAAAGTTTTTATCTATTTATTTTGTCATACTGTCTCATCTCTAATCTAATGTGAACCTTCACTAACAGAGCTAAAATGGCGATAAGCAAATTCTGTCATTATGACTTTGTGCAAACTAATCCAGCATACTAGTATAATAGAGATCAGTGATACAAATGGATATCAATGTTATTACGTAGATCTTATATGCTGATATAATATGTTTGATAATTTATGTCTATAATGCATAATGTTTATTGAAATCAAAAATATTTTAAACTACCGATCACATATGCATATCTCATAGATCAAATCTATAAGGGAGATGAACAATTCACGTGAGATGTTAAAATGAAAATTTGATATTGTCATTTCCCTAAAGGAATGAAGTGATTTGATCAAATCTCTTAACTGTTTTAATGAATAGACGAAATAAACAAGTCAGGACTTGCACAGCACTATGTCACGCTTGTTGCCATCCTCTGCTACCTCACTGCTTCCCTCCGCGCACATGCTGGTCAGCTCCAATGCACACAGTAGCGGATAATTCTAAATCAACCAACAATAACATTTCAATGTCACACGATTTACCAGGGGCAGAATTACTCACCAAAAGGCTTTAAGTTTAGAGGATCTACTAGAACTTAAATCAACTTCTTTATCGACCTCAGGATAATTCGAACGAGCTAACAACTCTACTTCAGCTCGTGCTTCGATAGTTAAAACATCTGTAATGTTAATTACATCAGAAAGGCAAGCAATTGACTGCGAAGAAAAAACCATTTAGTGTAGTTTGTGGAATGGAATCTACTGACGCCCATTCATGCAATATGTGTAAAAATCCAATGCATGCGTGGAAATACAATGAGATGAAGGATACGGATAGAAAATCTTATGCTATTTATGCCAAAAAAGGGAGCATTAAAGATCAAAGGGAAAATGCTGCAAAACAAAAAAAAACGTGTTAGTGGATTCCAGTTCCAATTGATGTACCTAAGGTAGATAGATGTCAATTAGATTGAAATAACATTATGGAGATCGTATTAAATATAAAAAATAATTTATATCTAATTTGTACTCCAAATGGAATAATAATGGATTGGCTTCTTAGAAACGCTCTTCAAATAGCTACCACTACATGTATCGAAACAGTACCACCGATTAAGCTAAGTCTGCGTTATAGTTGACCTTTTGCACATGAGCTACAATTTTTGACGAACTTTATTTCCTAAAATTTTAACGAACTCGTTTTGAATTTCAGGTGATATATAAGAAAGATAAATATGTTGGCCCATTTTTATTCTTATTAAATGCTTTCTGAGAACAGGATAGTGCTTTACCAGCAGATGCACCAATTCTAAAAAGTGGCCACGTAACGCCAAATTGTATTTTGCCAGCCACTGTATTATATCAAACATTCTGGTCAGGGTTTCACGTAATTTTTTAGTTTCTTTTGTGACTACTTCTTATTATTTCTTATCAATAGTCTGTCTTTTTTGAAGTCTCATTTCTAACTCCTTCCATTTGCAAAAAAATTGGTTATGTTGAGCATGTTGTAGGAGCTGTATAGGTGGAAAATAAATCTGCCAGGGGAGTAAACTCATGGTGAATTTACGTTCTCAGACAAACAAACGATAACAGATGCAAAACAATGATGCTTTAGAAGAAGAATATGCCATCCAAGAGCGTAAAACTTTTTCGCCATTTGGCAATGTGGGGTAAAACCAGTCTCGCGTCAGCCGCCTCCTTGGCAACACATCTGATGTAATAGTCAGCGTCTGACTGAGTCAGCGTCTGACTGAACCGTGTGTGGTACTGTTGACTCTTCACACAAGTCTGTATTTATGTGTTGAACGACTTCAAGATTTCTCTGTATCAATAGCAGCCTTATATTTGAATCGATACTTTCAGGCCATTTCTCTATATCAATGTTATCAAAATCAGACTCAGCGTGTGTTCCATTTTGGTGTGTCGGAATTTCAGTAATCACAGCAGAAATGCTTGAATTTGGCAAATTCAAACTATCATATAAATGTTGTAGGAAGTCATCGGTATCGGATATTTGTATTACTTGTACTTGAGATACTTCTTAGGTTCGAACACCACCAACCTCTGAAGAACTAATATCTGAAGGCTCTGGCGTAGATTCTGAAAACAAAACTATCAGAATTATAAGATATCTACTGCGAAAACCAAAGAAAGGTCAAAATTTTCTTGAAACAAACAAAACATATAAAATAATTGAGTACCTATACTCCTATGATCTTGCTCGATGATGTCTCCGTAGATAGTAGGTATGAAACAAATACCTAACTATTTATTAATTGGTAAGTATTTACGCCAACAAATCTCCTCGTACACTACACTACACTACCTAAACTCTTAAAGTCAGAACAAAATTACAAGAACAAACTAAAGACAGACGAATAATTGAAGAGCTTGTCACTCGCGGATCGAATCACATATTGTGCGTGTGTTGTGACTTGTGACATGACAAATGATTGTTTAATGACATGACTGTTTAACAAAATAGCTCCTTTGCTCTCGCGTGTTAATCCGTTTGTCTTCGCTCGAGAAAGCTCGGCTTGGCGGTTGCTGCACTTCGGTAGCCCTCGACCGCAACCCGCCCGCCGCGCCGCGCCGCCTCCCTCTGTCGGGCTCGTTTCAGCGCGGTCGCGATTTGAAAAAGGATATTTTAATTTTATATTTAAAGAATTGTGGCCCATGCCTCTGCCCGCGCTACGCCGCTGGAAAATATAAACTAGAGTGATTTGAAATTAAAATAACTTGGTAGTATGGTGGCTTTATGATACTTGATCGAACTTTTAAGGATGTAGTACAAAGAGAATTTGCTTAACGAATTCAAAAAATGATCTAAACATTATAAGCTGCAACACAGCAACACATTAAAAATATAAGCATTGCATAAAATAATAATTAGCTATAAAGTGGGGAAATATTAGAAGCGCCAAATGGCCGATGGCTTTCTTTAATTTCGTTTTGTTTTGTGTAGCTGGCTGGCAAAGATAAATATGAATAAAAACTAGTTGGAAATTTTCAGAAACTGGCATGAGTACCTATGTATTTTACTTAGGTTTATAAATATGTAGTTATTGTTGCATAGCAGAATTGAAAATAAGAATTTTATACGGAATATTAATTTATTAATGTATATTGTTGATGCATTTTGGCCACTTTAAAAGCTTCTTGACTTAGACTTCTGATGCTGCAAAATTGTATTAAATGAGAAATGAACAAATTTGAAGGCAGTCTTCATTCTTGAAATTTGATTTATTTTTGAAAATTTATTGTGTTATTTTTGGAAAAACGTATAAATTAGAAGGTTGAAAGTCCAGTGAATATGGTGGGCGAAGGAGTGTTTCTCCTAGGAGTGCTCTTACAACTTTAAGATTATTTATAGAGTGGCGTGTGTTCGTTTATTGTCGCACAGTAATAGTTAGGAGGAACTACTGACCAATTTTGGTTACCCGATTTTGAATTCCAACACTAGCGTTTGTAGTACATGTTAACGATAGGTATACACTGTAATACTCATGTTAGGTCCCATGAAAATGCATTGGATAATTTTAAAAGTATGTCATTAGACTGTTATAATGTACTTCTTCTGACTAATTTCTGTTTCGGAAATTGTTTTCTTTAGTTGTTTTTTAGTTGTGTGACCTTTGTAACAAATGTTTACGGTTGTCTTTCATTCCGAATTCATCTACATACACGGTGTCCGGGAATAGATGTCGGACAAAGAAAGACGCTATTCGTTGGTTATAATGGAATAAATTTTAGGTGAAATGAAACGTAAACACGTCCTTTTTATAATTGAGTGCAAAAAGAATATTAAACATAACTCTTTTTAACACACCCAATTCTTGCCCGGAGTGTGGTGTTTTCCCGCAGTGGCGATGTTTTCGCAACTGTTCGTGAGGTATTCCCCCGAGCGGCGTTGAACAATGTGCTCAAGTATCGTGAAAACAAGAAGTATTTACACATAAAATACACATAAAATTACAGAAATAATCAACTTCATACATGTTAAGACTTCAACTGCAGACCCCGTCGCGGGGCGCAGTCGCACCTCGTCAGCTTATAATATTCCTCTCTTTAACTAATAGTACACAACGACTAGTATTTTCATACATTATTATAAATTCAATCGTGTAGGTGAATAACAATTCTACCTAACGTACTCTAACGTAATCTACGTGCTACGTAGTTATTCGAATCATTAGATTTCTTATCTGAATTATTGCTATCACTCGATTCCTGATCTCGTTTGCCGGTTGATTTACCATTGTCAGCAAATTCTTTGACATTAACAATTTTAGGATAAATATGTTGACAATTGTGCCTAAAAATATTTCCACAATAGTCTTCAATTTTATACGAGCGTGGACTAGTAGTTTTCTCAATGATTTTTCCAGTGGTCCAAATGTTATCATCAGGTTTCTTTTTAAACATAATATTCTGATCAGGTTTTAAATCTTTAAATATTTTTCATGGCTAATATAATATTTAATAAAGTCTTTAAATCTTTACCATGGCTATTATAATACTCTTTATTTTTTATGCATTTATGGTAAAGCACACCAGTTAAAGTTACTTATATTCAAGTAAGAGTGACATGGACAGGAGAACTCACGTGTATTGATATTTACGGGCTTTTCAACCATAGGTTTCGTTAATATGCATTTTTAAGGCAGATGTAAAGAAACTGGGTCGTATTAGGGGATTGTGCTTAAGATAACATACTCAGGTAAGATGACATAGTGCTTATATCCATTTAAATATGCACAACACAAGCCGTTAAACGTCGCTTACACGTTGGAGCCACTACTTAAAACACCTGTGATCGCTCCCTCGCATTATTTGGCTCTTATGTGCATTTTCGAAGATATTATATATATATATATATATATATATATATATATATATATATATGTATATATATTCGAGTAACGAAACATAAATTTGTATTAGGTAAGTTTTTTGTTGTGTTTGACTACTTGGATATCAGCTCGGTTTAATAAGCGTCATGAATAATAAAGAACAATGAAAGTAACCTTAAAGTTGTACCTATGGCGCAAAAGGCAGCTAATATTTTGTACCTCGTAAGATAAGTTGACATAGCAACCGTCGGTTTAAGATGACGTAGTATATCATCTTACCTTGAAATTCTTTATGATGAGCTTATTTTAAAATCCAATCCAAAAAAATAGGATTTTAAAGGGGATCCTGAAAAAAAAAAGGATTATAAAGAAAGAATACTTTAGAATTCTATTTATTTTTTCAGAATGCCCTGCAACTATCGATGAAAGTCTACGCGTCATTTGTGGTCAAAGGAAGATTTGGCGAAGGCTATTGAAAGTGTCAAAGAAAACAAGATTAGGTGGCTTAAGACCTTTAAAACATTCAACATGCCATAGGCCACACTTGTCTAATAGATTCGACGAAGATACACGAATGGCAGGTCGAAATTGGTTAAAAGGGTTTAGGGAACGCAATCCTTTCATCTCGTTGAGGGCTCCTGAAGCCAATTCCGCAGTACGGACAAAAGCTTTAATAAGCCTTTGGTTATGAAGTTCTTTTATCTCTTGGACAAGTTGGTGATTGATAATGATATTCCACCGACAAAAATTTATAACATGGATGAATTTGGCCTCAGGCCAGGTCAAAGCCACCAAAGGCATTTGCACAGGAAGAAAGCAAGTTGGTGCAGTAACAAGTGCAGAACGAGGCCAGCATGTTCCTATTGCTGTCTGTGCCAATACGCTGAGAATTTTATTCCGCTTGCAATGATTATCCCAAGAAACAACTATAAACTTGAATGTTTTGATAGTGCACCTCCAGGAACCTTGCAGTCATGTTACGATAATGGTTACATGGTCGGTGACTTAATTGTCAAATGGATAAAACATTTTGTCAGTTCCAGTGGCTGCAACGCTACGAAAGTTATTCTGATCCTCGATAGCCACAGCAGCCAGAAGCAGCTAAATGCATTGGAGTTTGCCAAGGCCAATAATGTCATATTACTGTACCTACGGCTGCATTGCGATTTTGATTATGTCACGTAATTGTGTGAATAGTAATAATTATAATGATTATGTCACAAAATTGTGTGAAGAAGCAGACAATTTTGCTACATATGTGGTAACGTGAATTTAAATAGCCAAAGGAGCCCAATAACCTAGCGTTTAGAAACAGCTTACTTTCATTATTTTGGAATTAAAATAAAAAATCAAGTTAAATCTTGGGTACCACATTTTAGTTGCAGTACTTTTTCTACTAATTTAATGGAATGAAGGTTTTTTATGGACTCCTCAAAATTGAGTTTAAAAACTGTTCTCCCACACAACGGTAATACTCGACCTTCAATTTCGTTATGTGACTCAGTGCATGCCATAGAAACATATAAAAACATGAATCCAATTTTGGAAGCTATATCTTACTCAGAGCATTAATGGCAAATTTGTGGTGATCTGAAAGTCATAGCCATGTTGTTGAGTCTGCAAATGGGCTACACCAAATACTGTTGCTTTTTGTGTGAATGCGCTAGTAGGACTAGATCGTTACATTACTTAAAAAAGATTGGAATTCAAGACCAAGCCTGTGTCCTGGAGAAAAGAACGTCAAACATCCTCCTCTACTCGACTCTCAAAAAATTCTTCTCCCACAATTATATATAAAATTGGGACTAATGAACAACTTTATCAAGGCTCTCAACAAAGATGGACCAGCCTTCAAATAAAAAAAGAAATAAATTTCTACGTCTAAGCGACGCCAAAATAAATAAGAGAATTTTTGTCAGACCTCAAATCGAGAGCTTCTGAAGGACCAAAACTTTAATTCAGCTTTACAGGGCCTTGAAAAAGAGGCATAGGAATCTTTTAGGGCAGTTTTTCTTGGAATTTTTGGGCAATGGGAGATATGTAAATTATGAAGAACTTGCGTATCAGCAGATGGGTTGCAATAAGTCCTTAAAATTCACTTTTTTCACTCTCATCTTAAATTTTTTCCTCCTAACTGCGGTGATATGAGTAATGAACATGGTAAACGATTTCATCAAGACATATCGACAATGGAAAAGAGATACCAGGTCCGATGGAATGCGTCAATGTTAGCGCACTACTGCTGGAACTTAACTAGAGATACCCCTGGAACTGATTACAAAAGACAAACGAAAAAGAAGAGAAATTCTTGAATAAAAAAGGTTAAATATTTGGATAATATTTTAAAATTCTCAGTTTCATGTAAACAGTTTTAAAAAAGTAATTAATAAATCTTTTTCTTTAAATAAGTGATTTACATACTATAGCGATATTTTCAAAACTAATTTTAAAATTTGGTTAGTATTTTCGTATTCAGTAATCCAAAATTAGTAAAAACATATAGCATTTATTTTAAAGACAAACAAAAAGTTAAATTTGTTAGACCAGTGAGATGAGTCCACATTTTGAAGAGAATTTTGAATCGGGAATTGACAAGGAATCGAAATAAAATTTAAGGATTTGAAGAGTACATAAAACTGCCATTTCAAGTATAATGTCTCAAGATAAACCAAGTTTTTTAAAGAAGCAATAGATAGTAAATAGTAGTAGAACTGGAAAAATGTGTTAGAAAATTTACAAAGGGTACAAAGACCGATACCATTTTAGTGGATGAACGAAATCAACATCGATCCAGTTAGATCAATTGAAAGGTGTATAGCTACATTGGTGATAAAGGGCTATCCCTATTGACATATATTTAACTATGATTCCGGGCCAGGAGTAAAATTAGTATCATAAGAAGTATTGAAGTTAGTCAAAATATGTATCTTAAATAATAATATGTTTCAACTGTCTTTTTCTATAGTGAGCTGGATGGGGATATTTACATAGGTTCAATGGTTTATTCCACTCAAAAAAACCCAAGGTACTAGTATAAATTATTTGAAGAATATTTCTTGAAACTTAGTCTCAAGCCAGGCCGATTTATATTGTTTATCAGCAATAAAATATAAAAGTGATTTTGTTAATTGTCGATGATGGGTTGAAGCGACTTATTGCAGCTCTAAGTAAGTAATAACTGATTTGACTTCAAAATTAGTCAACGCTCTCCTTCGATTAGTTTAAACGTCTTACATAAATAAATTACTCGACAATAAAAATGTATATATATATATATATATATATATATATATATATATATATATTATATATCAATGTGTTTTCCGGAATAATGGAGGAAGTCAGAAAATTCTAGTTAAGAGGATTTTAGGAAGCATCCATAACTTTCATTGAGACGTCTGAAAGGCAGATCTGTTTCTCAAACAAAAAGTTTTAACCGAGTTAGCACATAAAGGTTTTATGCTATACTGCAGGGAAAATATAAAAAAAATATATGCTTTTCCCATAAGTTAACAAGATTACATTATTAATGTAGACTCGTCATCCGTAGTCATTACAACCTACTCTTGCTCGACTTGACTCTAAAGCTGCAGAAGCTACTATAAATAGTTTAAGATAATAGGCAAACGCAACTGTATTTTCCCCCATACGTTTTGAGAGAGTCCAGACAAGAGTATCTTTCCAACCATATATAAAAAACACCATCAGTCAAAATAACCATAAACTAAGGTACTCGGGAATTATTTTCTACAACCTTTACACCTCAAGACATTTTACATCTAAAACTTCTTAAAAATTTTACAAAATTTTACCTTAAGTATCTTTGTATGGTTTTCCTAAATTCTTTTCTCGAGGACTTTCGCAAAATTCATGAAAGCAGGCGCTACGAAAACCACCGGAAAAATCATAAAAATAGAAACTTGGGCCGAAAATATACAAGAACCAGTAACACTCAGGTGATCATCGAACATGTTCCCAATTTATTTCCTAATCGCTTTGCCTTAATGCTAATTTGTCACTCTTGCCAAAAAGACCAAACTTATATGTGAAGATCTGTTCATGTGGCCATAACAAGTAAAATTGTGGGGTATATTACAATCTCCTCATAAAAAAGAAAAAAATCACGTACTAAAGCGTTTAATGAAATTTACTTTACCGATGATTTTCCTTACAAATATTTTTCAAAGGCGAGTAAAGAAAAGAAGACGAAAAAACCCAAGGACGAAAAGTAGCGAAGGAAAACCAAGGACGAGAAAAAAACTGAATCTATTAAATTTCCATCAAAATGAATTCATTCTTTATTCTTTTAACAATCATAAAGGATAAAGAGATATTCGTGTCAAAGAAAAAATTGTAAGGTTAAACATAAAAAAATCCTTTTATAAATTGATTACACAAATTATATGTTCTTAGTATTCACAATTAAATGAAACTACGTGATGTAGTATTATTTCTACTATCTTTAATTTCTTTACCACAACCTAGGTTTCGTTGTATTACAACATCTTCAGGTGGGCTATTAGCAAAGATAGAAAAGAATCTTTGAATCTTTGCTAATATCCCACCTGAAGATGTTGTAATACAACGAAACCTAGGTCGTGGTAAAGAAATTAAAGATAGTAGAAATAATACTACATCACGTAGTTTCATTTAATTGTGAATAATGAATTTCTACAAAATTAATGCCAAATATATTCAATGTTCTTAGTAATATTGGGTATCTTTTCGCTTTATCGAGATTCAAAATATAACAATTTTCTAAATTAAATTCAATTTTTAGGACTAGCTAAATTCCAAGTAATAAACAAGTACATTAAACAATGTCTTGTGAAGATAATCACAAAACTGATATTTGACGCTCTTTCTACTTAATGCGTAGCACCTCCTGTACTCTTTTGGCTTCGAGCTGGCTAGGATACTGCACTATATGGAAAAACGTCCCTCGTGTGGTCAGATTTACTAAACTACTAAAACTACAGTATCTATGTGCAAAGAGCCTATTTGTCTGGTATCCAATAAGTTCTTCTCTTGTTTTTGTAGTACATCTGTTCAAATTTGAAGAATCATTTCCATAGAAAAGTTTTATTTTCCGACTTCGAAAATATATTATTACATACGTGCTGTCAACATGAAATCCTATTATATTCTATACTATGTAACAAAAAATCCGACACTGAATGAAAACTCTTGGAAAAGTCCGAAATGAAATGAAACATTTTCTGTTTAAAATTGCACATACATCGTGAGGATTTGTATACACACGTATTTACCCTTTTATAATATTTTCATCTTTTTGATAGATGAAAGAAAAACGGGAAAGGATCGTCAACTTCCACTATTCATGTTTTATAATTGTAATAGTCTAGCGATGATATTGGAGAGAAAAATGTTCCAAAGGAAAATAGTTACAACGATAGAATTTGCCCCATGTTCGCTGCTCTACGTGTAAATACATACAGATATGTTTTCTATAAAATGTTAAAACATCAAAAAGCAAATTAAATTGTTTTATTTTGTTTTTTAATGTTTCATTTTAAATTGGTGATTTCCTTATTACAATGTAATACGTTGCGAGTATATGCAATGTGGAATTTTCACATATCTTAAAAACAATTTATTTAGGATTTGAAATAAAAAGTGTCTCTTTTAGAACTTTTTTATATGATAATCAGCATTGCCAATTCTTGTGCTTTACAAAAGTTCTACATTTGAAGATAGTTTACAAATTAGAAAAGAGAAAAAAAATGGTATTAACAATACCTAATCTTATTGAAATGTAACGCGTCATTTAGACAATGCTCGCCTCGTTGTCATAAAAGATACTGAGGAAGTAAATACAATTATGAAATTTTAATCGAGAAAGATAATAGAAGCATATTAAAATGAAGTAACCAATTATGGTCGAAAAAGGTAAATTCAATTGCCAAATATGCGTCCATCAGGATGTCGACCATCTTCATTATATTGTTAGTTTCGTCTCATTATTTAATCGTGTAATTAAATATATCATTTGTAATGTATTTCTTTTTGTATAATATAAGGCACATACGTAATGAATTCATATTATAAAAAATTATACTAAATGCAAAAGGGGGCAGTTATAAATAAAAAAAAAGAAAAAGACCATAAATCTAAGATTTAAAAACTTGTCTGTGACGTCATCTGTCCTTTAACCAATAACAGGGCGTTTGCAACGTTGACTGAATTTAAAAAAATGTGATTTCTTTTCCTTTTTTTTTTAAATATAATAACCTAAAAAAAATATAAAGACCCCGAATTGTGGTATATTTTTGATGTTGTCAAATAGCCTATTGAATTTCTTCCGAAAATTCAAAGAAATACGCTTATTTACGTTATAATCTAATAGGATGACCCCGAATTGTGGTATATTTTTGATGTTGTCAAATAGCCTATTGAATTTTTTTCAGAAGGGCGGTATAAGTAGGGTTGTCACCCGTAATTCAAAATAAAGTATATTGTATGTTTTTTTGGACAAACGAACTTTATACTTTATAAGCTGAATTAATTACGCTGAAGTACTTTATTTAGATACATTTTTTTATTACATTAACTAGGGGGAGGAATCTTTGCTTAGTTCAGATTTATAGCTAAATTTAATCAATCATATTCTCCATACAGTTGTATTTAATTTAGTGAAATAAAACTCTGTTTTTTGTTTAATTTTGTTTTTAATTTTAACTAACTTATAATATTTGCTTATGAACTTTATTAAAAATAATTTGTCAATAAACTATTACAATAGTTTACTTATGAACAATTACAGTACGTGCTTATAAACTACAATCGTCATCTTATTATTTGGTGAGTAGAAATATAATTTTTTTTGGGTTTCCCACTCTAGAGCAAGCTACATATAACTAACCGCGAGAAAAGTATGATTTTTTTAAATTAATACCACGATAATGTAACGTTTATCTGTGCCTTATTTATAGTAATGCTAAATGCTAATCATACTGGAAATTGAAGTGTTTTGAATTGAAATCGTTTTTCGGTAGATATAAGCGGAATCATCGGAATAAATACTGTAAGTCCTTTATCTTTTCCCGAGATTAGTTTTGCTTCAATTCTATTGTTTGATAACTGGTTTACGCTCATTCTTGTACAATTACATAATCTTGGTGAATTTAAATTCCTCAAGAAAAAAATTGTTGATTCTATTTTTAATTTTAAACAATTTAAAGGATAGAAATATCCTCGCTCTTGGATAGAAATAAAAAATCGGTAAGATAATTAACACTTTTATCTGCATCGATCATTGAATCGGTTCACTTATACTGGATTAATTTTTGGTCAATGATGGAATTTTAAAAAGCGATTAAGGACCGGCAACTAACTCATATAGTGAAAAAAAAAACAAAATTTTTAAACTTTTTCTAACATTCCAGCTTTAATAAAACGCGGGAATGTTAGAAAAAATTATTTTTTTAAATTTTTTTCAGCATATGATTTAGTTGCCGATTCTTAATCTCTCCTTAAAATTCCGTCCCTAAAACCCAGCATATTCTATCCTCGCCGGGAATCTTGTTTTGAATTTCTAAATTAACATCATAAAAATAACCAATCAGAATTTATATCATACTTGGATAAACTTTAAATATTAATTAATCTGGACTGTTGACGATAACATAACTAACATAAACTATTCGGAAATTCAATTTGGCCAGTTGCACTATCAGTTGGGCGAGTGACTTCACCGATTTGGAAGAGTTTTTTGGCGAAATGTCTTGGTTATTTCTCTCTCATATTTGTTCTTAATTGTACTTTCTTCATTCGAGATTCAAACATGCATTCATTTCATCGATTGGACTTGATTTTGGAGTGACCTTTGCTGAAATTCCAAAATCAACTTCAGAAAGAAACCTTTGCCGAAAATATCCAGAATGTGTAACTAATTCCCCTCCCAGTAATTCTGAATTATCACGGAAAACTTGAGTGTTCTATTTAGTGCTTCGAATGACTTCTTATGTGTTATTATACATTCATCTCAAATGATTACTTTATACAATTTTAAAAGTTGACTTCGTCCAGGTAGTTTTGATTACAAACTGAGAATTCTTGTTCTGCAACATTTAATGGTAATTTCAAAGCTTCTTACGAATATTACACTTATCAAAAATGTCTTTCCGGTACCTCCGGGTGCATCCAAAGAGATTACTCCATCGATACTTCTGATTATCATTGTGTAACACATATTTTCTTTGATCTCCGGCCAAGACGAATTGCAAGAGAATGATATGAATATATCAGGGCGACCATATTTTCTTACATAGGTCATAGCATCTTGTGTGTACTCGTCCATGTATCATGGATTTCCTATGCAAGTTGATTGTAAAATCACCACTCTTCCAATGTTGCTGTCATTCATAATTGCGTCCCTCGAATAAATGTACTCTTCTGTACGCAATTTATTTCTGTTTTGGCGCATGAATATCATTCGTTCTGCTCTATTTTTGCGTACATACAACTAAGTCCTGTTGAAATAAATGACGGGAATTGATAATATGATTGTATCCCTCGTTGTCTCCCATCATTATGCGATACACATAAAATTCCTTCGGAGTTACTTTTAAATTTTTTTGGACCTGTATTTGGGTTTACTTGATTGTTTTTAATAGATCTTCTCCTCTTATAAAAATTTATGGATATTGTAGTGCATCGTACGAACGATGCGCTATACGTTGTAGTCCTTATTTTGTTCGTTGAATAAAAACATCACGAGTTGAGTACTCACTGGCCACGATTATAACGGCAATTTCATTTACTAGAGGTGCATTGAATCGACGTTCGGGTTCTCCAACTGATTTTTTGTCGGCTCGAATCACAATTTTATACTCATCAGGTACCATTTAATCCAGTACTGCATTGAATAAGTGAATTAATTGATTGTAGTTATATAAAATTCTTTGCAGATCTTTAATGGTTTCTCGTGGCAATCCTGAGTAGATTGAGATTTCTTCCTCTGTTTTTTATTCGATGTTCATATGTTAAGTTTTCTCTCAATCTATCCATTGTCTTTCGTTGTGTATCTAAACGTGCTTCTCACTCATCTGCTTCATTTCATCGTTGTTCTTTCTGTTTTCTCTTTTTAGGTTCACCACTGGCAAGATCTCCTATTTTATGTCTTCCTGTAAATCTCGAACGTTCCGGAAAAGAAATTTTCTTCGATGGTCATTGTGATTATTTAAGAGAGTGTGTATTCAATCACTCACTGTTCACTCTCTTAAATAATTCACTTTCGTCTAGGTATGGTGTTGAAAAATATTTTGCTAAAATGTAATTAACTTATTTTGAGTTCTCTTGATCTATTCTAATCCAATGCGAAAATTATACTGACTCATGTACCTCGTCATCACCTTCATTTATCCTTCTGATCTGAAACTATCCCCACCATTGCAGGATTATGGAAAAGTGTAGAATGTTCCAAATTCTGGCTAAAGAATTCTGAACTTCTTAAAGTTTGCGGAATAGGAAATCCCTTCTACAGTCCAGAACTTTCTTGAAAAACATTATTATTATCACTTAACACATTAAAGTTCCACTTAGTATATTGTTCACTTCTTTAAGCAATTCATTTAAACTAATTATGTTTTAAAATGTTCACTTAAATTTATTACTTTCTATCATTAACACTACTTGATCCACTCTAATCAATTTCCAAAATTTTACTGACGCATGCATAGAAAATTATATTAGAACAGTCTAGAGAACTCTCGAATACTCCAAAGCATTTTCAATTAATATTCTAGAATGTTAAAAAAAATCTTGAGCATTCTTTAAAAGAATTTTAAACATTTTGGAATATTCTAGAGCATTCTGAAATATTTAAGAGCATTCTCAAATATTCAGAAACACTCGATTTCTAGTTGGCCCATTTTAACGCTCATAGCTTCGAAACCGACCCCTGCAGCATCATACTGAAACCTTTTACATGGATGGGTGATGGAGGGCTACCATATCATATAACCTCCACGGGGCTGCGAAATTCCGTTGTGGAGTTATACCGAATATGCCACTCGCACGAATATACCACTCTGACTTTTATTATATATAATGATAATGTTGCTGATCTACATCTTGTATCCTAACAAATAGTATAAAGGTAAAACTAAATATTTAGAGCAATTAAGATGTAGGCCAAGTGAATATTTTAGATACTGTAAGTAGCAAACATTTGTCAAATTACTATATATTATAATAATAAAAGACTGTAATCGTTATGTTTAAGAGTATATTATTGTTTAAAAATATGTGAATTTATGTTTCGTTATATTTAAGAAAAGATCAATTATGTTATTACGTAAAGTTATAAAACCTTCGTGTAGTTATCAACTGTCGTTGTTATCCATAAATGTAGGATGAACAAATTTTAAATAAAATTTATTTAACCCTTGTTGATAATAGATAGTGTTTTTGATATTTCGAGTTTATTGATTATTTTTGAACAAAAACATAAATTTATCAATCGTGACACGGTTTTTGAATAATAAACGTTTAAAAACATAACACATATTTTATTTTTTATCAGTTCTTGCCCTACCTTTTGTGTCCTAGCTATTGCTCACTGTATTTTTCTCGGAGAAACACCCGACTTCATTTTTTGCGTATATGGGTCGTGTCCATTGAGTTCAATGGTATTTTAAAAAATGGTGTCTAAAAAGTATTTGCCATTATACGGATAATTAAAAAATGAAAGGTATACACAAAAATATGTATGTTTCTGTATGTATATATACATGTAATATATATTATACACTAATACAAATACGAGTATATTTGTGTGTATGTGTAAATCATTCAAAGCATAGCTCGATAAACTAAATTACAGTTTTCATATACGATAAAGTGATTAAACTGATTTAATCTGTCGAAAGGAATTCTTATCTATTCGGTGTGCCAAGATAAAAATGACAATAAATCCAAATAACTGTTGGATCTATTCATTGATAACGTATTCTGATTTAATCTTTGCGCCGTGATTGCGCATGAAGATTTAGACTTGTTGATATTTTTAATAACACTTAGAATAATAACGCCATAAACTTTATAAAATAACGTTATACTATTTTGTAAGGTAATGCCATATTGGGAAGGTAATGCCATACGGAATAGAATTTGACTGTACAAAAGAATTAGGTCACTTTTTAAATTGTCTACCTGTATTTGTTTGTACGCGAATCATAAAAAAATACAAGAATGATTTAAATGAAAGTTTCATTGTCCCTTAAAGACCGCGAAATATTTTAGGCATTTTTCTTTAAGAGTTTCGCAACTTTTGTCTATCATTCTGTTACCAAATAAATATCTGATAGAGATTTTTTTGCTTTTCCATCTATAATTTACAAAATACATTTAGATTTCTGATTGTTATTAGCATTTAGAAAAAAGTTTGAGAAATGAAGAAATATAAACTGACCAAGTGCGTGTCTCGATATGCAGAAGTGTGAAGAATTTTTTGTAATAAACGATTTACATAATTTTTTTTTTGCGTTTTTAAGGCTCTTTTTGAAACTTTAATCTCTAAAGTGACAAATTGCACAAGCTTATAATTTTACGAACGAAAATGAAAAAAAAACAATAAATGACAATTCTCAATTTGAATGACACAATAAACCCCAACTTCATTTTAAAATACTTATACAGTGATACTCCACTCAGTGCTTGCGAGAAAAAATTCTGACTCCTCCACACTTCACCAACCTTCATGCAGTATATTAAAAGCTACATTGAATGAGGAATTAAGAATTATCAAGTTTATTAAATTTAAGTCTCTACATTTAAAACTACATTTAATAGGACGTTTATGATGTTTATGAGTCACGATCCAATATATCTCGTGTGTGTATATATATATATATATATATATAT
The DNA here is from genome assembly GCA_039881145.1 of Druceiella hillmani. Classification (NCBI taxonomy): domain Eukaryota; kingdom Metazoa; phylum Arthropoda; class Insecta; order Lepidoptera; family Hepialidae; genus Druceiella; species Druceiella hillmani. Next base: position 6,505,979 of record JAYKKI010000007.1, read on the forward strand.
ACATATGGTAAAAAAGGTATAATACAAATTTCTAGACTAATAAAATTAATTAAAATTTAATTGGGTGAATCTACATAAGTATTCATTAACTACATTACCAAACCTATAAGTAAGTATTTTTACCAAATACTGGATACATTATTGTAAATTGCTTGATAATATGTTTCGAGATAAACATCGTTCAAGTCAATGCAGTTGTTCTTTCTAAAAGTTCTCATGATAACTTCTGATTTAAGTAATGTGGAATAAAAAAGTAAAGAAAAAGTACCCATTAGATTAATAATTTGTTCAGCATTACTTAAAATTAACTTTGGTTCATTATATATATATATATATAATGTTTTTAATTACGTAAAAGCGGTGTGCAATTACATATAATGTTCTTAATTAAGGTTGGCATATATTTTTATAACTATATTTTTATAATTAAATAGTAACCAGAGACGCCCAAGTTGAAGAATCAAGTGTTTCAGAAACAGGTTTGTCTGTTAGTTGCTAGTGAACAAACGTTTTTTAATATTTACAGAATATTAGGATATTTACAAAATATTAACAAAATTATTTCTGCGAAAACCATTCACATTTTCTTCTTATCTTTAGATTTGAGATTAGTTTGTTAAAGTGTAACTATATTTTTTATGATAAATATGAGAGGTCTAACTGCTTTGTATGGTATTATATCGTGAATGTTCGAAGGTAACTAGTGTATGTACTCACATGAAAATACGGCGCTGTGTATTACTGGAATACCGGCACAAATTCGTCCTAGTCGGAAGCTATTTATCTTCATTATCTTGTCAGTTCCATCTGGCTACTTAACCACCTTCCAAATTGCGGTTAATGTACATGGTATGCGAGATTTTTTAGTAAAAATGGTAATAAAATACTGACATAATTAAGACTTTGTTTCATCGTAGTAAGATATATATATATACATATATACATATATATATATATATATATATATATATATATATATAAATTCTCGTCTTTCCTCTGAATTGTTTTGCGTTTTACTAAATATTATAGCATTATAATAGTATTAGTATTGTAAAGAACTTGGTAACTTTTTGCTAATGTATTTTTAATTGGACAACTTATAAATTCAAAATCATCATACCTACATAAAACTGAAGTAATTACATAGAATAAAAAAACCTGATAAATATCCAATTACAATCGTGTTTATAAACATTATATAAAATAATATTTTGTTCCTCATTTTCCGACGAATCTATACAGACTTAATATTATGTCAAAACTGTGGAGTGGAGAGTACTGAATCAATTAATGACAGGCGAATTATAAGCTGTTAGGTCCATTGTTTTAAATTGATTACGTGGGAGCGTGGTATTTTGCGCATTTTGAACGTCTCTGCCAGACCGATAACCACACGCGCCATTCGAAGTGCGCCAACCGAACGCGACAAACAATTACCGCCATCAAAAAAGCGCCCAGCTTAGTGGCACATTCGGTTTTGCGATGTTGACGGCATTCCTGTACGTGGCGGCGAGTGCAATATCGCTGAAAATTTTGTTTTTAATATTTTCCTTAGTGGCAACTAACCGATTGGACCAGAAGGAGCAAAATGACGTCACGAAACAGGTGATTGCATTTTTTTATTTCATATGTTTTATTATGTATTAATTTTATATTTATTGTTTAAACTTTGTCATTGGAATTGAATTAAATACAATAAAATCGACTGTTAAATTTTGTCAAAAAATTTAATGACTGACGTGAGTTGTATGAAATTTAAAAAATGTTAATGTAACACCACGGTAGCTATATTTTATAAGATAGTGGTAGTCGTATTGTTAAATATCAAATAACAAATAAAAATAGGCATCTATATTTTTTTTAGCGAAAAATACATAACATGTAAATAAAACTAACATAATAATTTTAAAGATTAAATAGAAAAAAATAAATCAATTCGTAAACTCATAAATATTACTTTTTCATAATTTGGCTAGGGTAAAAAAATATTATTGGCAGGAAGTATTTACCCGGTGAATAAGATATAATAAACAATTAGCAAAATAATTTGTTTTTTACGCAATTTATTTACTAGCAGTAAAAAATTATTGTATGATATATATATATATATATATATATATATATATATATATATATATATATATATATATATATATATATATGTATATATATATATATATATATATATATATATATATATAATGGATGAAAGTGTGTAATTTGATATTATATTAATTGAAAGACATAATTATTTCATTTAAAACTTGTATTTTGGTTAATTATTTCAACCATATTTGAAATCTCTCGCAACAGTATCCCCATAGTTTGCCATGAAACGGGAAAGGGCTGAACTGTTTTTGGAACCGATTTCAATAGATTAACCATTCATAAAAATATATTTGTATGATTGAAAGTTTAGACCATTTAGTGTAGTCCCACTGAAGTAAAAAAATGAAGCGCGTAATGGTGTCTCTGAACCATGATATCTGTATAATTGAAAATTTAGACCAATTACTTTTTTAGTGTGCCCTATTTTGTAAAAATGAGTCCATCTGTTATAGTCGTTCTTTTCAGAAATCGCCTGATGTAGGAAGTTGAAATGTGGCGTATTGGTAAAGATCATTATCATGAGGTTTTAGTTGTAAATAATCTTCCATGAAAATTTGAAGAGACAACTTTAATACTTTTTTTCAGTATCGGCCGTGTGTCTGTTACACACTTTAGAAACTATTGAATTGATAGGGTAATTAAATTTTGGGTCCTCTATAAAATGTCTACAAAAACACGTACCTAGTACTCTATTAATAAATTAAAATTATGAAAAAACTTGACTACTCGAAATTAACCTAAAAATTACCGGAAAATTATGGTGATAATTTTAGATTTTTTTAGAAATTCATAATATATTCAAAGGTACAAGTTAAAGATATAAGTACTAGACAATGTATTAAGATATTGATAAATAATATTATATCTATTTGTTTGGTTTAATAGAAATAATGCGTACTATTTTATGTGTATCTAATAAGTTTTATTCATACTTAGTCGGTTTATTCAACTATTAAAGAACTAGAGACTCTAATTTGTTAAAATTATAGTCTAATTCGTTAAAATGTTTTACAATCATACGTTAATTGGATCTGATTCGATTTTTGCATTACTTATCATATATATGATTTTATATTGATTTATATAAAAGTAATTTTGTGAATATATATATATATATATATATATATATATATATATATATATATATATATATATATATATATTTACTTTAAAAACCGTAGTATAATTTTTTTGCCATCACTCACTAACTGCATGTGAGTAGTTCGACTACGGCTGTAAATACCAAGTACGAAATCACAAAAAGATAAAGGACTTTACGACAAAAACTTTTTTTTTCAATTACCTCCCCGGGCTTGATACCCGAGGCGAAGTATACTCGGTATTCAAAATTTGAAATGCGGCTGTGGTATGTACAGGAGTTGACTTTCATCCAGCTAACAGTGTGATGCTCATTTGAATAACATCGTAAAAGAATATGAATAATTGATTGTTTCTTTTGTTGAACTCGATTAACATTGATTGTCGGCTTACTCTTAAAAGTGACACCGAAGTGCAATTTGAAGTAATTATTTAATTTTGTCATAAAATAATTATTCCGCATTTGTTGGCTTCTTTTCACTGTACAGAGACTCAAAATCTTTAGCGGCCGTATGCAATGTGCACTTTAGTTATAATTTAAGTTAGTTAAGTAAATCAAAATATAGTCAATTTCTCCTCGCCATAAATAAAAATATTATAAATATTATAATATTTTTATTTATGGCGAGGAGGAATTGACTATATTTTGATTTACTTTTGAGAATTTCGATGTGGCTAATCAATAAGTTTGACTATATTTTAAAACTTTTTATATATCCTATTTGATATGTTTTTCTGAAAAAATGAAACCATTATAAGATCATACACGTGTCTGTCTGTCTGTCACTGTCATTTTTCTTAGAAATCTTTTAACGTAGAAACTTGAAATTTAGCGTATAATAAAATATATTAACCCGCACATATGTGAATAGCTAACATTCAAAAAAATTATATACAACTTTTAATTCGATTAGATACAATTTTTCAAAGCTTCAAAATTTTTTTTTTCTATAATTTTAAATATTACATCTTCAGTTAAATACTGAAAAATTTAAGCTATCAAATTTTAAATTGTAATAAAATAGGAATTTCAGAAACCCATGCAATTAGATTATTCTATATCTTAAAATACTATCGAATAGGCACCATATTTTTTTACGTGAAAGATACAGTAGGTAATGTGTTCACACATTGCACATCACACATCTTTATTGTGAAAAATTACTTTTTTGTAAATAGCTTAATAGAAATACTAAGTACGCTTGAATGTTTATAAGTGATACTCGTGCTTGACAGGTTTTTATCTTAAGAAGAGTATTTAACTGATATCTTGCAATTTACATTTCTTGAACGTGTAACTTATTTTTGAATATTGAAGTGATGTACACGCAATTGTCATAAAAAACTTTCTGACAACAAAATTATTTAAGACAAATTTACTTATAGTTCAACTTCCTATGAAGTCGTGATGTTGTATAAATATATTGTTTTTAGAGACCATACATAATGTGTAAATTTTCTATTTTATATTGACTTATATAGTCATGGTTTTTATATTGGATATGGGAAGATCACTCACTCGCATATTAGTAGATTTTTATTTCGAGTTAATTCTATAGACTTATTATTTTCATTATGCAATTATTACGTATTGGAATGTAACTAATGCGTTCTGTAAATTAAATAACTGCGTGCTGTCGCCAAGCCCTTTAGAAGAGAAACGTTTTTATATATTATTATTCTGAACGGATAAAATTGTAATATTATGGTAGTTGTGTAAAAAATGAAGAAAATATCATAAACGGAAAGCGTATATTATCATTCTGAAGTGTTTATGTAGTACAAAGACACTTACCATAACATTTAAATTAAAAATCCCCACGTTATTATTTTCCTTTCATTCAATGTCGATAATTAACAGAGAGAATACGAACTAATATTCACGAAAACGCTTTCGCTAATTGTTTCAATATTATTAATAAATGAAGATATAATAATAAACGCTTTATTACTATTGAGAGTATAACGAGAACTGATATTCATCCAGAATTTATTCTTCTATTACGGTTGTGTTTCAATTTTGGATACCATCTATTTTTTAATATAAAAACTTGCATTACCGTTTCTAAAGAAGGTTCACTTGAAAAAAAAATAAATATTCACCTCCGTTATTCGACACATGCCGTCATCGATTGTGTATTGCTTTCATATTTTAATGAACCTTGACTTAACATTCCAACGATACCGACAATGAAGAAAAAAAAGCAAGCGAAAGAAAACTAGAAACCACGCGACGGTCAAATGGAATATGCGGCACACTGTACGCGGTATAAGTGTTACATGCCTGAATGAAACAAAAACGAGTTTGAACAGGCAGAAACGTTAAGTAAAGATAAAAATAACTACTTTTTGCACGACTTTATCATTTGTTACGATAATGCAACGATAACGATACAGTAATGCAACGAAAACAGAATCGTATTTCGTATAATGAAAAAAAGTAGAGACTTAAGCAAAAAGAAGTTAATCTACATAAATTCATAAATACGTCTATTTATTTGAACCTGACAAAAAATTATATAACAATAACATTTATTAAAAAATTTGTTTTAACTCTTCGTAGCTAATGAAAAATATTTTCTATAGGCAACTATTAGTATTTGCGATGATTCTAGTATGATGATACTACGGTATTTATAACATGTACAAAACATATTTGATTAATGCACGCCATAGTGTTCGGGTTATGAATAATTTTTGGCGATATTTAACTGCAATAAATAGCGTATAAATATTTTTGTTCAATGATTAAAATAAAAAATAATATTGCGTTTTAAAATTTACGACCAAACATCGAAAACAAGTCGTCCCCCAATCAGAACGCCTGACGTTAAAATGGACCACACAAATTATAATATATCTGAATACGAGGCTATCTTCAAGTAATTGTAGGTGTGAGCAAGATAGCGCGATCACATAAATTGAATTCGATAAACAATATTTATCTGTTTTATATTATATAATGACGCTGAATAGATATAAATCACCCCCTTTTGCATTTAATTGTTTTTTTGGGGCATCACATGTTTTTGTGTTTTGACACGAAACTTTGCATGAATGCAATAAAAGTCGATCTTTTCTGGTAAAAAAACTTTTCTCGAGGCAAATATAATTTTTAGGTTGTAAGATACATTTCGAATAATTTTAAACTTTTTTTTCAAAATTTTTAAATACCCTACTTTAAATTATTAATTTTATATATATCAATATAAAATATTCACTAGACACTCGCGACACATAGATAAGTTGCAATGTGAAGCACTGTTGTTTATATTTTGGAATAAATAAATATGAACTTAATCCAGAATATAAGCAGACATTAGTTTTACAAAGGCAAGCAGTTTAGGGCGAAGTACGTTAATACTTCGACATAAATAATTATATCCATTTTGTGGGTAACAATGTCTTCAAAGCTTACTATGTCTGCTACGACTCACACTGCTTATTGCAGTATTACTAAAATTTCTTGGAAATGTTTTAATTATAAAAAAGATAAAAAGATGGTAATCCAACAACTAAAATTTTTGTCTCTAACGTCGATATACCTTTTTCGTCGCAGTTGGCGATGTAACTTATAAGGTCGATAAAGTTTAGTTTACCCCACATTTATATTTTTTTCAAATTTGGACACCTCTCTCTAGCAGTCACACCTTTGCACCCTTTTCGCTGAATATTCAACATTCAAAGGAATATCACTTAACATCTCTTAGGTTTTATCATGTAAATCAAACATCCAAATCAGACACAAGATTTAACACAGTTTATTAGGAAAAATAATGTATACAATTTTTCACACAAACAACAGGAAGGATATTTTACGACTGCTCACATTATTGGCATTTAATAAGACCAAGTAATTTAATAAGAGAAATTTGCCATCAATCGTTTTCCTGGAAGAAATCTTATTAAGGAGGTAACTCTCGTATAAAATGGAAGAAAATTGCGTCCATTTATACCGTGCTGGCGGAGTGTGGCAGGATGCGCGACGTGGCAATGATATTAACCTCTAAGCCCAATTATATTATTAAGATGTTAAAAACATATATAAAGCTTATATTTCGGAAATTGCCTACTTACAGCGTGGCTGTATCATTTTATAGAATGTCCAACAATATCTATATCTGTACAGGCACACAAACACACACGGAAAATTAACTATTTACAGCGTGACTGTACCGTTTTAGCGAATATTCTCCAACAATAACTATATCTACACAAACACTCAAAAACATGTGGAAAATTAACTATTCACAGCGTGGCTGTATCGTTTATGGAAATATTCTCCAATAATATCTACATCTACACACACACGTGTATGCCTGAGTGTGCGTGTGTGGGTGCGAGTGTGCGTGGACATATGCTTGTGCGCGAGTGTCTGCGCGCGTGCATGCATATTTGTTGAATATTCAACGAAAAGGGTGCAAAGGTGTGACTGCTAGAGAGAGGTGTCCAAATTTGAAAAAAATATAAATGTGGGGAAAACTAAACTTTATCGACGTTATAAGTTACATCGCCAACTACGACGAAAAAGGTATATCGACGTTAGAGACAAAATTTTAGTTGTTGGATTACCATTTTTTTATCTTTTTTATAATTAAAACATTTCCAAGAAATTTTAGTAATACTGCATTAAGCAGTGTGAGTCGTAGCAGACATAGTAAGCTTTGAAGACATTGTTACCCACAAAATGGATATAATTATTTATGCCGAAGTATTAACGTACTTCGCCCTAAACTGCTTGCCTTTGTAAAACTAATGTCTGCTTATATTCTGGATTAAGTTCATATTTAGTTCGTGCGTGTGTGTGTTTGTGCGTGTATATGTGGAAAGCGGAAGCTCGTGTGTTGTTGGAACACAAACGCAAGCTTCTGCACCCCCGTGTGTCAATAGTCAAGTATAGTCAAGTATTTCCTGCATCCCGTATATGCAGGAAAAATTGCGCAGAAAAAATATTTTTTCTACTATATCCCGGTTCCACGTGCCACATTGTTTTTACTTTATCTGCTGAAAATGGAATCACAATTTTCTGTAGTCGCTGTGTAAGTTAAGACTAGATCTTAACTTACACAGCGACAGCATAATATAAAATTCGCCATAGTTCTTACTACTTTTTCAAGTGTCCATATACGACCATTAAAGAACGTGAATGTCTTAACATTTCAAGTCATTAACATATTTTAGCAGACAATTGAAAACATTAAACAATTATATTTTGAACTAAGGGAACGTCTTATGTAGTGAGCAACATATATAAGCCATTACGAAACAAAAATCGTATCGCGTCATGTGTCGTTAATTATAATGAGGCAATATTCCTCGTCTGCAACCTTGCATCATTGCCTACGTGGGGAGTCAAAAGCTAAAAGAGATCGGTCTCGTTAGGCAGACCCAGATCATGTTTGTCAACTTTAAATTCGCTATGTAAGATCTACATACTCATTGTCCACATTTTTGAATTTCCTATTTACAGAATAATGGGAAGTGGCGAAGCAATAAATTAATCACATTATGTACTTGAAATTTTCGGGTAACAATACTGAAAATAATATCCTTATTGACAGCTTTTTTCATGCATTATTTGAACAGTATATAAATAATAAAATCAACAGAATCGCATTGAAATTGACGGAATCTCTTTTTGCTTTCGAGAGGTGCAAGGTAAAGTAAAAGAAATATTGTAATCGTCTAAAAATTCGATGTCGAGTTTTTGACGGTACTCTATCATATTCTTTAATCGGTGTAAGGGTCTATGCACATCCAGCTTCGACAATGCATTAATCGCAAATACATTTATATCTTTCTATTTACTAAAATGTGCCGCAAATAACTGTACTCAGTATACACTAAGCCTTTTGTTGCATATATCAGTACACGTGTAACGATTGTGGGGTTATTAATTTTTTGACATGAAAAATTTTCTAAAATAAAACTTAAAAAGTTACATACAATACGAAGCATTTCTCCTACTGCAGTAAAAACTTCATAAAACTGTTGGAATTTTTCAGTGAAAAATGTTTCTAGCAATCTCTAGCAAAGACTGGTTCATGACGATGTAAATAACGTTTTTTTCAAATGTACCGTACACTATACCAGCAACATATATGTAGTATATTTGTCGTCAGTCTCCTTCAAACACATATGTTAAATAATTTACGATTTTATGCAGAAGTCAGACGTAACGTTAGAATTTTAATTATTTGTATATTTTATACTGATCGCGTTGTCCTATTCTGAGTTTCGTCTGATAAAAATTATCCATTTCTTTCTATATTGATCTTGTTTTTTCGGTAATGTTTTCTTTCATTTTACCTTAATTCGTCATTAGCTTATTCGATTATATTGAAGCAAATTCATCTTTATTTCTCTAAGTCGACATTGGTGTTCGTTTTATAAAGTACAGTTAAATATTATTTATCACGCGGGCGATGCCGCAGAAAAAGTTAGTAATTTTTCATATTTACCACTATTCGGTATAGAAAATATTTGAATAAATTTTGAGACATTGTAATAGCTTATAGCAGTTTGTATACTATATATACTGTGAAATGTCAATTCGTTACAATATGCTTTATGCCCAATTGACGATCCATAGTTGCTATCAGGGTCGGATTGGGCCATAAGGGCCCGGGTGGTTTTCCACAAGCCTGGAATAAGGGTAGTTGGGATACTACGAGATAATAATTAAATAAATATACATATTATTAATTTTCAATGATATATATTATTAGGTAAATATACTTCTTAAAACGTACTTAAAAACCGCGTTGAATGCCTTCAAAATCGGTAAATTAATTTTGAACTTTTGCCATAAACAGTTTTCAAAAATGTTCCTTTCAAAAATGACTTTCAAATATGAAACAATGAAATGAAACAATATTTTTGAATAAAAAACATTTCTTGGGTAAAAACAGCATCGAATGCCCCAATTCAGTTAATCGTTTTTCAAAAACATGAAATTGCCATTATTATTTTTCGATCTCAAGGAGTTCGAAAATGAACAAAAAGTTAAAAATATATCCTTGAATTAAGAAGAAGCGAAGAACTCAATAATTACGACCAGAAATATTTTTGAGCGCTATAAGCTCCAAAATAGTGGGAAGTTACAGAGACGGCCTCAGGGTTAACCATTTTTCAAATTTTTCATTTCTCTCTAAGTATGTATGAACCATTTTAGATGTAAGTAGTCAGCCAGAGGGTAGGTAGGATCGGAGGCCCGCGCAAGCTAGGAGCCGGCTGGCAAACGCCACCTCGACTGTTTGACCAGTCTGACACTGGTTGTTATTAACATATAGCTATTCATAAGACCCTTTATATATAATAATGGTAATGATAATTTTCAGCGTGAAAATGAATCTGTACCTTTACAATGTTTACACCGTAGATTTATTATACTGCTAAATGAACAAAGGTAAGGGCGAACGGGTTGATGCGTAATAGTGATGTTACTATATGTTAGAAAGCAATAGCGCAATAAAACCGTTAAGATCCTTTTTCTTCAACGCAGTCGGCACTTATCGTCACGTAGTGAATTGCGTTCGCTTTTCTTTGGTGATTTTGACTTTATCCGTTGTTATCTTCTTAAAAGAAGTGCGTTTTGAATAATGGTTACTTGTTCTGTTCTTGATTATAACACTATATAATTCAGACAAATGTATTTTTCACAGGAAAATTTTGTATGATTGCACACCGTACCTTTCCACCACCGCCTTCGAACCTGCAGAGAAGTGACTATTTCATATATAACAATTTACTAAATAATATGTCGAATTATACATACAATAAAGGTATACGTCAAAATAAGATGAATTTACCGAGTTTACGTTTTTTCCCATGTTTACACTAGTCTTCATTTTATCAAATTAAATTAGACTAGGTATTCTTTTTTTTTGGGTTTCATAGCTAAGAAGGAACCTTATAATTTTATGTCTGTCCGTCTATTTTCTATATATGTATCACAGCACAGTAGATATGTCATTTTTAAATATTTTGTTATTATATATTGAAGGTTTATGCGTTTAGTCAATTGAAAGGCAGGATCATTTTTGGGATACACTCCTTCACACGGGAACTTGAGACAGTTTTTTCGCCTACCCTATCAAGTGAGGTATCATTAAAAAGGTTGTTCAAAGTTCAATTAAAATGTGATGTATATTAGATTTATTTCCTTTGTCAATCGTACGTTTTAAAAAATATTTAATTAGTTTAATTGAAAATTATTTTAGTTTAGGTATATTGACAAATATCTAAAATTAAAAATAGAATTTGTTAAAAAATTACAAAGGTTTTCGACATGTTTGTCGATGTTATTAAACATAATTAAACCTAAACTATAGTAAATTTACGTACGCAAACACAAAAAATACGATTTAGGTGACGCGGAATTAGAAACTGAATTGGTGCGCATAATAAGTCTATGGTTTATCCTATGACGTCAGCTACAAAATATGTATCTCGATAGTTTACATACCTATATTATTGATAATATTTTGTTAACCATTTGTTCTAAATTAACATTACTAGTTTTAAGACGGTCATTGAAGTTTATATTACGTTTTCTATGACGATAATGGCAGAAATGAAACTGCCCGGTAACTGTTTTTGCTGTAAATTTTAGTTTAATCTCAAATGTAAATCGGGCTCGTACATCGATTTTTTCTAGTACACTGTACACAACGATGTTATATTAATTAGACATGTCGTTAGCGCTCTGAAAATGACCTTCAAGAGTTGCCTACAAAGGTGAATAAAGGACGAAGTGCTGGTATTTTGTATTCGACGAGGTAATTTTTTCCTTTTCAATACAATACTTCCTTCATTATAGTTCGCACGCGGTGCGGAAAGAGGGGCCGTATTTTTCATTAGCTATGGGTATGATATATTTATTGACTATATTATTATTGATTACACGTGTCTTACAGTACAGGCTTATAGTTAATACGAGAGGTGACGCTTACAATTTTTTGGAGTTTCAAAAATGTACCCGACTACAGATTTGTAATGAATTTATTATTTTTTTTAAATAGTCACGCTGTCCCTCTATGCATCGGTTCGTTCGATGGACCACTGAGAGAAACAGTCGCGCCACTCTTCCTTGTATTAACTTCCACGGCCTTTTCGAAGGCAGTCATGTTTTATGCTTGGGAATAAATAGAGATCGCACGGTGCAAGGTTGGGGCCGTTTGGTATTTAGTCATTTGTCTGGTTGAATGTTCAAAAGCACTGTCGTGATGAGGGAGGATTCTACTGGGAGTTCGGTGTTCTCTAGTTTTTTTCCAAAACAACAAACTTATAATTAGTTACTGCAGTACCAGTCTGCGGTCTATTATTTTAAAGAATAGTCATTGGATAAATGCTGTAGAATGAGGTGATCATCTTTTTTTCATCACTCCGCTCTTTCTTCACCTTTGTAGGCAAGTCTATAGAAGGAAACATCTATTGCGTAGACTATCGAGTTGTTAACCAGCTTTCGTCACCCGTGACGATCTCGAATACATCACTTCAATAACCTCTATCGAATTTTTCTAACATTTCGCAACATTAATCAGTGTTACGATGTTTTTAAGTTCGGATCCATTTAAAGAGTACGTTCGAAAAATACTTTCGACTAAAAAAAATAACAAAATTTCGATAATTTGCAGCCGATATTGAAAGCGACATGACGAATAAATATTACTTGACACGCAACAAAACAAAATAACCTATAAAAATGCATCAACCGTCGTACATAGATAAAGTACAGAACTGTCATCGTCCACGAAATAGCTCCGTTCTTTTCTTTCTGCTCGTAAAATTATATAATGCTATTATTTTCTCTCAAGCCACCGAACTTTAACGAGAAATAAAGGTGCTATAGCGCTAGTGCGATATAACATGCCGATTTTTAAAGTAAACGTTAATTCAACCGTTTATTGTCGTGCGTTAGCGTATACGTTAAGTAAAGTAAATGATACAACGGGCTGATGGCCTGTCATTTTGTAGGCGTTTTGTACCGGTTCGAAGTTTCAAGGTAACTTTATACTTTTTAGTGTTCTGTAGCCTAAGGAACCCTTATAGTTTCGTTGTCTTTCCGTCAGTATGCTACCGCCGGATTACTCTCTTATTTTGCATTTATTGAGATGAAATGCAGATAGACGTTAATGATGTGAAATTGAATATGAAGTAAAACTTACAAAATATTTTCCTGACTCATGCAATGAAAGGAATGGAAATGAAAAAAATGTTACCTACCTCATCATATGGAGCGTCGTTGGGTACCTGCCTTCAAAAAGATACGAAATTTGTTTCAGAACTAAGTACTTTTAATGCTTTGATTATGAGATTATCGATATATTATGATATATAATTTTAAATTCATCATAAAGGCGTAGGGACTGGACCCTTAACCTTCTAAAATCTCCTTTCACAAAATGTAAAATAAAATACTGAAATGTAGCTATTCATGAATACTTTCATGGAGAGGAGAGGATTCGAAAATTATAATTCTACGTATACTGTAGAATTATAGTTTTCGATTTTTTTTGACGTGAATACGTCTTTCAATTTGCTACCATACGGGGGCAATCCAAAAAAACCTAATGATAATGAAATCGGGGGATACAGTTTGGCGTTGCAGTTTCGAATCTATCCTCTATATCAAAAATTAAATTATACCACTGGACAGCTAAAGGATCAAAGAATTCATTACGCATACGCGAGAACAGTGACCCATCGCGCGCGGTGGAGGGGGAAGCGCCGCCATTTTGAGGCTATTTTGCTGCGTATCGAGATTTGCAATTAGTATAACTTTTGACTCGGAAAAGCTACGATGTTCGTTTAAGTTTTAATCATCAGCTGTCGTCAAAATATATCGATTGTATATAAAATATTAGTTTAAAGTAGTGACAGTGAATATAATCAGGTGTTAGAATAAAAAAATATTATCAAAAATATTTTATTTAAAAAATATAACCCTTTACATAGACGTAATCACGTACAACACACGGCCACACACCAATTTTTGTTTTTAAAACCATTTCATGCAACGATGAAATATTCTCGAGATGAAAAGTCATCGACACAATTATAACGTTAATTTTTTTATAACATCTAATATAACATCCCATACGCTCCTGTCCAGTTTTTTCCTTGCTTATTTGTTCATTATCTATCCTTATTACTATCAAGGAGAAAAAATAATGAAGCCCAGTACTTCAAAGGATCTGAATTTAATAAAAGAAAACTAACATATTTTTTTTAAACGAGCGTTCTTGTGAAAATCCGGCCAAAGAAAACTTTTATCACAATAAGGCAATTAACCACGCTAATCAAAATGTGACACGGTCACGATTTAATGGTAAATCAACCAAACTCGTAACATGTCACAAACATGATTGGAAGATTCTGAAATATAAAGAATAACCTCTAAAATATGAGCAACGGAACAATACAATAGCAACGGCATTAACGCGGCAGTAATTTTTCTCTACTGCAAGCGCGCTGTCTGCCAGTATATGGGAAAATATTCGGGTTTTTTGTTTTTACTTCCGGAAATAGTTATGCAGTTCTAATTAAACCATTTATGAGCCAATACGAATAGTCTCTAACTTGTCCAGTCCCAAACCAATTAGTGTTTCTTTACTTTTTTAAACACATAGGTTTAAACTTTTCGGTGATATAATTTAAGGTGGAACGGAATTCCGAGCTCGAAAATTTATCGCTTTGTTCCGTTAAGTACAATCAAATAAAATAGTCCGTAGTAAATTGTACGTACATAAACATATATATATATATATATATATATATATATATATATATATATATATATATATATTATATATATACCCATAGACGCCGGTGTGATTCGTGCTTAGCCACTAACACCTTCTCTTGGATGTTACAAATTAAACATATCATTTTCAGCCGGATTTAGCAGCGCAGAACGTGAAATTATTGATAGTTTACAAAATACCCAAATTGTGGGTACTATGTAAAAATGGGTTGTACATCGACGAACCATAACAACTTAGAATAATGAGTACTCCAGAAGGCGAGAACACGCGGGATAGTGTGTCCAAATAAAGTACCCAATCAATTTTAAAATATTGAAGTAGATTATTATTAAAAGAAGAGCGCCATTTTTGCTGGTGTTGGCACCTCTTAAAAAATTGTTTACCCAAATTAAAAGGTTTATTGCTTGGTAATGAAAAATGTAAAATTTAATCACTTAAAAAAATCAGGATTTGGAAGGTGTCGTTGGAGAATTTGATGTAACATTTGAAATTTCCGTTGTCATATTCAATTTTAGAATATTTTACCTACCTATACATC
Source organism: Druceiella hillmani (assembly GCA_039881145.1). NCBI lineage: Eukaryota > Metazoa > Arthropoda > Insecta > Lepidoptera > Hepialidae > Druceiella > Druceiella hillmani. Next base: position 6,521,492 of record JAYKKI010000007.1, read on the forward strand.
TAATAAAATTGTAATAGAGTGAATTATCTACATTGAAAATATTAAAAAAAAAATTGATTTAGCGTATAGAATGATTTAAAAACTTTTTTAGAATTGTCTCTGTATGTTAATTTGTACGGGTATCACTAAAAATCTACTGGACAAATATTGATCAAGTTAGGTATGGTAACAGTATATAGGAGCAACATACAAGAGAAAAAAACCGATTTTTTTTCTATTTACTTGCGGATATAGGCAGAGCTATTTGCATATATAATCATTGTATGTAGGATTACAGAGACACGCGAAAGAAATTAATGTTACATTTATTCATTTTTGCCATCTTTAATTTTTTGCAAATGTTGTTTAAAATATGAAGAACGACGCTGAATGCTAATTAACATAAATAATTGTTTCATCCTATTTTGAATTTATTTAATATGGGACCGATTATTTTAAAATTTTTTTTGCGAGCTTTTTAACCCCTCTTTTTACTTTAAGACACTAGGCTAATTTTATTCTTGCTGTATTAACAAAAAAATATTCATTTGCATATGTACCAAAATAATTGTAGACTAATTTGTACATACACTCGTATGCACGTATGCACTTACACGCAAACGCGCACACGCACAGGCGCACACACATATACACACATATTTAATGATAATGTATTTTAATACTCATTTTAATTAATAAAATGGTAAAATGTGACATAGTTTTTAAATAATTTTAACCTAAATATTTTGACTATTGGTTGTGGTCATAATAAACATTTTAGAAATTTAACATGGCGGCCTTAATAATACTTCATATAAGCCATGCACCATACAAATGGATGCAAATGTAAAACGTACTGCCGCAAGCAAATTTATTTATATGCGTCGATTTCCTGAAGTTGGTGGGTAAATTTATTCTGCTGGTAACATCGCGCGCGCAGGATGGGGGCGCTAGTAGGCGGAGCGCGGTGCCCCCTCCACCGATTTTTAGCTTCACCGCGACCGCGAAGAGATTTGTGCGTATGCGCCTTCTGGATTATTTTATATTCTAAGCATAACAAATTACATATTTTTTTCTTCTAATGCCTATTTTTCGTTTACAACATTTTCATCATTATTTGCAATACCATGTGCTTCTTCTTTACTACGAACTTTTTGATTGTTGTTCCTTATAAACAGACAGTCAATTTAATTGTAGATATTATATACACTTTATCAATAATGATAATCAGAATTCGACATCACTGAATATGCGGTTTGTAAATGTCCTTGGTTACAAGCTGAATGAAATCTATTATGCATTATTATCTATCTAGGTAATGTAAATGTCTGGATTTTTAAGAGGGCACTTCATCAGTGTTGCAAATACAACTCTCTTTTTATTACCTTCGCTGTTCTATTGGACGATATAAAAATGGCATTGCCAATGTCGATATTATTTCATACCTTGAAATAATTACGCAGCTTAATTTCGAGAATAATTTGTGGTATCCTGGGGATTTTTTGTCACGTTAAAGGTTTTTTAGATCGGAACTCTTACAAAAGGAACCCATATAACTTTATCTGTCAGTCTGTCCATTTGCATGTCGCAATAGCATAACTCTTTCAGTTTTTTTATACATACAACATATATCAAAATAGAGGATACTTTTTTCTCGCGAACTCATTGAACGGGATGTCATTGAAAAGGTTTTTAAAAGTCCAATCGTAAATATCGAATAACATTTTTTGTCACAGCGTCTGCTTTGCGAAATCGGAATCCCAAATCTCCAAATTCGTAACCACGTATATCAAAAATTTGATAAAAATCAGAATAACAGGATTTAGCAATTGACTTAATATAAAATTATTGTAGAAAAAAAGTTGAATAAAAATCAAAGTGTCCGAAGTGCGAAAGCGAATGCGGGAGAAAAGTAAAAACATTCGTGAAAGCTAACGGTGATGAAATTGATATTTGTCGTTGCCCATAGACATAATATTGTAACACAATATTGTAACATATTCTATAACATAGACATAATATTGTAACGTATTCTAACGCGAGGACGGAGATCCTGCTTCTTTAGTGCTCAACGATCGGTCATTGCATTCAAACACGGTTTGTTTAAACTTTTTCAATCAGTCATGATAGCGAAAGTGAAAGTGTGATTTTACTTCCTTACTAACATTACATATAAATGCGAAAGGTTGTTTATTTTGTTATCTATCTAACAGTATCAGTATCTAAAAGTGTAATAAATACAGGACTTTATAGGGATGGTAATTTTTTTGTTGCATAATGTAATTTATGGTATAATTATTATTTATGTTGTGATGAAGATTGTGTTTATTTTAGAATGCCTCAGGTAGGGGTAAAAAAGCACTAGCCACTACGCTCACTTGCCGTTGTTCATTCATTTATTGTTATATTGTTACATACCTAGTAAAGGTTACTTGCTGGCCTTGTACATGTATGGTCTTGTACGCTTCGAATTTCAAAAATAGTGAACAAGAGTTGTCGTTTCGGCTGGACATTAAAATATATTAAAAAATTGGGGAATTCCGGGAAATACGTATGGCAACATTAATAGCTTGTGTTACGTACTGGAATTATATTATCTAGGAAAATCGAGCAATTTTAAGAAATAAAGAAAATATTATTTTTCTTCCCGATGAATAATATTGCTTTTATGTCTACATTATTACATTATTATCGTATTGGCCAGTTTATTTTCAAAATCTAGTAATTACTTTTATATAATCGGCGTATATATATATATATATATATATATATATATATATATATATATATATATATATATATATCACGACAAAAATTTCAAAGTTAAATAACAATTTTTATCGTTTGATAAAAGTATATTTTAAAAAAGTCATTCATTGGAAAATAGATTCGAATGTCACAATTATATATTGGGAAAAATAGGTTATAAAGCAATCAAAGGTCAGTTTATATATTAATCCACAAGCTATAAATGTTATTTTATTCTGACAGAGTACAGCCTGAACCATAGTAAAGTATTTATTTTGTCTCGGGATTCTCAACACACACACATAAATTTGATTTGTTCAGAGTCGCGAAAAAGCCAAGTTATTATAAAGCTATTAAGTTACTAAATAACTGAAATGGCATATGTTATATTACTAAAATTTTCCAATTAAACTTGTAATCTCGACGAAGGCGCCGCAACAATCGTAATTCAAGCAGTAAGTAATCGTAATTGACCTTATCTGGTTAAAAGCAAACAACTGACAATCATGAATTATAGCAGATAGCCATATAATTATCTACATATAAGATTGACTATTATCATTCGTGATTGTGAGATGTTTGCTTTCAATCGAATTAGATAAATTGGATTGCAAGAGATGATGCAATATAGATTTCATATTGCTCCAATTTCAGTAAAAAATTGATGCGGTGCCTTTGACGACACGATATGTTTAATTTGGAACCTATACATGAGGCAAAAATAACGAAACTAAAACTTTTCCGTTACCAAGTATTTTATACGAGAGGAAACATATGAAACATTTAATTGTGGAAATAATGAATTCCGGTATGTTAACGTGGAATGAAAGAAGATATATGAATAGAAACAATAATTTCCATATCTCAAAAACCCAATATCTGAATAACCAAGAATTATTCATAAATATTTTCTTTAAAACCCCTTTGGTCGATTGATTCAGAGAATAAAAACATTTTTTTTAAGTCCAATACTGAACATTGAATTAGAAAAATAGTGATTCTTCTCTCATATCAGCGTAAGATTTTACAAGTGTTGGTTCATAAGTATTATTACAGGAAAATAGCTAATTATCTATTAATAAAAATGGTAAATACCAACCTACGGACAAACGGAAAGATCAGAAGTTTGAGAGATTGTTGCGAGAATTTTGTAGATATTTTTTGCCTGACATTATTTTTAATTTGTTTACTGGTAATCTACACACCCTAAAATTGTTTCATTCGTCATCGCAAGGTATTAACACAATTTTATTAAAATATTTCATAACATTTTAATTTATCAACTTTGTATTTGAAAATACTTAGTTTAGCAAAAATTTGTACAAATTGTCCTCTGTTATCAGAACACAGTTATAAAACAAAACAGTTTATTTTAACCCAATCAAATAGCTTAATGTAACTATCGCAATATGAAGAAACGTATAGAATTATGTCACTCTGTGACGGGCACAAATATATATATATATATATATATATATATATATATATATGATTTGAAATGAGTTGAAGTGACGGCCGTCTTCATCAGATAAGTTCTTTTTTCTAATATTTACTTTAAGGATGTTGATCCTAGATATTACACGATATCAATTTTAAAGAGCAGACATTTCTGGGACGCTTGTTCAAATGTTTAGCTATAAAAATGTATAATAGTTGTCAAATTCGTATTCGTTATTTTTTTTAACTTAAAATTTTATTTAAAATAACGTGAATACTATAATTATTCTTGTTTGAAGGTAGCAGAGAAATTATATTGAAAGCTTTCGGAAACTGTTTACAGCTAGGAAAGATAAAATAATACATTAACATACGTTAATCTTTACATTGGTATAGTTCGTAGAAAGCGAATCGTCTTGGATACAAATCGGAGGATCTTTCCTTATAATATACATTTTAATAGCAAACATTATTAATAAACATTTTTGTACAATATTGTATTTTCATTTTCACGGCCCCCGTCAAAAATAGATAATCAGCACACTTATAGGAAATTTATTTCATTTTTTTATCGTTAGACTGTTTATCAATTCTTCTTTCAGTTGTTTTATCGCAAAACTAGAGAACAATAGAAAAAGTCTGTAGTTAGCATTACAGTGGCATACCTAATGTTAATTATCAGGTCCAAGGGGCCGTATTTTTTGCTTGCAAAATTTACAATATACTGGAAAAATTTAATAATTAAATTTGCCTAATAATTGATAATTTCACATTTAAGCACGGAGATTTAAATAATCAAAGCAAAACTAAAAGAGCAGGCACACGGTACGAATGAAATCAGCAGACATTTCATGGCTTCATGTTTTTTTATATTTTTACTTCCGTACTGCTATTTAGATATTTTTTTAAATTTTATCTCTTAAAAGTCTTTTTGTCTGGTGTTTTTCTTTTTTTTCGAAATCTTAGCTTGCGAGAAGACTAAGTGAGTATTATGGTTTTTGTTTTTTATGATTTTGTAGTGAAGCAAGTATATTTATAATATCTTAACTTCCGACAGCCTCACGGTTTCTATAGTTCCTGGTCATTATTCACGAAATTTTGCAAGTAATTAATAAGAAAAAAAATAAAAAGAAATAATTTTACGTACATCAATATGAGTAAAGTAGGGGTGAAAACATTTTTTTCCGGATACTGTTGATATAATTGGATAAGTCTTTTAAAATACATTTAAGGGTTTCGTTAACAATTTTCTAAGTCTCTTCTACGAAATATCAAACCAAATGATATGCAATGTGCACCCCTCCCCCTCCCTAATTTTTCGACCATTGGTCTAATGTCCCAAACCATTAATCTGAACATTATTACTGATGAATTAAATTCTTCAAAAAAATCTTTCTGTTCATAACTAAAAATAGTTTGTTCTAATGTTCTAAATATAAAATTAAATTGATTATGAGAAACAGCATTATGTATTTTACAAAAAAGAAGAGTTAAGTTTTAAAGTTTACAAATTTTAGCGAAAGTACGTACAGATTTATGGAAATTATCTTTTATCGTAATCAAAATAGTTTTAAATTTGTCATCATCGAGGGTATCAGTTTTGAAATTTAATCAATGTTGTTTACAGTTTTTTGAATCTTTTAATTCGTAAATAAGACACTTTTGGCCTTCAGCACTTGTTATTTTTGAAACTTGTTTAACATGTTACCAATAGTTGGAAATACCCTTTGGTATTGTGCAATACGCAAATCTTGTATCATTAAGGATTTGTAGTTTATTAAATTGATCACTTTTGAACTATTTTCGGGGCAAGAATTTAACTTTCAACATTTCTGAAATCAAATGTAAATCGGATATGAGAGTAGATCCCGAAATTATATATGGACTAAACAGATGCATTTAAATAAACTGAACTATATGTTTTGTTTCACAGCTTGTAAATCGGTTATGAGAATTGATCTCGTAATGACAAATGGATTAAACATATGCATTTCAATGCACTGAAATTTATGTCTCGTTTCACAGCTTGTAACAGTTCTTGCAAAGCTTATAACTTTATTCTTTCACGTAAATTTGTTTTGTGTCGTGTTATACGTCCATCATAAATTATTGATGGTTAACGTTAGATTTGTTATGTTCCCAACGTTTAAACTGTCTTTCGTTCATATTGGTTTTGAATAGTCTTAGTAATCCGTAATCTTTTAAATGTACATAGTGTTTCTATTAATTTATTTGCAAATATTGATTTTATTTTTCGTTTTATAAAACGATTCCTTGTTATGTCGTTCATAGGCCCAAAAAATCGTGAACGTTTTTTTAACGTACTTCATGTTCGTTATTCATAATCCATAAAACTAATGAAAATTAAGTTAAGAGCTGCTCCTTGCCTAAATTAATTCATTAGAAAAATTATAGCCAAACGTGATAGTGCTAAAGCAAGGAATAAGGTAGACTCCAGTCTAAATCAGTGGAAAGATTTTAGTGCTTAGAAAATGTTCAGAAATATCAGTTGTTAAGTGGGTCACTATGAACATTATCTCTAAACATCTCTATCTACTAAACACCAAATTATGTTAATAGAGACGTTAAAGCTTAACTTTTTGCGATCAAATCCAAATCTATAGGCATTTTTTGCTTAAATATTGAGGCTATTAAACCAATTATAGATATTGTGGCTCCTGTCATCTCTTTGCTCTCTACCTCGACATTTTAACATCTCTTTAGTAACAGGTACCTTTTCTTTGGAATGGTAAAACCTATATTGTTTCCGTACGTAAAATTTAATCTTCTACACAATCTAAGGATTTTCCGTTTATATTACTTCCACCCGAAAATTTTTGTACGTATTGTTCAAGGTCAACACTTTACCTTCTTTAATGCTCATGAGTCCCTAAACCTACTTCAGATTGGCTTTAATTGTTCTTTTTAAAGGTCACAGCACCTTAATTGTTCTTTTTAAAGTCACTGATATACTTACGCTAAAGTTAATGATATACTTACGCTTGGTTATGAAGAATGTACAAGTCATCTTGGTTATGAAGAATATACAAGTCATCTTGGTTATGAAGAATATACATTTTTTCATGAAGAATATACAAGTCAAGTCCTTGTTCTTCTTGATTTCAGCAGTGCATTCAATTCCTTTGACTTCGACATTCTTCTAGCCCATGTGAAATATTTGAATATACCCCAACATTCAGTCGAATAGTTTAGCTCATATATCCATGGGTGCAAAAAATCTATTAAATAATTATAAAGGTATTCTGAGTGAACCGACCTTACAGCTAGTATACTTCAAGGAGGAGTTCTTTTCCTCTCCTCTTCTCAGTATATACTGATGATGTTGTTAAGAATATCTGTAGTAATTATCATTTATAGGCTGAACCAAATCTATGCGTAATCGCCTATAATCGTAATACCTTTGTTCTATAGCAAAAACCATTTACACTCTTACTTTTAGAAAACTCCAGCAAATCTCAAGCTATTATCAAAGACTTTGTTAGTCAAAGACTTATTTCAAAAATAAACAATTAGCGCTAAGTTCGACTGATAAGGAATAAAATCTTAGTTGACAGCCTCAATGACATTAGTCGTCGTGCTTTCAGCAAGATACACTCTCTGAAGAGGTTAAAAAATTTGCATCCCATTAAAATGAAAATCTACTTTGTCAAATACTGCTATTACCACTGTAGTGCGATAGAACTGGCAACAAGAATAAATGTTAAAAAAGAGTAACTTGTTGACGTTTAAAAAAGAAATAAATAGAAAAGTTCATCTGTCAGAATAATTCAAAACTCGAATTCAAGACTCGAAGTCAATTTTGCACGCACGATATCACTCTATCTGTTCCGGTCCTTAGCGGCGTGGAGTGCCTCATGCAAGTTTGTGCCTAATGCCGAACATATTATTGGTTAACCCATCTAGCTGGGCTTGGCCCCCTTGGTCGTTTGCCATCCACCTTGCCGGTAATCATCAGCTGCTCCAGGTTATGTCCATCCTTCCGTGTGAGGTGTGTAAAGAATTCCAGGATCCTTCGCAAGCAGCTAGTGAAAAACCTGGTACTGTTGTTAAGTTCACAAAGAATGGACTTGTTTGTACGGAACGCAGTTCATGGAATCTGAAGCATCTTCCTCCAGTACCACATCTCGAAAGCGTAAATGCGGTCATGTTCGGCCTGTTTTATCGTTCATGTTTCCGAACCGTAACTACGAATGGAGAATATCAAAGAGCTCACAAGTGAAATTTTCGTCTTCCGTGATATGTTCCGATACTTCCAAATATCTGTTTAGCTGGGACATCACATTTTTGACCGTACCGATGCGCCTCCTAATTTCCTTTTCGCAAGAGCCCGTGTTGCTGATGCTAGTTGACGCGGTTTACTATCCCATGAGTTTGGTTTTGGAGTGATTGATTTTGAGAACAAATTCCATGCTTATTCTTTCTATTTTGTCAAGGAGGCTCATCATTTCAGCTTCATTCGCAACCAATAGTGTTGTATCACCTGCATACCGGAGGTTTGTGATCCTGGTGCCTCCAATGATTACACCATCCTTTCAGTTTTCTAGAGTACGCCTTATGATGTATTCTCCGTAAATGTTGAACAAAATGTGGGACAGGATGCAACCCTGCCTGTCGCCTTTTCCAAACTTAAATGGCTTAGATATTGTTCTTTTGACCTTCATTACGCACTGGTTATTGTGGTAGAGCGATTGGATCAGTTCAACGAGATGTTTAGGTATACCAAGTTCTTCTAGCACTTTGCACAGTGCCGACCAGTTGACACAGTCAAAGGCCTTGCTATAATCGATGAAACACAAGATAATAGTATTGAACTCGATAAGTGTTGAACTCGTACGACTTCTCAATCAGTTGGTGTTCTAGATCTGCTTGCGAGTCCCCTTGCCCTTGACGAAACCAGCCCGCTCCTGTGGAATTTGCCAGTACAAGAAGTATCGGATTCTGCTGTTAATGATGTGTAAGAAAACTTTGCCAGCATGTGATATTAAGGATAGCGTTGGGTAATTGTCAAACTCCGCAATTGTGCTTTTTTATGAAGTGGGAGTATGATTGATCTTGCCCAGTCGTAGGGTCATTCACAAGTGCACCAAATAGTGTAATATATCTTATGTATTGCGCTAGCGCCCGCAGTTGCCATTGCCTTCATGAGTCCATCTGTTATTTGGTGTGGTCCGGGTGCTTTCTTATCTTTGAGTACGGGTACCGCTGCCGTGACTTCAGATGGTAGTACAGTAGATTCTAGAGATTGTTCTTCCATGACGTTGATGCATGCGGTACTAGATTATAATGTGGCTTTTCGTAGAGCTCCTCACAGTATTTACGCCACCTTTCCTGATGGGGTCCAGAACGGTGTTGCCCACCTTTGCATTCCAATCCCTAATCATTATCATTATTTCACGACCAGGCATTTTGAATAGGGTTGATTCCAGTGATTTGTAGAAATCATTTATGACATCATCTTCTGCAGCTGCTGTTGGTGCATATATAGTGCAGGGGCGTGTGTTCAGACTGAGTGTCATTATTCTGCCATTAACTGGGTCGTACCCTAGCACATGATTGTTCATGTGGTGTAGTACCCAAAGCGTGACACCACTTATACTGTAGTCTACAGATCCTGAATAATACAAAGTGTTTCCGTTGGAGGTTTTTCGATGACCTTGACCTCTCATATATGTCTCCGTTGTTCCCAGAAATGTCACTTTGTGTGTTTCTGCTTCCTTTTATACAATGTCTAGCTTCCCAGTGTCAGTAGGCCACGGACATCCCAAGTAGCAATCCGTCGGTGGTTATGGATTGAGATTTTCCTTTTACATTCACCAGTACCATGGCCACTAACCGAGACCTGGTGGTCCGTCTCCGCAGCTGCTTCGGTAGCCAATTTCACACCTTCCGGTTTGGTAACCAAAAGGCGTCGATTATTGGATGGATCGTCCAACGAACTCGCTTTGGATGTTACCCTTTCCATAGGGGAGTTTTTCTTGGGTAAATACATCGTGGTGGGCACCCAAATCCTTCCACAGCTAATTTTAAAGGTAATTTAGGTCCTTTCGGCCATTGAGTGACCGCTTCATTAAAACGGAGTTGTCGGGTGAGTTAACCGCCGCCCGATATTCGGCGTTCAGAATTTTACGGTCTCTTCAATACCAACCCTCCTCCTTTCTCATTCGGGCTTGGGACCGGCAAGCAGCGCTTCTCCTTAATGTATTAAAAATCCTCAGAGTCCAATGAGCTTATTGAAAGATTTGTCTGCCCTTGAGCGTGGGTTACGCTCTGAAAGCTTACTTACCCTACTTATTCCCAAACATACTTCCACCTCTCACGAAAAATCATTTACTGACCAAGTAGCGAAAGATTAGAATCAACAAGATCTTGACACCAAGAAAATAATCTCGATAATATTTCTTATTATGTTTATAAAGCAATTATTCTAAACTTATTGTTATGGTTGGCTGGGAGAGATTGCTGTAGCAATAAGTCGCCCAAACGTACTTTATATTAAAGTTGACAAATAAATAATAAATACATTTTTAACTATATTATATTTTGCTCTTTTTAGCATTTGTTGTTTAAACTATAACTTCCTATGTAATGTTTTGAGGTAGACTTGCTAACAAAACGGGTCTAAAAAATGCAATGATTCACCAAATTTTTGTTTTCCAATAAAAACATTTTAAAAATAAATTTAAACTCTGTTCAAAGAGTACCTATTTTATGTCTTCTTTTTTAGTTATCAAGTGCCCCTTGAAATACCATTTTAAATCATTTAAATATTCTAGTTTTGGTCTAAGGAATTAAAAGTTAGAAGTATTTGATTAACAAATGTATAGATGGACCAACAAAATTATCACAACACTAGGGTTCTGTTAGGACCTTTCGGTTCTTAAAAACTACAAATGGTTTTCTGCATGTGATACTGACAAAAATAATTTCCTGATAAGAACAGATAAAAAGGTTCTTTCAATTTTATGATCTCAGGAACATAACAATAAAAAGAAATATAAAAAAAAGGTTCTACATGTAATTCTTAGAAGACAGAAAATTTAAATGTTGGTAAAATATGATTATATTTATAGTCAAAAGCTGTGGTTAATAAAGTAACACATGATCCGGAAAGAAATTGTTTTTCTAATTCATTTCGTAACTTAAAATATTAACATAAAAATTATTCACAATTTAAATGAAACTACGTGATGTAGTATTATTTCTACTTTCTTTAAGTCCTTTATCACAACCTAGGTTTCCTTGTATTACAACTTCCTAGAGGGGCTATTAGCAAAGATCTTTCAATCTGACCTAAAGATGTTGTAATACAGTTTCATTTAAATTGTGAATAATGCATTTTTACAAAATTAACGCCAAATATATTCAAAATAAAAATGATTACAATATATTTCCATTCTTAAGCGAGAAAATATTTGGCAATCAGTTCCATGCTAATTTCAGATGGTTATTAATATATACAGATAGTTATCAGCCATATGAAACTTGAAAATTGGCCAACATTTTTGAGATACTAAAAATAATTCTGAAATTAGAGATAGAGATTAGTGAAATTTTCTCACTTGGTAGACAAATAGGCATAATCTAAATACTTTTGATTCATTGTATCTCTGAAACCATTCTTCTGCTCAGTAATTTTTTTTGAGATTAATGTTACATCATAAAGTTTTAGTATATGATCTGTGCATAAAGTGACATATAGTGAACGATTTAATACCACCCAGATTAGTGATATTTAGGGTCGCCTTTATAAACAAGACAATGAAAGGAATTACTTAAACCAATTATTTCATGCACATATGCTTATCAATGAGGTTTGATCTTTAGATAATTCTAAGTTTCTGGATTAGATAACCTATATCAAAAATTTTGAAGACATTTTAATCCTATAAACAGTCATTTTGCATTCTTGTTGATAGAACCGATCTCGACGAACACCTTTTGATGACAGGTTAAATTTTGAATTGCATGTTTAAACTGAAACTAATATTTGTAACAATGATTCAAAAAATATTTTTCGGTTGGGAAAATTTAAATTTACATTTACCATTGGCTACTATTAATATTACCAAAAAAGTTTTCAAAAGAGATTAATTTGCATAGTTTAAATGTCTGTTGAATTATACGTTAAAAAGGAAAACCATGTGAAGAGTAGTTATGTATTGCTGAACGAAGTATAACTTTGTCTTTTTGTTTTTGTGCAATGTAAAGTTAATATCAAAGAAAATTTTTTAATACTCTATGTTATTAAATTGATCAATAAATAAGTAGCATGAGCACAGTCATTGATGAAGCCATTTACCATATATTTATTTGATAAATAAAGATAACGATAACCATTAGAACGATTACAGATTTAGAGTAAAAGATAAGCAAATGTCTGACAAAAACGTCCAAGTGATATTTAAAATCGCAACAACAATTAAGTTCCTGATAGTTAAGGTGTCACTGCTATCAGTATGCAAATCAGCTTATTCTGTAATATTAATGATATCAACATGTCACACAAATTTATAAATTTGGTGCATAATAGAATTGAGATAAATCCAATTATGCCTTCGCAGTAATGTCTTAAAAATAAAACATCTTCTGAAATCATAATAAATGGAGAGTGAGTTTTAGAATGCAACTGTACAACCTATTATAATGTGAACTTATTTCCCACAGGTAGATTACACTTTTACATATTGCAATTTAATTGTGTGTTGTTTTCTTCCAATTTACATAAAGAGAATCTAGTATGAAAACATAAGCATATTTCAATATTACCGAAGTGGATACAATAGTGTTTACAATTTTACTTGTTTCCCATTAATTGGCATTTTGTCTTAACTGAAAGACATATTTTTCACATAATATGAATAATGTCCATCATGATTCTTGTTCACATAACAAGCTTATTACTGTAGTTTCGTAAACAAATCGAAAATTTAAATTTTGAAGCATAAACAACGATAGTGCTCCTTCATGGGTTAACATCGAATTGAATATAGGGGAAATTTCTTCACTGTAATAGATTGCCAAAAAAAAAATATTTTCGCATAATAACTGCAACTAGTACATGATACTTATGTTGTATAATTACAAATACAATGAAATTTTTTGACATATAGTTGTAATAACTGTCTATTGCATCATTTACTATTTGAACCCGTGATAGTGTGAGTTGTATGCTAAGCCATGTGGAAGTGACTGTGCTTCTTTTGCATTTTTATATAATTGTATAAATATTATCAACTGAACCGAGATGGTTGATTAAGCAGCCTATTTTAAATTAATACATTCGTTTGCCCCCTGATACACAATGTGATTTTTGTTGAATTGGTTCACTGTGTCCCAAGACGTCCAGTGTGTATTTTGAGTTTGTTAGGTGTATGTAGTTTTTGAATAACTGCATTAAAAGGAATATTTTAGGATTATTGTTTCTAGTTCCCACCAGATCAATCTTGTACAATAAATTGTGAATATTATAATTATTATGGGAAGAATATCACACGAAAGAAATATCACATATTTCCAAATGTATACTGGGACTCTCTTTGTCAATTTTGTTTTAAAACATTGCTTATGACAAACATATCAAATTTTATTCTATCTAAAATTAAAAATTGACAACAAAGCCTTTCGCTGCTAGACTACAATTTTCACTGACGCTCAAAAATGCCATAAAAGTGAAAGATAAAGAATAATTTCGATAAATCTATTTCTATTACCATAAATTACTTAAAATGTTTATTATACATGATACGCAGTGTACGCTAGTAACTAGAACTGAAGTAAGCGGCGTGAATTTTCGGATATAGTAATGGACATGTTAATTTGAAAAAGAGAGATATGCAAAGATCTTTTCTATAAATGTATTGTTGTTAAAAATGTGATAAAATATGGGTAATACAAGTAAATCTGTTTTTGTTAAGTGGTTAGAACATTCCCAGGATTTTCAGGTACCACCGTTTCGAGTATATTATAATGAAAATGGCTGTCTCTTCCCATTGAGTTGCTATTAACTGTTAAACTTCGTATTTTGTCTGTAGGCACAATAATTGCTATCGGAACTTGCTTAGTCTTTTAATACTACTTAAAAATGAATCAATTGATTATTTGACTTTTATAAGTATCATTTACAATATTTAAGACTCAAGATAATACTTATGAAATATTTCTCATTGTTTCAGCCTGCAGAAAACCAAACTGAAATGGCGGAAAAAAACAATTACTGCAACTTAGACATCACTTCAAATGGCCACATTCCAACAGAAGTTAAAGTTTTATGACGAATGCTAATCTAATACAATTGTCTGTTCAAGCTATTAGGATTACTATATTTATTATTATATACAATAAGGCCAAATTTATCTAGATATGCCTATTGACATAATTATTATTGGAAATGAGACATATTGTCTTCACTATGACTGTCACTACCTACTCAATGAAAATATCTGTTCCCGTTTGCTACTAAAAAAATTTAATTTTATGTGTTTTATTTATTGTATTTTATGTAATCTAATGTCAGGGGACATTAGATTAAACAAAATTTGAGACCCTTATAAAACGTAAAAAAGTGGCTTTAGTAGGATTCACATAAATTTTAAAGTGTTCGAAAGTGAAAGGAAGCATGTATGTAAAAGAAATAGTTGTAATGAAGACAATTAATTTTCTTTTAAGGACCACTTTTAGAATCCTAAGGATATTTTTTTAATATAAAGTCATTGTTTTTGTATATATAAATTTCTTTCCTATCTAAACCGATTTGAGATTTTTAAGTACAATTAAAAGAAATACTTTCAGTCTATAGTTTATTTGATAATACATTATTTTCTGGGCAGCAAGAATTTAATTGGGACAGATTTAAAAAAATGACAGAACACAGTTCTTAAGATATACCTACTGCATTCACTATTAATTCTCAAAGACATTCAAATTTGGAACATAATATTGTTTATATTATTAGCATTAATGTATAAGTTATACTGGATAAGATACTTTAATATAAATTAAAGTAATGGTAAGAGTTTTCATTCTGTATTTCTTGTGTTTGTTATCAACATTTAAAATACAAATAAGGTTCGAAAGTTTTTCTACAAAGAGATGACTTTATATTTATTGGGATGGAAATAATCTTGCGCTTCAGTGAAATAAGTTCCATGAAAGGTGATAGAAATATACATATATTAAATTGTATACTTTTGTTTTCATCTTTTATTGGTAATTTTATTCTAAAACATTTTACTTTCAAATATAACAAGTTTTTGTAATGTTTTATTTATCCTTTTAATGTATTATAGCTAACAATTCTTTTAGATTATATTTTAAAAATGGAAATAAAATTCCGTTTTAGCTGCAAGTTGAAGAAAATAAAATTTCATAGAAACACCCAGTTTTAGCTCCATCTATGAAAAATTATGAAAATTAAATTTTTTTAACAGATTCAGTGAATAATTTGTGACAGGCATGGGTGTTTTCAAATTTAAAAATTATTGAAAAAAAATCCAATTCAATAGCCAAATAAACAAAAGAATAGATAACACATTTATTTTCAGGGAAATGTGGAGATTTTATTGGTTTTTGTTAATCAACTTACTAGAAAGTGGTATTTAATTTGTATCAAATTCGAAACAACATACAGAATAATTCTATGTACTAATATTACTTTGGTTCCTAAATAATTTTATTATAACACAAATTATTTCAAATGTTTCTGATTATAGCATAGAAGTAGACCTTTTTGACAACGAGAACTAGATAAGTTGAACTGGCAATAAACTATTTACACTAATACCTGGAATAGATAAATCTGAACCTGATAAGAAGACAATATTCCTTTAGTTGAAATTGCCAATGTAGTTTAACTGACAGAATGTTCAATAAAAAAACACAAGAAAATATTAGGTATGCTTTTGATATATATTCCCAAAAAGTGATCAATACAAAGGCTAAGGAACTGGAACAAAATGTGAATATTGGCTTCTATATGTCCATAAATTAATAACCATCTAAAAGGAACTACTCAAATAAATTCATAGATCGTACAAAAATTAATTCTGTAATGCCATGTATGTGGTTTATTGCAATAAAAACTTGATATTGAATGGGTTTTATTAATTTAAATGGAAACATCACTCAATTATTTAGAGGTCAACCTGAATAAGATCATCTTTATAAACTCTGTTTTTTGACCAACTTAGGGAAAAAATTTGATTACACATGGTGGTTGATGAATAATTATTCTAATTAAAAAATTAAGCACTACAACTACAAAAGAAACACAAAAATTGAGCGTGTTAGTTCTGATGCGCGACTGGACTTTACTCCTTACATACAATTGTCTTGGAATGTATAGAATTATATAGAATAAGGAATTATACAGAATAAGGTAAGGAATATTTATTTAGTTAAGGATTATATAGAATAGTATATAAATGTATATATCATTAAATGTAAATGGAAAATTCTTTAATAAAAAAATGCTAACAATATTATTATTTTCAAGTAAAACACAAATGAACAAGATTAAATTTTGTACAACAAAATTAAAAACATTTAGTAATGTCAGACTAAGAAGTTAAAATTAAAAGACTTATTAAATTTGTAGAATAAAAGACACCAAATATTCACACATGACATATAATGATTACATCTATATATAAGTGAACGATAGTAAACTATGTGTGCCACACACCATCATTGCGATTACGCCATAAAAAAATGCCAACATGCGTGTCACTCTCCGTCATTGCGATTATGCTGTAAGAAAATGCCAAATAAAAATATTAATATCTGTCTAAAGATGCGTAGAAATGTTGCATGGAGGGGCCACCTAACGGTTACACTTTTTTTTGACACTCTGAACTTCTGATTTTACTCTTCATAAAACTTCATATCGGGTGCCATATATGAAAGTCGATTCTTAAGGAGTAAACTCCAAAAATGTGAATTATGACTTTGTACTCTGCTCAGTTATGAAATTGAAATTTACACTGGAGCTCAAGTTCAGTCAATAATCTAGGTAAGATTAGCCCTTCAAGTAACATTATTCAACCTGAAAGGATTATTCCAGAAGGACTTAGATATAAATTGTTTTTCACAACTGGTACACTTCTCTCAGTTCCTCTTGACAAATAAAGATATTCTACCACTGGGTACAATAAAATTCTATTGTATCCCTGGTATATCTAGGGAAAGGTCCAGTAGTAAAAACACAGTACAGTAGAAAAACTTACAACTACTCTTTAACTAACTACTTGGCATCTACTTATGCCAGCATCAAATCCATGACAAAAGTTAGACATTATAATAGAAAAATTCTACATCAATCTGTCCGAAAGTTGATGATGACCCGTATTTATTATATGATGGAGTGGATCTCTTAGTTGTTTTTCCTCGTTTTTACAAGTTACATATTAAACACAAAATTTTACAATAACATGTTTACAGCTGATCGGCTAGGTGACAGTGAACTTTTGGTATGGCAAAATATTTCTTGACATGGATGCATAGCTAATTCTAGAGATCTTCTAGGTGATAATATCTAGAGCATTGTGTCGGGCTCTTTCATCATTTGGATGCAAAACTCAACCCAGGGGTCTTTTATCATAATTCCAGCAGGGTCCGTGTCCAATGAGGTTGAACCTTAAATATTCTTGAGCATGATATTTTTTAGTTTGAAGAAGGCCCGAGGATAAATTGATATTGTACCATCTAATTATATGGGTCACATTGACCACTTGTCTATTTCGATGATTAGATAGTGCTTTAAAGTGTGAAAGCTTAAGGGATAATATCTGAAAGTAACTACTTCCAGTTATTTTACACAATGCATACTGCATGTTACATAATATTAATTATTTTTTCCATGTCACTGATGTTGAACATGCTCTATATGTACCAAAGTGAAAAATTATATTTTTCAGGATATCTTGTAAATAAAAAAGAAAACATGTATTCTTTTATTTTCATTTTTCTGTAACATACATTTTTTTCATTGAAGAAAGAAAATCATGGTATAAGGGGCTAAGAAATTATGAAAGAATTAAAAGTTCAAAAAATCTTAACACTTTTATTTTATGTCGCACTCGTTTTCACTGTACTCATGCGAAAATAATAAATATAATATAAATGCAAATACAATATATTGTATAAAAATATATGTTTTCATTTTGTTTCATTTAAAGCACACAAATTTATATTCAATAATTTTATTATAAAAACACTAAAGCCGTTGATTTAATAGATTATAAAGCGCCATCTACGATAGGTCCAGGGTGGGAAAGGGCATTTTTCCTTTCTTGAACTGCTGTGGCAAGTTTTCGATAAGGTCCAAGTGGCAGACCAAGTGACTTCATATCAGTCTCGGTAAGCATCATAAGGGCATCGAGATCTATTTGTTCAGCCTTGAACTTTTGTATATATTGCGATAGTCCCCAGGCGGTAAGGAAACGTTCGAGGGATGCAAAGGAGGATTCCTCAGTTTCTTCTTCTTCGTCTGATGTTATTGTTGAGCTCTCTGAAAATAAAAAGAATTAAAATGGTAACATTACAACATAAACATTTTTTCAATCACATACATATTTGTAAATTCAATTACAGGATCCGTTATTTTACTTTGGCCATTAAAGTCAGAAAGTCTATACTTGTTAACTGTATAAAAATAGTAATGAATTAACCTCTAAGATAATGAGTGAGTGTACATTTATTCATATCTCAGGACGTGAAAATTGAGTTCTTTGTATAGTAGACAAAATTATTTTGTTTGAAAACATTTCAGAATTTAATATGAATGCTTATTATTCAAAAGATACAAAAAATAAAATACTTTCTGTATTTTATATTCTGTCAAGTTCTGTTGTGTAACGTTAAAAGTTTTTAAAAAGATATACGACTAAATTAGTCAAGAAGATATCAACCTACGTTTCAGTAAGAATAAAAGGAATAAGAATAGTTTTAATATCTATCTTCGAAAACTCTTTACTGGCAGTCAATCTTGCAAATATTGATTGTATCCATGTAAAGCTAAAAATAATTCCTAGACTAGCCTGGTTCCTTTATCGTTTGCACTGAATGGTTCATCGAACATTTATCTCTGTACATTGAAGATTTTTTGTGGAAAGTATTTGTGTTACCCACAGAGAATAGATGTGATGGCTACAGTTTTTAGAATTTTCATCTCCCTCTTTGTCTTCTTTTTTGGGTGTGCATCATATAAAAAGCAATGAATTGATTTTGATGAGACTTTCACTGGCATTTAGCATAGTCTCTTGAATAATAAATGTAGTATAAACTCATATGAGACATGTAAAACAAATAGTATTAATATGTCGGCAATCAAACAGTATTAGCAAAACAATGATACACTTCCATTATAGAAAGGTTTAGTACCTTTTATAAATCCTAAAATGTTTTGTAAAAATAATTTTTTATGTCCTGAAATCATGCAAATAAAGTAATGGTAGAACTGATGAGGGTAATTTACAAATTCTCAATATTTGGTCATACCTGAATTATCATCTTGTTCCCAATTGGTAGGTTGGAATTTCTGTCTGGCAGCGAGACTACCTGCAGAACCTATGGAGAGGTCCTCTCCTGGAGCTGTTGTCCCATTGGTTGGCATAGCACTCAATGTTGCTGTTATTGACCTCCTGTTATAATTTAATTGTTTTGCATAAATACGATAATTTTCTTAGATCTATTGACTTAACATTTCTGCGTGACTAATGATAGCTAGCTATGGATAGTTGGATAGTTGTTTCACTGACGTCGGGCGATGTGGGTCATTACAACCTTCAGAGGTAATATTTGAAATAATTTGGGCCATTAGTATATTTTAGATAAAAAACATTGGCTTTGAGTATTTTACGACTTAAATATAACAAAACGTAGGAAACAATTTTCAATTTAAAATATCAAGGTAATTTGCAGACTATAAAAATGTACAAAAAATTTAACTCATTATTTGCTGAATCATAAGAAATTAATTTTTTAACTGAAATAATATTTTATTTTTACAATTTTTTACTGTTGATAATAACAAATAAAAAATATCTCACATCACCTTAAGTAGTAGTTGATCACTTTTATTATTTACATAACTACACAATTACAGCAAAAAATTATGGTTTTTCAGTCAATTAAACATATTTAGCATATTTTACATATAGAAGTCAAGTCATGTTATAAAGGAAAATAATATTGAATAATCATTTATTAATTATGTAAATAGTTACTACACTTTGTTGTATCGCTTGACATTGAAGAAAGATGTAAAAAACAGAAAGGAAAGATTTGAATGAAGGATATAAAGAAGAAAAAGGCCAAAAAGGGAACTAACTCTTTTTATAATTCCATTTTTTAGAACTTTTTTTTTGTAAGACAAAAATAGACAGACCTGAAAGCGACACTGCCAAAACCTGGTCGATCAAATATACTAGCTGGTTCTTGCATCATTACTTCCTGGCCTAATCCACTTTCATCTCCAGTTATAGTTGCTACGAAATCTGGTTGACTTGTTGATCTATAATCAAAATAACATTGAAATTAAAAAAAAACATTCGTGGTAGCAACAAAAATCGGTACTCTTAGTAAGATATGAAGCGTTATGCTTGTGTTAGAAAAAATATCTATCACATTGTCAATTGTAGTATTAAAATTTTTAGTTTAAAATTTTTTTCGAATATATGAAAATGTTTTCATCAAAATTTTGACATAATTCTAATTGCTCTTTTTCAACCTAATTTTTACATAACATCTAAATAATTAAAAAACTAAGTAGGTTAATAAAAAATGTATAGTAAATTGTAATTCCTTTTCTATCATTATATGTTTTATTTGTTAACTCTTTTATCTTTTTTTACTGCTAAGGTCATTCAGTCTCCTTTGTACCGTGGTGCCGTTATGCAACACAATATTTAGGCCTTACGTATGATGCGAGCCTGTATATACAGTGAGGTATTTTGTTTGGATAGTAATTAGTTTAGACTGTCATCAACTTGTCTTAATATAACCTGCCAGAACAGTATTCAGTAGAAAAAGATCAAAAATTGATACTTGAGGGATGCAAGCTGAAAAATGGAATAGAGGTTATATTAAAATTCTGCTTCGCTCATGTTACACATAGAAATATAACAAAAAAATAAAAATTACATTTTGAAGATAAACACAAAATGTTCACTTAATTAAGAAGGAACTTACCTAGCGAGCACCGATTTCCTTGGCATTTCATTAGTGGGCGTTGGTAATTCATCCTCCTCATTCTCGCCTGGGACAGAGAACACGTCAGCTATCTTTCCCCTCTGTGGTCCCCCTGTTGTGGCTGCTGTGCCAAAGGTGCCCACGTACATTACTTCTGAATCCCTTCGCAATCCCGACAGTGATGTTACTGAACGACGGCCTGTGGCTTCCACTTCTCCCACCTGTAATTGGCAATTTATGTTTATAATTGTGAGGATATTTTCTGTCGAAATAATTTGAAACTGCAATAACTAGACTAAAATTAGATATAGCTTAGCCATCTTGAACTTAGTTTAAAGGAGAAGAAGGAAGAAAGGAAGGAAGGAATGAAGAAAGGATGAAAAAGTGAGTCCCCAAAGTGAACCCACAATTTTTGACTTTATGGATTCAACATCTGTCCAGAGAAGAGATCATGTCCTAGAGACCATCTGAGTGAATCAAGTGTTGTCTTGATTGGTTGTTTTTACATATATAAAAAATCTAAAAATGATATGAGGTTATCAATTTTGAAAAGTTTGAAAATTTCCCGATTTTTTTGGTAATTCATCCTCCTCATTCTCGCCTGGGACAGAGAACACGTCAGCTATCTTTCCACTCTGTGGTCCCCCTGTTGTGGCTGCTGTGCCAAAGGTGCCCACGTACAAAGGTAACGTAAAATGTTGCGAGATATGAGGGCAAATCTCGCAAAAATTATAAATATCGGGCACAAATGCATAGAGCACAAAATTCTAAAGAGAATGAGATCAAAATGTTATATCTAGACTCCAAAATAAGTCACAGTACTGTCGCAAATATAGGTAACGTAAGCTCGCACAGACAACTCGGGGAGCGTCTAACGAGCCTGGGCCAAGTATGGATGTGGATTCAGTTTCTAACGATATGGAGTATATAGACTATACATGACTGACATGATATGTCACATTAAAATAATATGTACCTAGGTAAATATACCTATATTTATGTCTATTTAGGAATTAAATGTACAATGTTGAACGCTTTATTGATTTTTTTAGTCTCTGTGAGGTACGTACAAAACAAACAGGTATACTAAAATTTTAAAAATGGTCATTTTTTTGTTCATAATAAATATAGATTTCCGACTCATTTTTCCCGAAAACACTTTAAATATAGACTTTTAATGTTATCTACGTAAATTTGTACTTTCACTAAAATGATCAAAGCATTACTTTCCATCAGAAGGGGCAGTTTCCACAGCCATCCAGAAGGGAGTAAATGAAATTTATGGGAGAAGGGTATTATTAAAAAAAAATTTTAGTGGACAAATACGAATCACATCGGCATCTATATGAAAGTATGTATATACCTATATATGTATGTATGTATAGTTGTGGTCAAAGGCTTATAAAATCGAAAGAAAGGCTCTATTTGCTGAGTATTCTTCCTTATTTGACAGTGCACTGTGAGCTCAAAAAGTTCGGAAATCCCTATTCAGAATTCGAGCTCGGAGTTTCGACTTGACTTATACAAAACAAACTGCAGGAATATCTGACATTGTAATTCCTTTTTTATTTTGAGTACAATATTTGGATAACGCATTTGTTGTTGTACATTTCTAATGTTTTTTACAGTTTCCTGAAATGTTAGTTACTACCGAGATTGTGCTATTTGTATGTAAGGACACAGAGTAAAACCCCTCCAGAAAAATCTAAAAAATATTAAAACCTAAATTGAAATTTATTCATCTACTAGCTGGGTTACCCAGCTTCGCTCAGGGAGTTGATGTGATATTGTGTGGTAATTGGAATAAAAGGATAAATTTTAAAACATAAGAGGTAAAATTTTTTTATTGAAAACATATTCTAACTATTTACAACACTTGTTTATGAACAACATTTTTCATTTTGTTATCCGGGGTATACACATGCATAATTTTTTAAATTGAAATGCAGTTCAGTAGAGATCAGCATTATTCTGGGGATAAATACTGTGTGTCCTTTGTCCTTTCCAGTCATAAATTCAGCTTCGATGATGTAATTCTACAGCTGTTTGACGATCATTCTTGTTCCATTACATAGTTTTGCTGAGTTGAGATTTCTGAGTAGTATGATCGGAGATCTAATTTTCAGTCGAAGGCAGTGTAATGGCATTCCTGGTACTGGCAAAGAGTTTAAAAATTCTGTAGGGAAGTTGACACTTTCTTCAACGTTTACCATCGTGTCGATCAATTTGTATATTCTCTCTTCACCGGGAATTTTCTTTTGAATATTAAAGTTGATATCGTCGACACTATTATTTTTAGTTCCCAAAATTGCCCTCTGAAATAGCCACTCCGGATTGATATAGTTGTGAATAATGTTTGGATAAATTTGGTCGAAGAGTTCTTTCTCAGTAGTGATTATGTTGCAGAAATTACTGTTGAGTTGTCTGGTCAATAGGGTATGTGCATTCGCCTATTTGTAAAAGTTTTTGAGCAAAATGTGCTGTTGTTTCGTCTTTCGATAGTTCAACTCTCATATTTTTTGTTAGTCGCCGTATTTGTATGTGTGGCCAGAAATGTGATTTTTTTAAGCTGCACTTTGCTGATAAGAAAGTGACGTTCGAACCCATGATGGATCTTGCTTTATATGCCCCTACCAGTGTGTAGCCCCACCCATACAAAAAAGGCTTCGAATGGTCCACAATGATCCAGAAATTTCCACAACATTCGGAAGTGTTCTGAAAGGTGCCACAATGATGTTCCCGAATGTTCTAGACTATTCCCAAACATTTCAGAATTTTCCAGGATGTTCTGGAATGTTGTGAAATGTTCTGGACTGTTTTAGAAATTTCTAAAGGGCAAAACTTCCATCCCTTAAGCACGCCCTTCAGGTAAAAACGGGAACCTTCTTTTTCAATGGGGGATAAAGGGCTACCGCACCATATAACTCCCTGGATCTTACCGGGACTCGTTTCTGAGTTTTATCGGTATGCATATTGTACACTTCTCACTTATCAAGATCAAGATTTTATAATATACATTGAATTGTTACCAATTTGATTTATCTATTTTCACTCGTTTATGTAAAGTGCAAATTTTTTTAGGTTGATTAATTAGCTTTGTACAAGAGCAGTAAAAAAGTGGCTAAAATGGTTCCAGAAAAAAGGACAAAATAAAAGTTTCATTATAGAGAATAAAAAGCTTGGTTTATATGAAGCTCCTAATCAAATTTGTATCCCATAATAAACATTAGTTTACAACTATGATGTAATATTTACATATCATATTAGGTACGTTGATGGCAGTAAACCTATTATGGTATATTACGAGGGTAAATCAAATATTAACCGGACTTTTGTTTTAGACCACTTATTGGTACAATAAATAAAATGTTGAATATACCTTATTTTTCTGTATAATCTCCTTTTTTATTCATACATTTTTCCCACCGAATCGAAAGTTTATTAATTCCATCATCAAAGAATGAATCTGGTTGCATCTGTAGCTAATTGCGCATGAATGTTTTTAAACTTTTGCCATTGAAGTGATGACCTTGCCGACACTTTTCGATAACCCAAATCATCTGAAATGATTAATTGGGCACTCCAATATGATATTCCGACGTGTGTAGCAATTTCCGATATAGTAAGGCAGCGGTCTCCTTCAATCACTCACGAATCGCAAGAATATTCATCTCACTGATGCTTGTCTGCGGTCGGTGCGCATGGATCTCATTTCGCACTGAATCTCGGCCACCGCAAAATTGTTTGTATGTGTTTTGTTGATTGGATACTTGCATATTTTTAGCAAACTGCTACACAGTGTTAATCGATGCAAAATTTCAGCAGGTGTTAAGCCCTCCCGTGATAAAAATTTAATAATAATGTGTCGCTCAATAGATTTCTGCATCTCTTGCTCCGACATGATGTTCCTAACAGCCAGTCTGCTCTGGCGAGCCGAAACGAATTACTCTCCTCCACTTTACATCCCCACCCTACATATATCAAGATGACACATTACTCACTTAGTTCACTCACCCAGGGAGCATTAAAAAGAAAAGTCCGGTTAATATTCGATTCACCCTCGTAAATATATAATTGGAAAAGATTGTCTTGCTCACAAAATAACCATGAACTAGTTTAACAGAGAAAACATAAGTAATGGTATATATACTTGCTTTATCTGATGGTCTATAATATAATAACTTTGCCCCAGAAAAGACTATAACAACTGTTATTAAAAAAACTAAGGAAAATTTTAAAAAACATAATAGTGTGAAGAGGCTTTTAGATACCTCCAATGAACTATGTGATTCTAGAGTGTTATACTAATATATGTGTAGCAATTTTTACAATACTAATATCGTCTATTTTGATAAAACCTGTTATAAATTTTCAATTTGCAATTATGTAGTAAATAATTATGAAAAAAACCAGTTGATTTCCAATATTCTGTTACTACAGAAATTATTTTAAGAACTCTCCTATTATGAGAAATGATTTTTTATCAACATGACTCGTGTATTTTCCACAAATAGATGTGTGCTAATGAGAACAACAAAAGGAAATTGAATCAAATTTGTTTTCGTTGTTAACAGGATAATATTTATAATATAGCGTACATTGCTGTCTAAATGCGTTTATTTACATTTACATTTGTGGATTCATAACTGAGATGTGGATATTAATATAGACTTAAATAATAAGTTCTAATAGTTCATAAAATTCAATGAGTCATTTGTGTTGAAATTCGAATTACGATAACATATTTATCAGTGGAATGAAAAAAATTAGATTTCTATGATTATTTTCATAATTAAGATGTGGATTTACTAAGATGTGAATACAAACATAAACTTGTATGATAGGTTCTACTAGCCCATAGCACTCGATGTATTACAACTTATGGTGTGTAGTTTTGTGCCTTTGTGACCTTTCTAGCGTTTTTGAGATTAAATATTTTTTATGTATTTTAAGAATATTGAAATAACTTATTGAATAATAATTTATGAAAGTGTTAGTAAAATTCACAAGCAATAATATGATTTCAAGAGGAATTTTGTATTTGTTAATAAATTGTGCCTGATTTTTTAATTTCTTTGACATGCGTAAACGTTTGTTCTGGACCCCTTCTGTCCATGTCAATCTGTTGTTATACACACACATACACACACAAACACACACACTCACACACACACACACACACGCACGCACGCACACACGCGCACTCGCACGCGCACACGCGCACCCGCACACGCGCACGCAAACGCGCGCCCACACGCACACATGATTATTAATTAGATTAATAGATTTAATTGTCAAACTGGACATTCCAAAAATTATAAATTATTTCAGCGTGGTCAGAAAGAATGCAAAATTGACTAAATTATAATTTACATATTATTTTCTACTTCTTGATGTATTTTATATAAATGCGTCTAAATGTTATTATTATAAAGTTTTTTGCCATAGTCATTCTAGAGTTATGTTGATAATCAAATGAATCATTTCTCAATATAATTATCATTGGTTTCAATTTTATTATATTTTTTACACTAATTAATACATTTCACTTATTTGTTCTAATAAATTATTTTAGTGAGTAAACTCTTAAGAAGTATTGGATTATTTCGTGTTTTTTGTTTAGTTTTGATTTTTATATTTCCAATATACTCGAGTCCTGTTTCTATTATAAAAATTTCAAGCCAAGATAACATTTCAGAATTACACTAATTATTCAAAGTACACAAAATGTATAAAAGAAGAACCGTTTTTATCCATAAATTTTATTACTCACATGGTTATAGTTGAAAACATATAGGGCAAAATTAAAATATTAGTTGGGATTAGTGTTTCCAGGATGAAAAGTAGCCCATGTCCTTTCCCAGTCCACCAACTATCTCTATGCAAAAAAGCACTTCGATACTTTGCTCCGGCCTAACATGAAAGAAGGACAAATAAAACAAACGCTTTTGCATTTATAATATTATATCTAGGACTCTAAATTAAGGATTAAACTTAGTGGTTCTGTTGCTCCTTTATACTATGTATGTAATGATTCAAAAAAAGAAAGTAGTAATAATACTACATCACGTAGTTTCATTTAATTGTGTATGCGTTTTAAATTTTGCTATGGGAAGGTTTATTATATCTTCAGGTATCTTGGTAAAAAGACGAACACCACTACCCAGAAAAAACTTATTAGTAATATGTAATATAAATTTAAGATTATGAATTTTATTTTTATTTCTTGTATTAAGAGTATGGATATAGGACCCTTTAAAGAAGAAATTTAAATTCTTTTTAACATACAATAGGTTTTCATAGATATATAACAACGGCAAGGGTAGAGATATTTGCCTATATAAATTGATCTTTTAGTGATTCTCGGGATTTCGTATTATATATGGCTCGGGCTGCTCTCTTTTGCAGAATAAAAATCTAATTGTAACTTATGATCTAGAGTTATACCCAGGAAAGTAGCAGTGGTTACTAATTCTAGTACTTTGGTAATCAAAATATCCTAGGTACCCAAGATACCAGTACTTTAGGCGGAAATTTGGTACGGATCCTGGTGAAAATTTAATACATTTTGTTTTCTCAGCATTTAAAGACAAGTTATTGAGTGAATAACCATTTATTTACTATATTTAGTTTGATTAATATTTGTTAGGTCTGTTTCTTTCCAATCTACTTTGAAAAAGAACAATATTGCACATATCTCTAATCATGAATGGTAAGTCATTAATATAGACAAGGAACAAAAACCCAGTATAAAGCCCTGGGCTACTTCCAATTTCATAATAGATCCTTTCGAATTAGTTGAAATGTGTGAGTTAGTGTTGAAATTAATAGTACTAATGTGATAATGTAACAAATAGGACTTAATAAGATCAATAGCCATTCCCTCAATCCCGTAATAGCTTAGCTTATTGCTAAGCGTATTATAATCCACGCAATCAAAACCTTTTGCTTTAACATAAGATTTAAAAAAATTTTACTGACAGCAGGAAACACTGAGATTGTACGATAATTCATAGGGTCCCTTGTACAACTGGCCTTAAAAATTAGAACAATTTTACTGTGTTTCATCAAATTGGGAAACTTGCTTTGTCAACACATATATTGTTGGAGCAATTTTTAGGATAACAAATCCAATGGTTTTAACTGACAGCCCCCATAAGTCTTCAGAACTAACACCACATATTACTTTTTTACTTATTTTACAATTTGTCATTATATTGCCTATTTAGGTTGCGGATGTCTGGTTGGTTCATTAAACACATAATCCATATTAAATGACAAAAACAAGTCAATGAATCTTGGTTTCTCAATTGAATCCAATAAAATATTAATATTAAAGTCATCACATACTATAACATATTTATTAATTTTTAGTTTACTTAGCACAGGCAATCTCGCACACACATTCAATAGAACATTGCGTGATGTCATTCTTTTCTTTACCTTTAATTTATTGTTATGTAATATTAATGAACCTTCTCCTTTACATGACACCCTATTGAACATACGGTCACTAAAAGATTATCTATATTAAAATTAATATTATCAACTTTGTGCCATGTTTCAGTAAATCATAATATGCCAGCTTTATATTTTTCAATAAATAATTCTATATCTAAAATTCTGCGATTTATGTTTTCATAAGTAAATTGTCTTGTCTTATTTAATGGCTTAAATTAGTATCCACAATATTGCTCCTATTAAATCTTGTGTCGTTATCGCGAACATGCATTATAATTTTATTATTAATATCTATAACAGAGTAAATACAATACGCTAGCAGTCTAGCAAACTTAACTAAATATATTCTATCTAAATATATTATATCTATATTGTACCCTTAATTAATATATGATTATTAGTAATAAGGACGGATGGACAAACAGGCTTGACAAAATTATAAGAGCTCCTACAAAACCCTAAAAACAGTTCGCCTGATATATCTAGTCCTTAAGCTCTTTCCAACGATTCTTAGTGCGAAAATAGGAACAAATTATGTTGTGTTTTTTTATTTTAAATACCTTTTACAACTAAACTTTTTAGATGTAAAAGCATATATATGCAAGTGTATACATGTACCACATATATGCATGTGTGGAATTATGGTAGAATTCTATTGGAAGGAGGTCAAGTAATTATACATGTTAATAACAACTGCACACAGACATTAAGCTTTTAAACAGAGAAACGTAATACAGTCACTTCATAAATGTTAATATTTTTATCATTCGCTACTGTAAAATTTGTAGACTTGAGGTGTTCATTTCAAATGCTAATTGGGTAAAGCAAATTAATTAAGAAAGTAAAACTTAATCCAATTAGTCTTGAGTTTATAATGCCTATTAGTTTTCACTTTGGCATTCACATGCTATGAAAAGCAGCAACCTTAATATTTATTAACAGCCGTGGTAGCAATACATTATTTTCTGGACTTAAAGGAGATATATAATTAGGAATGTAGTGTCACTGATAACTTTCAAATTCTTTTCAATATTTATTACCTTAAAATCGTCAATAATTTGTGGCCTATTGAGTGTTCCGTTGCGTAGTTTACTTGCGAAAGCCCTTTTTTCCACTGCACTCCGAGTTTTGTGTCCTGCTGACATGGTGCCCACCAGGGCACTGTAAGTAGGTCGGGGTGCTTCATCAACGGCTAGCAAGTTCCCTGTGAGTATGTATTAACGATGGCCAATAAGAAATCAAATACTATGTACTGAAACATATTTTTAAAGTAGTGTGAATGTATGAATGAATTTATTAAAAATTTGGTTTCATTAGCTTCGTTCAAATTTACATTGTTATGGGATTCAAAAAGATTTTTATGCAAAATAGACATATAGACAAAAGAGGATTTATTTTACAGGTCTATAAAAAGCGACTGGAAAAGCGGGGAACACTGAAAATATTCCACTTTAAGATACAAGTATTCAGTGCATACATTTAACACATTAATAATTATGAATGCATCTCACTGGGCCTACATTCATTAATACATATTTTTATTGAATTATTTTCATTTCTTCTGCTTTCTATTCCAATTTTGTAAGCATTATCAATTTAAAATTTGTGTATTTGTTTACATTATATTGAGGTTCGTTATACGATTTCAGGAATAGCGGTATAATTTAATAAATTTAAATACATTGAAATAACAATGAATTAAATTTAACAAACCTTGACTAGAAGACCTGGTAAGCTTTTGTCTGATTGCCATGAGCACATTACTGGGTCGGTGAGGCATTCCTATTTTCTCATCTCCTCCATTCTCCCATTCCTTAATCAACTTCTTCATCTCTTTGTCAGCCATTACTTCTGCTTTTGCATTTCTTTTTACTGATTCCTTCTGTAGTTTATCGTATTTAGTTCTAGCCTTATCCTTCATTTGTTTTGCTTTCTTCCTGAAAGTAAAAGTAAATATATTGTTATGTTATATAAAAACAAACATTTTATACAAAATTTGTTGCTGTTTTCTTTAGTATTCTGTTGTATAAATTTTTAAACTAAAAATTGAAAATCTCTTTTTTTCATGAAGGTTTATGTATGCAAGTAATAAATATTACTTGTTCTGCAATATTGTTTCTCGCAGCTAATTGAAATAAATTATCCTCAGTGCACGAATCATGAATATACAGAGAAAATAAACATAGTCAATTTAATGCTATAGAATTTCTGTTTCATTCGTATGTTATACTCATAACTTTCTCTTCCATAACTAAATATGTTAGTTTCTTTTATCATACTTCAACATGACTGTAATATGCAAATTCTCATGCTAACATTGGAAACTGGAAGAAGTATTTGTTTCATCATTTTATCTAAGAACAGTGGTAATGGAAAAGGGGCAACACATCCTTGCGCAGGATTTACCATTTCCATATTTATGATCTGTAGATATGAGTACAATTATTGAAAAAAAAAACAAAAATAATAATTTTTTCCAACTTTTTAAACCTTTTTTGACTAATACCTTTACTGCCATGCTCTTTTTTAACATTTCACACATTTTTATGAATTATTCAATTTTTTTTAGTTGTACGCTTAGTGTTTCAGTTAAGTACATAATTGACGAGGTGGTGATATATAATCGTTTAGGATGAAATAGTGCTGTCATTACATTGAATTAGTGCTGTTATTAATGAATGGACTTGAAACAATAATAGAGTAGGTATGGTGTTGTAATAAAATTGCTAAAATTATATATTAAAATTTTTCCAATTTATTACTGCAAGGATGTGAGGATAGGTACAAATTTGTAAGGTTAAAACTAATTTCTAATAATCGAACTTACGGATCTGTATCTTCTAATTTGGCTGTTGCTGAATCCAAGTATCTAAGAATCTCTTCACCGTTATTAATAGCCGCCAATTCCTGTGCAGTGTGGCCATCTATGTCAAGTGCATAGATGTTTACTCCGAAGTTTACAAGGAATGTGACACAGTCTCGGTGTCCACGAGCCGCAGCCAAATGAAGCGCTGTATTTCCAAAGTGATCTGCTTTGTTGGGATCACCACTGAAATAGGAAATAGAGGTCTATTCTAGTTAATATGTTTGGTATGTTAACATTTTTTATGTATGTTGTGGGACACAAGCTAGTCACACACGTAGTGAGTTTATGATATATTATTAAAGCTTTATCATATACCCATACTTAACCAAATACTGGTAAGATTGTAAGAGATAGTCAGTGAAACTGAAGAATATGAAACATTGTATGAACTGAAAGTTTAGTCTAAAAAATGCTTGTTTATTAATTTAGGAAATTTATTTCTAAAAAAAGATCGATCAAATTGGACGTGTCAAAACAGAGATATATAATTGTGACAAGATTAAAAATAAAAATATGATTGGAGTATTTACGAATGTCATTTATTGAAACTTTTTTTAATTAATTAATTGTAAGAGGGAAAAGAAGTCAAATGTGCATACATAAAATATTCAGAAAGATTAATAAAACTACCTGAAAAAAAAATTATTGTAAATATCCTTGACCAATGTCATAGTAGTGATACTGGAATGGTAATGGTTGAACGGAATATAGTATGAATAAAGGTTTTGATAAAAATCTTATCCTTTAATAGTGAGTCTTTTTTAAGTTGTACTTATAGGTTCATTTAGTAATGAGTTATAAGTTTTTTTTCATTTCTGAGTGTAAATAATGATAGTGGTCAATATAATCTACAAATTAAGTGGATGCCAATATTAGACTTGGAGTCTTTTCCAGCAATAGGCCAATATAAATGTATTATATGTATATATGACATTGCACAGTTAGGTAAAAATGTGAAAATTATTAACAAATTGCCTTTAATTAGTTTTAAATAATAATAAACTATTTAAAATAAAAGTACTGGGCATCCATTTGATGAATTTTGCATATTTGCAAATTTTTTGTTTCTAATATAGCTAATCAATAAGTTTCATCAATAGCGTATTACTATTTTGAATGAAGATATTCATCGAAACATATTTTTCTTATTTTATAGCTGGCTACAAATTTAAATAAATTTTACTTATTTTGCAGCTGGCATAAAAAATTATTCAGTACAAAATATTTAAAATTTTATTAATAAACAAATATATTCAAATACTTATATTGATTTTCTCAGTTTAACAAATTTCCCGAGTTTTTCACATTTGTCTTGTTAATTAGGTACCCAAAACGAAAGAAATAACTATACACTGTCACTGAATATTTAAAACAAATTTTTGCACTAATATGATGACTATTATACACATAGATGACTACAATTATACAATTATATTCCCTTATTATTATAATTATATTCCCAACACAAAATTTGACTGGTGCATGATGACTATTATACACATAGATGACTACAATTATACAATTATATTCCCTTATTATCACAATTATATTATTAAAAGTGACATTGTTGCGCTGTGTCTTATTAATTATAACGATTGTTAAAGCTTTTAAATTTTACCCCTTTTTTGCATAAGATATACTGATGGATACTGATGTTACCATATTATATGTGTTACAGAGCTGTAACTAGTTTGGGAATTATACAGTAATGCTTTTTAAACAAATAAGAGCATCATGTGAAATTTTGTCAATATATAAACAACAAATACAAACCCTCTGGCGCAGAGCTTTCTGAGCGCCTCTATGTGACCCTCAAATGCAGCCCACAAAGTGGGCGTCATCCCCGCTTCATCTCGTCCATTGCACTCTTTGCGGTTTGCTTCTTTTAACACTTCCAACAAGCCATCTTTGGCAGCTCTGAAATATAACGTTAGTTTTATGTATATAATATCTTGACTGTCCTTTCATAAAATTTTGACACTTATTTTGTTGAGATTAAGTTTGAAAGAAATACGTTCCGACGTTCTTGTGAGGAATTCTTACAAATTTGTTTATGTACTTTCAAATAATCTCCTACTATGTTATACTTACAAGCTTATAACCTCACTCTCAATTATTTTTTATTGGCAATTAATTGCTAGTGAAAACTTTTTGTCGTATGATGTTATGGTCAGCACCCCTTCATTCAGACACATTTATCTCATCAAATAGGCATCTTATTGTAATAACTAGAGACTAGTAATATATTTAGTACGCTAACACCCATAAAGAATAGTAATTTTAAAGTACTTATATGTAAAAGAAAAAAATGGCATATGTACACTGAAGCTGTATATTTAATGGGCAAAGGCTGACTTTTTAATTATTAAGGCCTAATGCTGAATAATTAAAAATTTTAAGTTAGGTTTTCTTATGTTTGTTTTAGTTTTTGGGAGCAAAAATTACTTTCTCAAATTTTTTCTTCAAGAAAGAATATATTTTTATGTTTCAATTAATTGTTAGAATTTCAGAATAACAACTTTGCTCAGAATATGTTTAATCTTAGCTATATAACTATTAATTGTATCAAAAGCTAAAATAGTAACAAAAATTAAAATATTATAATAGCAGTTTGACTGTACCATTTATTTCAGTACCGTACAGTATTGTGTAAATTGAATATTTTAATAGCCTTAGTAATCTGTTATTTGTTTTAAAAAATATTGGTTTTCAGTAGGAGACCGGGTATGGTTGTCTGATGGAATGTTTATGGAACGGCGTTGAGGTTATAGAAGGGCTGAATTTTGCAAAGGATAATGGCTATTGTTTCCACCTCACTGTACTTACCGCCTATAACCGTTGGACAGGTCGGTCTATGGATCTTTAAAAAATACATTAACAAAGCAATGGATCAATGGATGGTTAATCATCCAGGGGAACATATGACAGTATACAAATATAATTGTGAAGGCTTTTCCATTGGCAACAACTCCATTTCGAATATTCTCAAAGGGTTTAAAACCTGTGGAATATGTCCTTTTATTGGGGACAAATTCTAAGAGCACGATATCTTGCCATCATCTGTCACAGATAGACCACTAAATACTAATTCATGAAGAAATCCTTCACAATAATGCAGAGAACCAAAACGATAATTCTGAATTTAATCGGCCAGTACCTGAACACTGGCTCTAAAAACCTCGCAGTGATTCCATATGATACCAAAGATTTAGGTAGTCCTGTATTGGCTCAAAATGATAATCTAGACCTTAATATTCATACAATTACATCACAAAGTTTGACTGGTTCCTCAATGACAGAGGAACCGCTGCAGCATTCAGCTTCAAAGGAACCTACGTTGATCACTAGCCCTGGATCAAGTACTTCAGTCATAGTATCACCGCAGGTTTTGAAACCTCTGCTAAAACTCCTTCACGCAGGATGCAACAAGTTAACAGAAGGAAATGTAAATCAGCAATTCTAATAGATACACCGGAGAAGAACTATTTAGATGAGAAAAAACCAGAGCAAGAACTGAAATAGAAGATATCGAAACATGTGTTTAATGAGAATAAGGAAAAGAAAAAGGTTTCTAAAAGAAAGAAAATTAAAAAGCAAACAGTTAGCTACGATGAAGCTGAGAAAGAGGATATGTGTTTTGCTTGGTCTTTTGTCTCCTTACTCAGCTAGCAAATCTAGGGAAGTCAGGATTGTAAATTATGGGTGCACGTCTAGTTTTCCAAGTTATATCTGCCATAATTGTGATTCTGAATATTCAGACTGATTTTTTAGATTTTCATTAGATTAGGTATTTTTGATTAAAAAATATTACTCACATCCAAAGAAATTAATAATCATAATTTTGTTTTTCGTTAACAGAAGTCCGTTACAAATTAATTGCATAAAGCGAATATTATATTATTTACGTTTTCAATTTAAAATATAAGACATGCCTCGTTCCTTTTTATGTATAATTAGTTAAGTACAAAATGTTTTCTTTAACTATAATCAGTTGATAAGATACTCAGTTGATTTAAACAAATTTTTCTTTTTACATTTCCCTTTATTTTAGTATGTGATAACCCACCCGCGGTACTGTGACAATCATACCTGATAAGGGGTTAAAAGTCACATTTTTTTCACAAAAATTATAATATTTCCTCAATGGATATTGTCACAGAAATGACCCTTATTGATTTTTAAACTGCTTTAAAAACATTATCCCTTAATGTATGTGTCTTTGCTAAACTAAAAATATAGTCACTAAAAATGT
The DNA here is from genome assembly GCA_039881145.1 of Druceiella hillmani. Classification (NCBI taxonomy): domain Eukaryota; kingdom Metazoa; phylum Arthropoda; class Insecta; order Lepidoptera; family Hepialidae; genus Druceiella; species Druceiella hillmani. The sequence goes on from JAYKKI010000007.1 coordinate 6,557,440, forward strand.
AAAGGAAAAAAATGTGACTTCCAACCCCTATCTGACATGACCGGTCATGTGACTGATGGAAGTTTAAATATACAATTATTTATGTCATATTTAAGCGTTTATGTATGCGTGGATACTGAATTGGTGTTTTTTCCTTGTTTTCTTGTTTGCCTTGTTTAGTTAGGGTGGATGCCATTTGAGTCTAATAAAATACTCGCTCAAAATTAAAAATGTTATTATTTATTTTAATATGAATCCATCCATATGGCACAGTGGCATTGAATATAATTTATTACGAAACTGTTCGAGAACATTATGACTAAGGGTTCTATCAAGTACGTCGATGCGTCACGCGTCGTCACGAGTGAAGCGTGAAGCCGGCAAAGTAGCGGGCGCGAACCGATAAACCAACGCCAATACGTGTCCAGTAGAAACTGGTGCTCGGTCGCGGCGATAAACACTGGTCGGTGTAAATGAACAGGTAGAAAAGTTATTTAAAGTTGTCCTTGCCTTTACATATTAATTTCCAAGTTCAAGAAGGCCCGGTTGAGGGGCTGCCAAAACCACTAACAGGCTTTGCAAGAAAGCATTGCCGTAAGGAGTGCTCTTTACGGCATTATTGTTTTCATTCAAAAATACGAACTGGAAGTATTGAATGGAGAGCTCTCAATATAATTTCGTATTCGGTAATTTCTTTTAAATATCTCTGCCTTAGTTCTCTAACCTTAACATTTAGGATACATAAATATTTTATATAGAAAAAAAATTGATTTTCTTACGGGTTAAACGATATTATTTAAATGTTATTAAGTTCTTTAGAAGTTTAATGATATGCCTTAAGTCGTTATTCCGAGAAAAAATCTCATCGCAATTTAGTCAATTTTTTTTCCGAGAACAATCTGACTAAATTGCGTGCATTCGTATTTCGAGAACAAGGTATGGCGCGGGGTGGACGGCACTGAAATTAGTGTTTTATGAGCCCGACAATATTCATATTTTATAAGTCCAACAATAAAAAATTACTGCGAGGTTATAAAAACATAAATTTATATATTATTATATTTATATAAGTTTGCGTTTCCGGGAAGGTTATACCGTATATTTCAGTACTTTACAATATGTTCTAAAACTATACTATTATATAAAGTGAAATTACCGGGCGCGGTTTTCTGTTTGTCCAGGCTAATTTCGGAAACTACTCAACGGATTTAGATGCTATTCCCACATCTATTTAAGCCGAGGAAGGTTTTAGTTTATATCTTAGAACGTATGGCAAGCTATATGATGTAAGATTTATGAGTAACTAGCTGACCCGGCGAACTTTGTACCGCTTCAGAGTCAATAAATGTTTTAACTTATTAACTGAATTCAATTCAGTTTTTTATTAAGTTAAAATTAATATTCAAAATGAATTAAGTTCAATAAATATACAAATAAAAATGAAAACTATTTTAATTAAATTAAAATAATTTATATTGAACACTGCTGCTTCTTTCTATGGTGCCAGTCTTTAGAACCTCGCACTGACTTTTTGAGCTATTGATCCCGATTTTGTACAAACTAGATCTGGCAACTCTAGGTGATAAACATATATGTCAACGAAGGGAACAATAAGACACGCAAGTTGCACGCGAAGATTTTCTGATACAGTTATCTTGTTCGGGCGCATTATTTTTCTTGTTAAATATCACAAACAATATAGAGCAGACCGCAAAGTCTTTGCTTCCATATGCAATTATTTTATAAATAAACAATTTACTTGCAAGTGTCTGATCCGCTCCAACACGTCGCCTCGCTGCGCGCATTAATTATCTCATTATCAATTTATTTCATACGTAAACGATACGATTTGTGGCCGAAATTCACCAGACCGGAAACCAAAACCGAATATTCAGTTAGTTTCTACCTGTGACGTATCTCGATAAAATGCACGAAGCTCGATTGACTTGCTACACAGGGGTTGAGCTTGCTGTATAAGGCGGTAATAAAGAATCAAATGATTTTGTAATGCAATCATTATTTAGACTATCCAATGTTAGAGTTAGTTATTTAATTATATTAATTTGTTTACGGAGGTATACATTTTCAGCTAATTTTTTATCTAATAGTCTGTTTGTTATTGCTACCACGCGTATATTGCGAAAAGTATTTTTGTACGTTTGTTACCGAATCACTCAAACGGCTGGACAGCTTTTATGAAACTTGTTAAGACATAGTTCATGAATTCATGTAATATATAGGTTAGTTTTTAATCGAAGAAACAAAATAAATTCTGTAGGACGTAACTCGGTGTTTTATGCTCAATAATCAAAATGTTATACTATAATATGTCAATAGATGGCACAACGTGTGTATTTAATCTGTAACTTAAGTGTCCATAGCAATAATGAAATAAAAGCTTCTACAATTACGAAGTTGATAAGTTGTAAATGAAAGAAATATTCGTGTACGTACACTAAAGAGAATGTTCCGGGTCTCGTTTTATTTCCGACTCCCATTTGATTCCAGAGTAACCAAATTTCCAATTTTTGGCACTATTATTCCAGCCCCCCATATGCTTTAAAAGTCCAATTATTTTGCAATACACATTTTATACATATTTATAAAGTTACATTTCCAGTTTCACTTGTAAAACTTTCAATCCATGATTTTTTATGAGTTTCGTTGTGGTCTCAATCTGTTATGATCAACTTCGATTGGCGTTTATGATAAAGTCCCATCCCGCACTACTGTTTACGACTAATATAATAAGTTCAAGCGTGGTCGTAGCGATCTTAGTGATGATCTGCGCGAGGGGCGTCCATTGTCAGCACAACTAAAGATAACACCCAACCTGTGAGGTTCAGGGTAAAGACTCACAAGAGAACCTATATACGGCTCAAGTAAACAAAATGCTACATGAAAATTTATGCATCCAGAAGCTTTGTGCTGGGTCATTATCGCTTTGATTGGGTGTGGCGAACTGTTAGAAACATTCGTCGGAAGTTACTCAAATGCTGTATCCGACATCATCACGGAATATACTGTTACGAAATTAAGAGGCAGTCTGCGCAGTGCGTGTTTCCTTCTGAAGAGTTAGCGACAAAGAAGAAACAAGGGCGAAGTGATGGATAAAAGGTTGGTGCCTCGTTCTTTTTTCTGTTAATTTGGAAAAAGTTTGACAGCAATGTTCTTGCAGTAGAATCCTCCTTCGTCACGATATATAACATCTTCTTCACACTCAGCCAGACGAAAGACCGAATTTGACTATGTCTTGTGTGGAAATTATGGATTATCCGCCATATAGCGCTGAATTCGGATCATGCGATTTCTTTTTTCCCCAAGAATAAAAGATAAACTGCGAGGAATACGATTCTCAGACGCTGAAGGGGTGGAAAAGCCGTTCAAGGTCGTGGAAAAGGCCGTCTAAGAAACAATGGGCCGACAGATTATCTCAGTGGTTCCATCGAGTGATATGATGCATAGAGTGCCATCGGGCAAGCAGACTATTTTAAAAATAATACATAAATTTGTTATTTGATTCCGTTTTTGATATTCAATGTAGCTAACAGCGTGGACAGTAAATTCGTATGTATAATTGTAAAAATATGAGTATATTTTAGTAACGACTATGTTGATGAATGACGTTCAGCATGAGGAAAAATAAAAATTCCTTCCTGTAATATATAATGGTTGGATAAAATATTTTAGCGATCATACAAAGTACAATAACCTGCAACAATTGACTATTAGTCAGGCCCTATTCCATAAAATAACGGTACTAACATTGCGATCTATTTTTATTCTGCAGAAGACGGCATGAAAGCGTATATTGCTCAAATCAGAACTAGTACAAAAGAGCTACAAATATATGAATGAAATACAGTAGAATAACATTGGTGTTTGATAAAAGTTTACTAAACTTTACGTAAGCACGTATTGGCCGTGTCTCCAATGTAAAAATGTCACGACGTTAATGTTACAAAAGGCGAATTATCATAATAGTAGCGCATTGTTTCTCGTCTTAACGTCTTTTGTAAGATTCAGTATCAATGAGTCAATTGTGAAGAGTAATCAATTTCAAAAAGTAATCAATTGTGAAGAGAAATGCGCCACTTGCGCAACTCGAGGCGATTTTAATTACGCAAACGTTGTATTAATATTGTATTTAATTGAATTTTTTATAAATATGAATGTACCATACAACGAAAAGTATTTATAGTAGTGAAAGTAAGATAAATGTGGAAAAAACGAGGTTTTTAAGGAAGAATGTATGATTATACATTAAAGAGAGTCACTTTAAAGTGGTTTGTACACTTAGAACAAATATAAGGTAGAATGCAATTTTTCTAAGTGTCCACATCAGCGCGCGTGGCGTTAGTGACAAGGAATGTGACACGTCTAAAAATATTCTAAGAAGATTCAGTGCTTAAAACGTTCACATTCTAATAAAAAACAATCCATTATTTAAAAAAGGGTCAATGCGTGCCTGGGCTTTTCAAAATCGCATTAGTTTTAACACAACAAATGTACAGTTTTTAATATAAAGAGCATGGCGTAGTTCCAATTTATTTATTTAAGCTGTATTTTAAAGTGATATTGACAACAAAAAAACTATGTTCGTATTATTCATAAATTATAAATTTAATATAGTCGATTGTAATCTGAGTGTTCTTTATTTGTACAAGGAATACAATAAGAAATCCCTCTTACAGTGTTATCCTTGTTAGCGAAAAAAATAAGTCTTATACTCTACTCAAGCTTTAGAGCTCCTTTATCTCGGCGATCTCCTAGACACTTGGGTAAAAAAAGATTTTCGCTTCCGCGCATGTGTGTACGGTCTCGCGTGTTATGAACATATCATAATACCTTTGAAGGACCGCCTGTTTACGTAGCAGGAAAAGATCTACTGCCCGCTCACCCATTCAGCACATCCGGGTTAAAACGGATACAAAGGACTCCTTTCATTAGATTCAAGGAAGTGCCAGTGAAAGTTTAAACATACAAATATCCAGAGATGTTTTATTGGCCATCTACGTAGAACAAAGCGTCCCATCCATAAAACTGCATTCCAAGTCCACACATCGATAGATATAAAAGCCGTCCTCAAGAAGCTTAGGAGCAGCATTATTATACCATACTTTGTTAAGACAACACCTTTTATATTTACCTTTTTTTAAATACATGCATCTATAGAATTAAATAAAAATGAAACACTAGACATGGTCCTGAATTATTCAATCACTCAAACAACACTTTTTACGAACAAGATTTAAACGAACAATCCTCAGACGAAGTAATAAGTGATGAAAATCCGTCGATTATCGCAAACGCAAATAAAATTCCGCAATCGACTGACCGATATTTTTTGGATAATCGAAAAGAAATAAGCAACGAAACTATTCATACAAACGTAAAAAACCCAATGCTAGAAATACCTATTTCCGAGCATTCTTTAAATTCGTTTAATAACCAACTTCAGCTTCACCTTGTTTCTCATTCATAAACCAAAAATAAAATACATATTTCGAAACAAAAAACGATTAATAGCCCAAATCAGATTCGATAACGTAAAATATGACATTATTAAATTATTCACAGAATACATAAAACCAAATATTCAATACGGCGTTTGGCCATCTGACGAAAAATATATTCCTGACATTTTAAACATACTACAAAATAAATTTAAAAAATCATCATATAAATTAACCCTCTTCAAGTCCCAACTCGACGACGTAATCGACGCTGAACCACGAGATGAGGTTTTCAACCCTTATCGAAACCGCTCACTATGTGCTATCGATTTTTAATACAAATTCATTTTAACAGATTTTTTTAACTTCATAAACATAAATAGACTGTACGATTTAAAAAAAAATGCACAAAATATTCCTCTCATTGACATGCATAAAAAAATGCTATCGCCCTCTCGCTTACACATATTGCCCATCACAGCATCTTATTACTACACAATATTATTAACATAATACACTCAAAATTTTACATTAAGTAAACAAACGTATGATTAGTGATCGAACACAAAATTATTTGTTAATCGAAATGGGATCATATTACATAGCCCACACTATAGTATTTGTCTAGTCCCCGTACATACTCCTATTTCCTGCAATAATAAACCTATCGCAATTATTCCAAAATCTTTCCTAGCTGTGAATGCAATTTCGTACCAATATCTAGAAGATGGGAGAATTCCTGAATATCAATATCAAACCACCGAACTATCAGAAGAGTCTTCGAATAATATCCAAGTCGAAATGAAGAAATGTACTTGCTAGCATTTTCTGTTCAACACAAATAAAAGGCCAGCATTTCATGAGGGACGTGTTATGAACATATCATAACTACCTTTGAAGGACAGCCTGTTTACGTAGCAGGAAAAGATCTACTGCCCGCTCACCCATTCAGCACATTCGGGTTAAAACGGATACAAAGGACTCCTTTCATTAGAATCAAGGAAGTGCCAGTAAAAGTTTAAATATACAAATATCCAGAGATGTTTTATTGGCCATCTACGTAGAACAAAGCGTCCCATCCATAAAACTGCATTCCAAGTCCACACATCGATAGATATAAAAGCCGTCCTCAAGAAGCTTAGGAGCAGCATTATTATACCATACTTTGTTAAGACAACACCTTTTATATTTACCTTTTTTTAAATACATTTATATACACAAGTTAACGTTTTATTTATTTGTTATTCGAAACATAATTGGCGACAGTAAAGTTCTGTTCGGACCCTTCATGCAGAGAACCCTATAAATCATACCCACTACTGCGTTTGAAGAAATTTATCACCATTTTTAAAAACATTGAAACATAATTTTTTTATATTTAAAAGAAATACGTTTATTAAAGCTAATACTTTTAAAAATTAAAATATTTCCTATTTTGTATTATAATGTATAACTGTATGCTAAAAATGTATACTGTAAAGTAATTAAATATGAAGAACAACATTTTAGTTAAAGTTAAAGTTTTCTGGTACATTCGATGTATTTTTAATGTACTTTCCATCGTATGTACGAGTACCCTGTTAGCGCAACAGCTAGTGAAACGTGGCTTCTTTTTTTTGAAGTCAGTTAAAATTGGTAATTTATTAATTCAAGATTCCTTAATTACCTGATATTTTTCTTAATTATGAAGAATAAGCACAAGATGTATATTTGGCGCGCCTATGTACAAAAGTGTATATGACCGGTATAAATTGTAACCATCCCCTTTTTCGGAGGGCCATTAAATGTCTAATGTTTAATTCGATCTCCCAAGTCCTGGGTAAGGGTTGTGACCAGCCCCTTTTTCGGAGGGCCATTAAATGTCTAATGTTTAATTCGATCCCCCGAGTCCTGGTTAGGGGTTGTGAACATATTATAGTGGATCAGAAGCCATAGCTTCAATTTGTTCAAGATTTGCCTATATACCTGTATAGAGCATGATTCATTTAAACTACTTATATGTAAACTTTGGGAACATTTTACTTTCTAAGGGGGAAATTTTGCAATTTATCTTTTTTATAGAGTTATTTAAAAAAAACAGGTTCTCAGTTGTAAAAAAGTGCTCGAAAATTCCGATTAGTTACAGTCAGTCACTAACACATCTGACGATGTATCACGATATTAATCTATCGTGATATATCATCAGATGTATCACAATACGTTAATATAATGATATGTTAACTTGGATCTAACGATAATTAAGTGGATCTTGAACTGTTTGTCTTTTCGAGCAGTAAAGCCTGCTATTTCAAAATATACAGTGCTTAGCCTTAGGTAAAAATTAATTTTATTTCGTATCGGTAGATTAGCTTGCTCGTCTTTTCAATTATTACGAGTGGCTTTTCAGCGATACCCTCAGCAGTATCTAACAATACGTTTATTCGAAGGAAACATCCGTATATAAGTAGTACGTCGGCGCGTAAGATTATTATTTGTAGGACAAATGTTTATCAGGTTATTCATTAGGACTTTTGAGAATATGCGAGTCGAGTGATTAAATTACTGCTATTACGGTAGCCGTTCTCACATGTGGTAATGAAGGTACCTGCGTCAATTCGATCGGAATATAAAAAACGGTTTATGTCTTCTCGCTCATAGTGCGGCGAATTGGTTTGTCAATACACGTTACATCGAGTCTAATACAATTTATTTGCAGAAATGTTTAATTGCTTCTAAATTCATCGAATTTAATCGCTGTTTAAAGTTTGTATTGACGGTGAATTCTGAAATTGTAAATCAAATTACATACAGTAACTGCCGTAGAATAGCTGCAACGTTAAGGTTGCTAAGATTATAATAATATACTTTCTATTTTGTAATTTGTATTTATAGATAGTTTTGGTCGTACCCAAATAAATACTATAATTTCAAAAACAGCTGTACGTTTAATAGATCAGACGAGTACTCGACACATTCTGATCACAAGTATATCGCTAGGTAGCTTATATAAGTCATACCACTGCGGATGTCTAATCGATCATACGAGATACGAGAGCTATAAAAACACTGCACGCTGATGTCAAATATTGAGTAGAATATTACACTTTTTTATTACCTTTACATAGAATTTCCACAAATAAGGTTACCGTATGCACATTACTGACATAGTACGTCAATAATTAAATAATTTTAAATACTAAATTAGCGATAATAAGCCCGTAAGGAACCTTAGTACAAATTATATCCTGGTGCAAGCAAAATACGAACACTTTCCGTTTATCAACAATATTATATTCAACCAGATTAATTTTTGTGGAAGATCCTCAATATCCACTGCAGTTGATGGCTGGCGCTAGGAACGGCGTGCGGGATCAGGTAACCTACCTGGGCACGGTCCTCGATGCACGGCGGCGCTTTTTACTACGGGCGCGGTACATCGGTAGGAGGGTTCGAGTAGCCTTGCGTGCTGTGGCCCGGCTGGGGGCTGAAGAACTCTACCCTCGAACTGATGTATACGGCAATATACCTTGGAATATTGACCTATACGCCGTCGGTTTGTGCTTAGTGGTGCGTTGGGTTCCAGCAGGTTAGACGGTTGGTTTGTTAGAGAGCATGCGTCTAAACATTAACGTAGAATCACGTGGAGCCTTAGAACGTGGTATCTTTAGTGACCGTGACTTGGTTGGGAATGGGCCAATCTTTGCGTCATTTAAAGCGTTCGGTAAATGCGTTCTTGAAAAAATTGAGATCCTGAATTATTCATTGAGAAGGAACAGACTCTAACCCTGTTGAGTGGAAGCACTGAGACTGTAGATACGGGACACTATTAAGGGACTTTTGAAGGTCTTTTGTATGAGGTCGTTACGGGTGCGCCCTGAGATAACCCAGGTGGAAGGTGGAAATAGTGTTCGATATGGTATTAACCGGTAAATAAATTTTGACTCAATGGGAAAGCAAAATACGATCATTTTAATATATTCCCTACATCACTGAAAATTAGAATGTTTCAAATTGGTTGGTGCATTACCTAAATCTTATCGACAAGCACTTAATAAATTAGAAAGCCAGCAAAATTTGGACGGTTACATATTTGGCCCCAACGTAATATTTTGTCTGTTATATATTTGGTTTTATTTATCACACATATTTATCGATACATTACAGGTAACCTACCCGTAATGATAAAGAATTAATAGTTAAACAAAATTTAAATTTATAGATAAGATTTGAATATAAATTATAAAAGATGACGACATATTTCTACAAATTAACTTTCACTCACCATAAACAAATCACACTCCGGTGCCACCGCGATCAGGTGGTTGAGCAGTTGAACAGCACGTGAAACTGGTGAGTTCCAAAATAATTTGGTTCTTGAGGGCTCAACATCATTACCTGCACTCGTGCAATCGTAGCAAAATGGCAATGATTGCACGAGTGCAGGGTGCGATAAATGAAAGTTTACTCCATAATACGGGGATAGAATTTTTGTTTCTAACAGTTGGAAGATAAATTTCACAAGCGCAAGTTATATTTCTGAGTCGCAAAGGGTGTCCAGTATCAGTGTATCCAGGAGGAAATCGGTAGGAAATAGAAAAAGTAACTATACTGTTTCATGTACAGATATCGTAGGAACGTGTTTTTGGACATATTCAATCATCAAATGTACTTGGTTTGTGTTCCAAATGATGTATCCGGATGATAACCGGTGTTACACTAATGAAGTGTAAAGAAGTCGAATTGATGACACTAATTATATAATATGATCACATATTTGGGTTTAGATCACTGCACAGTTGGGCGGTGATTCGTGATCGGTGCAATCTTAATATGGTTTTGTTATTTCGTACTATTTTAAAAAATTCACGCAACTCGGTGCCAGATTGACGGACTTATAGGGGTAAACGTTCGTTGTTTGTTTGTCGATGTGATTTGGGTTTTCACATCCAACAAAAATGTGTTTGTGGGATGTAAAAACCTAACCGCTCCTCAGATAATTGCCTTCAAAGTTGAAATTTAAAAAAAATCCAATTTTTTATCATAAAATCACTTCAATACATTTATTACATAAAATCCTACTATTCTCAAACAAGTTAAACTTTAATGAAAGTTATCATAGAACACTTTTTAGATATTGTTCGACAGCCAAAATGGAACCCTTACCGGAATCGCCACGTCCATCTGTCTGTCTGTCTATCCGTCCGTATGTTACAGCCTTACACGTTTACTCGCAGACTATTAATGCTATAAACCTGAACTTATACGGTAATACATATTTATAATGTCTACAACGTTGTAAGCGTATACATACAGGGGTGTCCAGTGGCAGATTTCAATGTTTGAAAAATTGTAAAAAAAAACTACACCTCTAATACAAAGTAGGTTTATTTTAACTTTATAACAAAAAATGCGGATTTCCTTTTTTAAAAACCACGTTTTCTAAATGGCGGCCATCGAGTCTGACACACTCTTCGAGTCTAGCACGCATGTTTTCAAAAACGCGTTTGCAGAACGACTGGGGTATCCTACTGACTTCGGCTCGAATATTTTCTTTAAATTGTGTCACAGTGCTCGGATTTGTTTTGTAAACAACGGATTTTAAGTATCCCCATAAGAAAAAGTCACATGGGCTTAAATCGGGTGACCTAGGTGGCCACGGTACGGTACCGTTTCGGGATATGTTTTTTTCTGGAAATAACTGCCGCACTGCATTCATGGACATTAGCAGTGTGAGTGTTTTGGTTGAACCAAGTGTTTTGGTTGAAGGATGGACTATTCTGTAGTTCTACTCTGAAAAAGTCATTTAACATCTGGGCATATCTCTCCGAATTCACAGTTACAGTTTGGCCACGTTGATTTTCAAAGAAATAAGGCCCTATGATTACAGATGCAGACATGGCACACCAGACTGTTACTTTAGGCTTATATAAAGTCTCTTGATGCATTTGTCTTGGGTTGTGGACATCCCAGTAACGAAAGTTCTGCTTATTCACATATCCTCCAATGTGAAAGGGAGCTTCGTCACTAAAGAATATGTTGCCCATCCGGGTAGCAGTACGAAATCTCAACAACATCACCTCCGCGAAAGTTTTTCTTAATTCAAAGTCAGAATCGTGTAAATCTTGAACAATTTGAATTTTATATGGATGGAACTTGAGCTTTTTTTGCATTATTACCTGTAAAGTTGATTTCGGAATTCCCAATATCGATGAACGTGTACGCAGTGAAAAACAGGGATTTTCAACGACAGAAACCATAACACGCTCGACATTTTCATCCGTGGCTACCAATGGTGTAGCTCCTGGCCTGGGCCTATTTAATGTTGATCCTGTAGCTCTGAACCTTGCTACCCATGACTGAATGAGGTTGATCGATGGTTCATCACGTAATTGACGAATACTGTAACGATTATTAAATCGACGGCGTGCTACAGACAGTGAAAATCCACTAGAAATGTACGCCTCGACGGCAAAAGCGCGATGCTCTCCACTTTACTGTTCCATGGCTACTAAAACATCCGCACCGCTTGCGCTTCTAACGACTGCGTCATTAGAAGCGTATTGCGTTCAGAAACTATGTTTGTTCAAACTTTGAAATCTGCCACTGGACACCTGTATTTATAACGTCTATAAAGTTGTAAGCGTATACTTATTCATAACGCCTATAAAGTTGTAAGCGTATACATATTTATAACGCCTATCAAGTTGTAAGCGTATACATATTTATAACGCCTATCAAGTTGTAAGCGTATACACATTTATAACGCCTATCAAGTTGTAATGTATACATATTTATAACGCCTATAAAATTGTAAGCGTATATATATTTATAACGCTTATAAAGTTGTAAACGTATACATATTTATAACGTTTATAAAGTTGTAAGCGTATACATATTTATAATGTCTATAACGTTGTAAGCGTTTTGTATATTTATAACGCCTACAAAGTCGCATACCTCTTTGTGAAGATTATCGTTGAATAAGTATTTCAAAAAGATCAGTAATATGTAATGAACACTATTTCGATACTGGGTTCCGTTTAAAAGATATTAAGCTTTAAAGGCGTCATTTTTGTAAAAGTTGCAGATTTCCATCCTTCAGAAGTTTGATCCCTAGGACGGAACTTTGTACCCACATACATACTGCTAAATTTATAACCCTTCCTTTCCGTATTGCCATGTTAGGATAAGAAAAAAAGTTCTTATACTAGTGGATAGATAGCATTATGAGAGATACAATACAGCGTTTTGCTAATCGATAGCAGTATAGGCGTCTGAAAATGCTTGCGTGGAGACGGGACAACGTTATACATATAAATAATTGGGAGATTTAATAATAAGTGTCGATTATAAGTTACAGGGCATCAGGAATATGGCGGACTACGCTCTTGCTCACTAACGTTTAAGTCTGTCAGAAAATTGGTTTGTAAAAAACTGATTTAAAAACAAATATGTGGGAAGCACCAGCTAGCAGTCAGCAACTTATAGAATTACACATCAAATATTCACAATAAACAAAAGAAGGAATGATTGATTTCGAGAAAGTTTTATGCGAACGTTTCGTATGAAACGTAGCGAAAGCGAATCTTGGGAATGCAGACGTTTGGGTCATCTGTGTCAGGGCATTGTGCGCGGCGCTAATTATCCGGCTGCGGCGCTCTTCATTTCACTTGACTCACTCGAGCGACACGGTGCTGTTATGTTAATAAAACAGCTCGCGTGGTAAACGTTTAGAGTGATGAATGGGAGCTGTAAATTGTTGAATACGTAACAGTGATCTGAGATATGTAGTCAGTTTTAACATTTTCAGCAAAGTATTTTTTGTGACACGTGTGTTGTCTACTGAAGCCGTTCTGGTTCACGATAACGGTTGCCTACATTCGGCTGCAAGGATTTGACAACTTCTCCAACATGTTGGCTAGGACATTTTCGAGCATTAATCACACGGTACGGGAATAGCATCGAGTGATTACCGCCTATTAGTCGGCGGAGCGATGAGGAAGAAAGCCTGTTGTCGTCGACTGGTTCAATAATTTAGCGCATATAAAAAACATGTCAGATTTATGATAAATGTTTGAATTTGCGTGGTAACTATTTATGTAATTTGTCTTCACTCTTTTTGTATTTTTATAAGAAACATTCTTTATGTTTTGAATGATCCTTCTATTAAATATTATACGTATAATTCCTTTAAAAATACAATACCTATTTTTTGGTATTCTTTATGGAAAGTAATCACTAACGGTATTAATTAAGAGTTATTTTTAAGGAATGAAATCAATTTTTATTATGGTGTAGAGGAAGAAATAATTTTATCCGCAGAATCCAGAGCTCAACAAACCAAATTGTTCCGAAGGGTAATCAAGGTGTCCTCCGGATCATCTGAATTGTTTACAATTTGTGTAGAGTTAGGGTCATTTATATATCATTGACTAAGTGTTGGGCAGGTTTTAGCGAGGCATCTTCGAGAGCAGTTCATATCGAGTTCGGTTTATAATTTTAAGTTAATCCCATGCTAAACGATAACGTTGACTATGGAGAACTTTTCTAATTGCGCTAACATAATTTAACATTATTTATTTAACGCGTTCGTGAGCAATGACTGCTGTAAACAGTCATAGTTATCTAAGTCTTACAGTCATAGTTATCTAAGTTCATGAAATCTAAGTCTTCTACTTTCTACGATTCCCATCGACATCAGTTTAAAAAAAATATTAAGAGCCTTTCTGACGAGTCTGTGACAAAACTACTATGAATAATCTCGTTTTAATTTCAAGTTCTTTGAATAGGGATTCATTAATTCCGCGAGCCAATTTGGAGTTTGCGTCACCAGTGAACTGATATTTTATTGTCCGTCTACTGCTTTTATGGTCGATTATTTGGAACCATACAGAAAATATGGAAGAAAATAGTATGTTCACCATGCGACACTTGGTCTTTCTAAAGATAGAAATCTCACTATGACTTTATAAATCGTAGCTTAAATAGTAATCATGTCATTTATATGATGCAAACTAAAAAGTAATTACAAAAAGTGATGACAAAATTGAACGTCGAAAGCCAATAATTGACTGATTGTATTGATTATCTTTGATTCAATTGATTATCATTTTTCAGGAACTGTGCTTGTTCTGGCATTTGTTTAATTGCTTATTTGAGTGTTATTCCATTTTATAACTAAAATTTAATATTTATAAAGTAACAAGTGTCGATGATAACGAAATTTTGCGGTGCTTCTTTGGCTCCGTCACCGAAAAAACAACTCTTTAAAATAAAAGAGACTGTTCACTCACACGTAACCCAGTACGTGGAGAACTTGAATCTGGAGACGTGCTGAGACCGCCATCTTCACCATTTTTTCCAAAATAAAAGCGAAGTACTATTTTTAGATTGCTATTCAATAGAATTGGCGCCTCGCCGGGTTGCATATCACTCTCAACCGCAATAGTGTTACCATTCAGTGAAGGATTATAACTAGGAAAAATGTTCCTTCCATCTTAGAAATTTCAATGAAATATTTTAATAACAAGATTATTATAAAACGTTCTATGTGACTGCTATGAGAATGGAATGAGAATGAGAGATCAAACAATCTTTATAAAAACGTTCTTAGATAAAGGTACACTGATATACACACAACCTTGCATGTAACATTACTAAGTGTGTTTCTCGTTCTCTTTAGCAAGCTGATTCCATGAAGAAAGAACAACTTTCAACAACTCAGAATCAACTTTTGCTACAATTTTTATAAAACTAATTTACTCGTAAAATTGATACTTATCGATATACGGCTTAATTTCGTACGCATGTTTCTGTTTATCCTTATGTATGAGAACAGTTTTTATTTGAACAATACTTTCAGCGGTACAACTTCGGTTCAAACGCCAAGAGAACATTTTTAAATTTAAATTGCTGACAATAAGGGTTTTCTAAATACAACGTTTAACTATAGGAAGTCAAGTACATCGAACGGAGTATCATTATTTGTCTATCATTGCATTTTGAAAGTCTTCTTTAAAGAGGTCTTTTAAAATGCTATCAAAAATATCGTGAAATATTTTTCTACATGGATTCACCTTTGTGCGACAAAAGTGGCCAAAATGTTTTAGAGTGTGTGTTCATCCTCGTAAATATTTGAAAAAAGAACAAGATTATGTCATTTAAATGTCCAATTCAAAATTACTTCGATCATCAATAAATTAAAAAGATATGTATAACAAACTTGTTTATCTTAAGCCTATGGAAGATATATCAGACAATATATACTTAAATAGTGCAAAATAATATAAATGTAATATAGTTCAAATACTATAAAAATACTATGTATTTTCAAATGTTTAAACTTTTATATGTATCTAAGTGTTTACGGCACCCTCGTATTACGTTGTCAGGCTCATACTTAGCCACCTGTCTGTTTATCTGCTTGCGATTCTTTAGACCAGCGATTTCCAAAGCGGGCTATATAGATTCCCAGAGGTCGATTTCGACTTGCTGCGGTTCTACGGTAGCGAGGAAAGATATGGGGTTTCATGAGATGTAAGTGGTGTCCGTGTAATCGGACCCATTTAGGAAAGTCATCATCAATAATCAAGCTTTCCGTAAATGATGTACGAATACCTTACACGAATTGTATGTACCGCAGAAGTATGTATTGTATGTATGTACCACAGAAGTATGTATTGTATGTATGTACCACAGAAGTATGTATTGTATGTACACATTACTTATTTGATATGCCATAAAATTGTTTAAATATCTTTTTCGTAGTGTGTTATATTCATGTGCAGATTTAAAAAAAAATACATATCAGAACATTCAGTGAACAGCAGTCCAGACTCGTTCAAATCAAACTTCTGTACGGACTTTTTTTAACTAAGCATTATTAATAAGACTGTTAATGTCTTTTCTCTTTTCTTATTGTCCACTCTACAAAAAGATCTATCGAACATATTTGGCATTAATTTTGTAGAACTTCATTATTCACAATTAAAGGAAACTACGTGATGTAGTATTATTTCTACTTTCTTTAAGTTCTTTACTACGACCTTGGTTTCGTTGTGTCACAACATCTTCAGGTGGGCTATTAGCAAAGATTCAAAGATTCTTTTCTATCTTTGCTAATAGCCCACCTGAAGATGTTGTAATACAACGAAACCTAGGTCGTGGTAAAGAAATTAAAGAAAGTAGAAATAATACTACATCACGTAGTTTCATTTAATTGTGAAAAGATCTATCGTAAAAAGCGGCAATGTGTCAGGTGTAATAAACGCATTTGATGTTAGTAAGTTTAAGACAATTAGGATTAGGGCAATTAGGATATTAGGCTATTAGAAATTAGGATATTAGAAAAAAGAACACGGCCAGCGGTTTACGGGTCGAAAAGTACGTAACATATACATGAGAATGAGAAGGAAGCTAACGAATAGATACATTTTTAGACAGTCTTGTATCGGCGTCAGCTGAATTATGACATTTCTTGCTAAAATTTAAAAATTGTAATATTTACAGTAAAATATCGTAATATTTTCTGTTCATAGGCGTTCATTCAGCCTGAATAGTGTACAAACGGTTAGAGCCGCATCGAGATTAAAATAATTTTTAAATGATTTTTTTTTTAACAATCAAATTAATTGAAGGAGTAATGATTTTATTTTAATGTCTTTGTATTGACTGATGGTTATAAGTTCATCGTCTAACTTGTTGTGTTAAGGAGAGGGAACAGAGACCCAGGAGCTTGCGAGCTAATAGTGTGCGGAAGGAAGATAAAAATATTTTTTTTTAATAACAAAGGAATTTTTTATTGTGTGGGTATTTCACAAAGTTTGTTTCCATATTCTGACTAGGTCTTAAGCCACGAACCCATGACATTTTCAATTCATATATATTGGAAAGGTTTCAGTAATTTTAGTATTACTGAAGCCTTTTTAATGAAATTTTGGAATGATTCAGGTCTGTTTATTTTTGCTCGATTTCATTATAATTTAACAATATATGAATTGAAAATTTTACCCCTTCTGGATATAATGGTTAACTGTCATTTGACAGAGAAAACGCATTTAATTTCGCCAGTGTTGAAAACTCGAGGAATTCTGCCACTTAAAAAAGTGCATTAAACGTGCATTGGAGATAGCATTTACGTGCATAAGTACTAAGTAACTGTGCAGTAATTTTCAAAGGATCGGGTATTTTTAATATGTTTTCAATAAGTAGGAGATATTAATAAGAACATATTGTGATCAAAATTGTAACCTAATTGTTAAAAATGACTGATTTTATCAGTTGACGAGTAAATACCCGGAATAAATACTCTGCCATTATTCCTCGCAGCGTTTGCTCTAGAGCAGCATGATAAATTCATGAGACCATGATAATTAACGTGTTTAATCAGTTATTTTTAACCTGACATACATTTTGTATGTATGACGGTGGGAAAACAAAAATGGCGAATGGCGATAAGATATAAATGCCACAAAAGTTAAAAATAGTCGAAAACTACGCCACTTTTAATATTCTAGTTTGATCGCAATAAAATATTGACCACAGTTTCAATAACTGTTTTTATCTCCAAGTAGAACTTCGTAGCTCAATCCTTAAGCTAAAGTCACGTGAAGATTAATAGACATTTGTATAATCATGCGAAGAAAATAAAACACAGAAAGAAAAAAAGACGTGATTATACAGTTGTATTTTGTACGCGTCTAAGAAATACTTACATTATACTTACAAAATGTTTCAAATTAGCATTTTGTAGTATGATGCAAGTTTTTCATTTTAATACATATAATTCATTTTTATATTTTCTACATGGCCAAATGTTTTTTTTTCTTTGAAAAACATTCGGCAATCTAGAGAAAGAAGTAGATTTGTACAGTTTCAAGAAAATACTATGCAAGTATTTTTTATGGGCAAACGGTATTAATTGGTGCAATTATTATAATTATATTACAATAATTATATTTATTATTTCTAAAATAAATATTTGAGGAATTTTACAAAATAATATGGATTACCTACTTTTTGAAAATACTCGCAGTAATAACATTGAACATTAAAACGTAGGACGCCAACAAATTTTGTCTAGAGTTATAAAACTAGGTAATCTTTGTGAGCTTTTTAAACTAAAGACTAAATAAGTGGCACTGGCCTTTTAAAATCTCCGATATTACCATATGCCCAGTCAAATTTGTTGGCAGATATTATCGTTTGCTTGGAAAATTTGAATGATGTGACGTGACACGGGACGTCCGTGGCGTCCCCGAGTGCGGCGACAATACGGCTCGTACCTCCCCATCCGGTCGGAACCGACGCGGGCGGAGACACGCTCGGTGGCTCCGGATAACCGGTCGCCCGCTCAGTTATACAACCAGGGTCGCCACTAACTTCGGTCATGTTTGTTTTCTCGAACAGTGTTATAAATATATTATGTGGACGCCATAAGCAATTGTTTGTCAACAATTTTTCGTATATTTTCCGATTGCGCCTTTGAAAGTTAAACGTTAAAGTGAAAGTTATCAAATTCAAAAATATTTTGAGATTAAAGCCCTCCGATAAAAAATCGAAATGTGGATAAAAATATATGACAGTACTTCTATGTACTATTTAAGAAAATAAAGACAATTTTTTTGGTAGTGTCCTTGTTTTTGTTTCATTACAATTTCAACGTACGTCTCTCTTCTACTCTTCGGAATTTGTTCAAAGGACGGTTTTTTAATCATCAAATAAACAGTTGAATAAGAGTTATTTGCCAAATAAATCATAATTGAATAATTCAACCGTCAGATAATTTATATTTACGCAATCAATCCAGTATTATACAAAATAAAGTTATTCGTTGATAAAATAACAAGATTGCCGTTATTCGCCAATTTACATATGTCAAATTTACATTTTATTTTATGTAGAGGTTACGTTTTGATGTTTACGATATAATTACAATCGTATTTGTATATAGAATTTTGTACTTATTTATTATAAAAATGGAATTTATTGAAATAATAGATGTACAAAAACGGTAGTTTGATTTTAATAAACTGTTTGTAGGCATTGACAAATGTAAAATGTTTGATTTTCTAGTTATATTGCTCGAACAAACAAGTATTTGCGATCTCTATTTGAATCTTATATACTGCTTGTATGAAGTTCGTTCAAATTAAGGGTTGTAGTGTAGAATATAACATCAAATAACTATTTATGTATTGAAAAAACTGTCATTGTTCGTCAAACTGATTGTCAGTGGAATAAATTAATTCGTTAATTACTTCTTTGACAGTTTTTTCACGGAATGAAAAATCGGCTTTGAGATGCAACTGGACCGTTAAATTCAACGCCGTATGCACGGTACAGCCCTATGATACAACGATATGACGCCGGCACAAGTCTAAACCGGATCGATTTTAATATAACCCGACCTTGATATTGTTTTAGCATTGATGCAAGAGTCGGGAAACGAGTTTTGTACTGGCCGTTAATTTTTTGAGTTGAATGAGTAAAAGACGTAGGAATCACGATGAGCACGTCTACAGCAACCGCAGTAATGGTAGAAAATGAGGATAACGAACAGAAAAGAAATGTAACTGTGATGCAGCACCGAAGATGCGAATTTTAGAATCTGAATGTCTTCACGAAATATGGTTTTAGATTGTTTACAGAAAATATTCCACTCCACAGAAAAAAAACTCTAAGGCGCAAGATTTTATCAATGTTAAATTATAATGAAATCGAGCAAAAATAAACAGACCTGAATCATTCCAAAATTTCATTAAATAGGCTTCAGTAATACTAAAATTACTGAAACCTTTCCAATATATTTTTTATATTGACCACGTTTTTCGTGACAATATTTCATGTAGTGTGTTTCCTCTTGTTCAGTTTCGGGGGAGAGCAATATTTTTAGAAAATATCGCCAATTTTTAACCGATTTGAGTGCTACATTGTGTTTTTTACATAGTAATATATGACTCTTAGGGGTTAAAATAGCAAGAAAAAATGTTGCGCAGCCGATGTATGACAACAAAAATGTTCTGAAATTTCAGTTCAATCGATGCAGCTAATGGGAAGTTACGTTGCAGCAGGTAAATAAAGCGAAGGAGTTTCATGGACTAAGAGATTGCGTTTACATAAATAATCCACAGATGGAGTGAGTAATTAGAAAACAGAACTAAGTGGTTTTTGGAACTCTATTTGTCTGTCCATTTGACCATGAATCATGTTAACATCCGTCAAACAACTACTGGTGGATTCAAGTAGTAGTTTCATTGATGTATTACCTAAAGAATGAGAAAGACTCCGACGTAACGAGCAATTTCGAAATGTTTGTCTGTCGGTTCACCTTACAGTGCGTTTTTTGTTTGTACTCGCATCACTCGAAAACTACAATGACTTAGATGAAGTTTTCACTGTTGAAACAACTACAGTTTATGAAACGAATTGATAAATATCTTGAAATGACGTCAAAAACGTAAGAAATAAAGCAAAAGGTATCGGATTACTAACGATTACGAGACGATTAACCACTGATTACTTATCTCATTTCCACCAAGTGTTGCGTAAATGAATGCGTTCATCCGAGGAAATCAAGAAAGAAATTATGATTTGGCTCTAAATAAAAGTGAGTATTTTTATATCGATAATTATTTTACAAAGATTTAGAGGAAGTAACTGGAAGAAAAAAGCAGGATAGACTAAAAATATGTAGTTGGAAAAGCTGGGAAAATTTGAAAGATAGGAATTCATGAAAAAGAAAGGCGACTATGAATGTCTCGCATTACAGAAGACGAGCTAAATAAAATAAATAGGTCTTCTCTTTCCATTATGGCCGTTCAATGTGTTTAGGGTGGAAATGAGTAAAGATGTACATAAACAGGGAAAAGTAGGACAAATATGTCATCCGAAGGTAGATAATACTGCACAAGTATTGTAAAAATGACCGAATTACTCCTAAAAGCCAGAGACAATTATTAAAGTTATAAATTAGCAGCTTAAACTGAGACGATGTATTTTTATCAAGTCCGCATATGCGTCGAGAAAGTTGAACGAATCAACTGGTGTACGGTTTTAATCTAATTGTCCGCAAAACGGTGTCAACAATGATTTCATTTGAAACTGACATTCGAGATAAGAATCGGCCACCGGAGCGGTCGCCTGTAATTACAAATCTCAAGTACGCAGCCGCTTTGTGTTATAACGTAGTAATTTAACAGCCAAAATAGCGCTTTATCCGGTGCAGTCATTTGTATGCAAAGTAAAACCAAGGATAAAAATCATCAATCACCAAACCATTCCTTTGTTTGGTGTTTGGTGGGTCGGCAAAAGATAAAAAATCGATTATGCAATGAGTGAATTTCTTTCTATAGATTACGATAACCGACTACATGCTAATTCTGAAATACTTCCACGAGTGTCGATGATCATCATTTTGAGGAGGAATAATCATTATTAATTTATTTAAATTCATTTAGCACCTGGCAAGGTGACACTCCCTCTAATGGTCATTATTTCTTTAATAGAGCATAATTTCTACAGCTGTGCAAATACGTTACGTACAATGTTCAAGATAGTAATTAAATGGTTTTATTCTTGTTCTTCATATATTTAAAGGAGGCCGGCAGAGGTCCTTTTAGTGTTGGGTATTACAATAGGTGTTAGAAGAATAAAAATGACACACTTGAATAAAGAAAAAAGAAAAAAAACACATTTTAAAAGTTTTATTCAAATCGTCAATAAGACAAATGAGAAATTTTGCATTTTTTTTATGAAAAGTCAGGTTATTTTTCTCAATAGTTCGTAAATGCTATTTCTTCGGAACACTTTGAATTAGCGAGATGTAACAAAGTGCGGATTATGTTTCTTCATATCCACCATACGCAGATGTAACATACGAATTCATGAAATTCGTGGGTCCGATAGGGTCGTCGAAAAAAGTCAAAAAGACATTCATTTTGACATCCACAAACGAATCTCAATGTCAGGTAACATTTCATTTTTAATTGAATTAGGCAATGGCTATAAATTAAAAAAGCAATTGCTATTGACTATTTGTGTGGTCGCTTCTAAAGTCATTATGTACTTCGTCAAAATTTTATTGCTTTATTTATTTCTTATTAACAGTTCACGAAACATAACACAAAAATGTAATAAATACGTATTTATGGGGATATCTTTTTGTTTTGTATCACGGTTACAAATTTTATTTTATTTTTTGCTCTTTCCTGATTGTAAATCAACGTACTATTTATACGTTTTCTATATACTGACAGTACCAGAATTGTGAAAAAAAAAATATTCCACTACTGTAACGCTAGGCCCATTTTTCGCTGGTCTCCTTTACTAAACGAGTATAATGCTGAAAATATTTCTTTGTTTTTGGCTAGGCGTTCAGTCCCGGAAAAATACGTATGTTCTTCTTCACGGTTCGAATGTTTATTGTTGATCAAATGAAAGTTTAAGCTAGGCAAAAAGTAGTGAAAAAACCTGAAATGAGCGCACGGTAATTTGACAACAAATACGCAATAGGCGCGTACGTCCTACATAGGAATATATTCCATTGTTCGCAGTGCGGTGTAAATATAAAAGAAATCGTTTTCACCCTTACGCTGTCCGTGAATAACTTCAGTTAAAATAACCCTCATTGATTCTATAGATACTAAAGGATGAATAAAACGAAAGGTACCAGAGTGTACAGTTAGGGATGTCCTAGCACCTAAACATTAATTATTCAGGGAGCCTAATCTAGAACTTGACATTGATTCGTAGTATTGGACAGAATAAAAAAGCTACGGCGAGCAGGTGTACCGAGACAGGTCGGGGCGGATATTAATGATTCAACTCGCTCTGGACTCGAATACCGCAGCGAGCAATTATCAACTTTCTACAGCACAACATTGACGCTTCAGTTAATTATCAAGTGTCCGAGAAAATGGGATCGGTTTAATTGAATAGTGTAAACTCAATTCAATCTTTAATAAAATCGTAATGTTGTTTTTCAATATTGAATTAATATTGAGCGCCAAATTGAATAGAAACAATGTCATCGTATCCAAATCGAAGAATTTTGCCGATAATGAATATGGTTTAAGGCGTTATCGACGGCCGGATCGTGTAATTGTTCGATTTTTATATCGGTAATTAATGATAACGGCTTGCGCAGTGCGATAGCGGCATTTATCAGGGGAAATTCTAAAGATAATTATTAAATTCGCTAATAAAATGATAAATTTCCACAGGTATTTTAATGACCTGCGCAAAAAAACTGGTTTATGTACTTTCTGAAGGTGTTCATTTTTGTAGTTCCATATAGTAGATTTGATTTGCATTCGGTTGTGTGAACAAAATTGATAGATATTTCTTTTTAAATTTCAGGAGTTACGTTAAATTTAATTTTACACAAGTTTAGAGTAGAATATTAATTGGTTCTCAGCTGTTTTATTTACAGACTTGTTATACTATTAGACGACCAAGAGCGAGCGTGACGATCTGCACAATACCGATGTTTTTTTGCTGAAATTAATTATGTTTAGTACAGCTGAATGAAATTGTGCACGGAAAGAACTTTAGGCATTGCTTTTTAGATTTCCGTAGCAAATCAGGAACCTTATAACTTTATCATGTCTGTCCGTCCGTTTTCTGTACATGATCATTGCGCTGTAGCTATGTCATTTTTAAATATTTTTGATTACATATTGCACGTTTATATGTTTAATCAATTCAAAGACAGGATCATGTTTTTGAAGTACCCTCCTATACAGGGGAATTTGAGATAGATATTTTCACCTACCCTATCAAGTGGGGTATCAGTGTCAGTAATGTCATGTGATATTTTTAGTTAGATTCATCACTAACCTGCGTTATCGCTTCTCTCTTTTTTTAATCATTCGTTTTAAAAATGTGAATAATATTGTAATAGCATACCTTCAGAATTACTTTAATTGAAAATTATTTTTGGTATAGCTAGTTATATTGACAAATTCATAAGATTAAAAATAGAGTGTATAAATCGATATCCTTGTCGACATTATTGAACATCACTAAATTTATTCTATAGTAAATTTATGCATACACAAATAATACGATTTAGTTGATGCGGAATTTGAAATTGACGTGGTCTAAATAACAAATCTATGGTTTTACCACTTCGAACTATATTACATTACGATATATTTGAAGCCATAATACTGTTTGATTTTTTGCGGTAAAAAACTGTGATATTTGAATTATTTGCAGCGAGGCGTGACTAAACGAAGTGAGGTGCAAGCAGAGTTTCGATCTAGTTACATCGAAGTATTTTATTCTCTGTTAAACGTCTATATGTATATTGCAATACGGCCTAGAATAAGTATTTTCATTGATGAAGGTGACGTCGTGAACTTCCTGTTATGGGCGTAGTTCCATTTTCTTTTTCAGCGATACTTTTATCGTTTAAATCACTGCTGACTAATATCGTTATTCCCGAAGCAAAGGATATTTGTTATCTGAGTGCGAACTGCGCTGCAATTACGTGCTTCTACATTCCATTTTACATTATCGAGGATTTTTTGCTGGATGTCTTTTTCTTTCTCGAATATTTATATTGACCACTTCACAACAAATTACAATATTTAACTTATTAAACTGTTGCTTGGACGTTGTTAAACGTTGTTTACCGAAAGAGTAAAATTAAATACTCTATTTAAACAATTTTATTCACTATTAGGTCGGGTGACGTGTTTACAGAGTCTAACAGATTTGGGTTTATTAAAGTTTTGTGGCAGGGATATAAGTAATAAAGGTAATATTACTTGGCAATATCACTAGATAATATTAAGATTACTAGGTAATATTACAAATGACTTATTGCTACGAGAATGATTGCTACGAGTGTTAAATATAATAATATAAAATACAAATATAGAAAAATTACTTAAATATAATAACATAAAATATAAATATAGAAAAATGTGTACTGCATAAAATTATATTAAATAGGCATGTTAAGTACGATTAAAAATATTTGAGGATACGTAGTGTATTTACTAAATTATTTGCAAATATTACTCTTTCATGCTATCATCTTTCACTGTCTTAAAATGTCGTGAATTTTTCTAAAATACTTTCGTAAGATGTGAAAATTATTAAAGTCGTGTGATAAGCTTTCTGTGTTATAGCATTTTTGAGATAAACCTGGTAACAAAATGGGTTTAAAAATGGGGAATTTGATCTTTTACTAAATTGCCAACACCCCCCCCCCCCCCCTCTGTCACATGCAAAATATAATTTCAAGTAATTATAGTTCTGGGCCAAGGTACCACACATTATGTGTGAATTTCTAGTTCCTATTTTATTTCGTTTAAAATGTATAAGCCTCTGACGAACAGATGGACGTACCGATGATGTTGCTGCAATAGGGTTTTGTTCGTTCGGACCCTTCAGGTGCGCAACCCTAAAAAGGTTTAACTTTTGTGAGCTTTGCGAGAAACGTCTACTACGTTTTTTAGTCGTGTTTTTCAGTTACATCTAGCCCTCATTTTGGTATATTTTTAGCGTTCAGATTGATTTGTGGACATTTCCAAAGTAAATTATATAAACACTGTATCACTGTATTTTATTTGCCTCGTTTTGTTCAGAGAAATACCACGTCAAATTATTAAGTATTTCAAAATAAACAGCATTCCATTTGCGATCCTATTTCAAATTTCACTTTTATTTCGATTCGATGTCTTATTATTAAGATGTTTTGATGAATGATTATTATTTCTTTCCCTTATTTAATCACGGACCTGCATTTTTTTTCTTATAATTTGGTATTGCTCGAATTTCCTATACTATCAGAACATAAACAATTTGTGTAAATAAATTTTTTTTTTCTTGAGAATTTGAATAAAATTCTATCTTGTTATAAATTGCATAGCTTTACATGAAAAACATTAAATAATTCATCATGTCAAAATATATAGCATTCGTTATAATCTTATCATCGCCGTCGAAGTTATTCTGATAAGAACCATAAATTACTGTATCTACTTACTTGAACAGAAATAAAATATGTTCAGAAATTAATATTTGCTAGAACTTACTTGTGAAATCTGTCCGTACTCATTTTGTTAAGTATGTGGATTAAATTTAAAACAAGCACTCTGTTTATAAGATTTATTGAAATACCGTTAGTACACAATCATTTTAACAGTATCGAAATTGATTATGTTTATGACAATTACAACTGTCTTATTTTATACCATCAACACGTTTTAAAAATTATTTTCTCTTCACAAATGATTTTTTACTATAGTTTAATTGCACCGAAAGTTTTATTAGGTATTTTGCATTTCAGACTAGACACAAGTGACCACTATGTAAAGTCAATTAAAACTTTTTTGTAGTTTAATGTTTACGAAAACAGTTGCCAAGGCAGCCGTAATGCTTTGTAATAGAGCGTTTGGAAAATAAACTTGCACTTGATTCAGTAAAATTATAAATCGAACCAAACAAAGAATTAATGAACGAATGACACATAAAGCAAGCACCTGGTGTAGATCGCGCCCGCTAAGACTAATTATTATATTGACAATTGGTATAAAGGCGCTCGGCAGGTAGAAACGATACAAT
Organism: Druceiella hillmani; assembly: GCA_039881145.1. Classification (NCBI taxonomy): domain Eukaryota; kingdom Metazoa; phylum Arthropoda; class Insecta; order Lepidoptera; family Hepialidae; genus Druceiella; species Druceiella hillmani. The sequence continues at coordinate 6,584,430 of JAYKKI010000007.1, forward strand.
GACCCTATATGAGTAGGCGACCTCTATCAGCTTATATTTAAGTTATTTTTATTTTTAACGCCATCTATTAATAAATATTTAAAGCTTTTGAAGCGCCATCTAAGAGCACGTAGTCAAGACACTGATTTCGATTTGATTAATAAATACTAGATGGCGTATTTTAACATTGCCATCTATTGCCAGATTAATTAATTTTGTTTGAAAAAGATCCTAAAGATGGCGTAAGTATTATTTATCAATTGGTAATTCAAAGTATGTTATAAAGGGAATTCCTTTATTATATAGATATGTAGAGATTTAAGAAATATGTAATTACGTGAAGCAAATAACATATGTGCATACACACTTTTGTGTATGCACATATGTAACTAATGTTTACGTTATTGACAAATACGAAACACATTCAGGTAAATGGCGTAATGTTTAGGGTCTCGGCATTTAAATAAACAACATGTTAATTTATGAAAATGTTAGAACCAGCCAACTACACAATATCAATAAAACTAATATCGAAATTTTATTATCAACTAAGCCGCGCGGCGAATGCGAGGCACGATAAAGCCATATTTATTAAGGTCGCGGCCCGTTGTATTGGTGGCCAATAAAACCCATTATACTCCACAAACGGCCATTAAATGCGGAAAGTGCATAATTGTTATCAAATAAACGAGAAAACTTTTACAAAGTAATAAAAGTGTATCGGCGCGGGCGGGAGCGGCCATATCGCTTCCCGCTCCATTAACGGCGACCGGAAATTAAAAAGAAATAAAAACACATCGCACGACGCCGGACCGGCTCGACGTTTCGTCTGCCGTAATAGTGTAGGTACTTCTAGTTCGTACGAAAAGGGCATGGCAGGAATACAGGAAGAACTTTTCGTTGTTAATAGAATTAACTTGTGTTATTTGGGTATTTAGCGAGAAGTCGCACACGTTTCAATAAACACTGTTATCACCAAATGTAGTTCACAGCCCTATATGGCCAGAATGAGCACCTAAATATTCAATAGATATTCAAAAATATTCTGACCGTACCTACTCAAGAAACGTATTGAACAAATATGCTGTACAAAATAAATATACTAGAAAGAAATATACTTGAATAAAGCAAACGAATTCTGATTTTGAAAACGATATTTTAAATATAGAAGGCTATCTTCTGTATTTGAATTTTTTCGTTTTCTTTTTCTTTCGTTTGAATTTTATTATTCAAAATTTTCTTTTTTAGGAAGTTTTTTACTTTCTGAAAAAGAAAATTATGAATAATAAAAATCAAAATTTTTAAAATTGATTAACAGATTTTTTAATTAAATACAGAGAAACATGAAAACTAAAAATGTTCATAGTTTTCAAACCGCTTGAAAAAAACATAGTGAAAACAGTATATCGTATATGTGATTTCATGCTTAAGTAGAAGCAACAGTCATAGATATTCTTAAGTACCTGGAATTATTTATTTTATGAAATTTATATCAAATATCGGCAAACTGTGTAGTCATACAGTTCATATAGGTTTACAAAGACGTAGCTGTTATGCATACCTAAAGGTGATTCCGGAATTGATACAGGTGATTCGAATTGGGTAAAATTTGTTATGGACTGTATGACAATTCTTAACGGTTTCCGAAAAAAATACTCTGAAAGTTGCGATTCCATAAAAAAAAATGATTTGAAAAAAATACGCCCCAAATACTTATACTCATTTGGATACGCAGGATCACCTGCAAAAATAATAGACACGTTTAATATCTTCCCTTTTTTATTTAAATTTCTTACAATAATAATTACGAAACAAAGCGGAAACTCATATTTACGAAAGGCATGTAAAATAAAAAATATTATGCGTGCTATTATTTGATATAATGTTAAAAAAGTGAATAATTAACTTTCTTGAAGATATAAATATCTACTAATAATATCGTGGTATGTACTACATACATGCTAAATCATCGAAAGTAACACAATATTAACGAGAAAAACTTTTTACAGAAGTATCCTGTTAAAGGCTGGCACTGTACACTTGCCACCATACAAAAGTATTTTGTTAAATGCTGATTATACGCTGTAGTCTTGTTACCAGCATTGTTTCGGTTGACACAAACAGCGTGGTTTTTAATCAACAGTTGGGAAATTTATGCTCCCTATATGTCGTATATATTCTTACTCCAAACCGTTGAAATATACGTTCGCTATTTTTCACATTATTATATAGGTGACAGCAATAACTAAATCATTACAGAGTATTAAATTGGATTGTACGATTTTTATTTTAAGGATATGTAATCGTTGAAAAAATTATATTAAATATAAACGGTTGGAAAACAAAAATTAAAAAAGAAAAACGTAATATTTATAACAAAATTGTACACGCCCGTTTAACAAAAATATTGACGCAATTTGTAGACAAGCTTTGCCGTTAGGTAAATCATTGAGTGGAGTGGGAATCATTGACTTGTTTTACTCCATTTTGGATACACTCGTCCCGCGCGAGGTACGCGGGACGAGTGTATCCAAAATGACTCCTAGATAACTCCGAAACATCTCGCAGGATGTGGCCGGATAAAAAATTGAAAAGAGTGAATTTCAAATCACACGTTGAACACGTACGAAGATCAGCAGCCGCATGACCCGCCTTGGTGAGTTGCGTAGATTGTCCCCCCGCGTATCCAACAATAATTAACGTATTAGTAAAAGCACATGTTAACTTAATTATTACACCTTACTTCTAAATAAGCTTTAGTATAATAATAATATTTTTAGGAATAAAGTTCATAAATTAACTGACAATTTGCATCGATCCTCGTATTCGATATTTTGCTCGTCAATGCTTTGGGATTCGCTTAACACATCTGTTAGAAATAGTTACAAAATATAATTATTGGGATAATATTGTTAATTTTTATTACATTTTGTAATTGTAAATCGATATGAATTGTTTAATAATATAAATTAAAATCGTATTGTAAAATTCGAATCGGCTGTAGATATAGATAGGTAACATATGACTTTCGTTAAGTAAACATTTCCACATATCTAGGTAAAAGCAAAGAAAAACTGAAAATAAACGATTTTTATGTATCCTTGAAGTTGCACGATTTGTATATTGATGTTGTGTATTTGAAAGTTTATATATTTATAAAGAGTAAAGAAGTGATTGAACATTAATGAAGAAAACAAAAATAAAAATAATTTATTTGTGCCAATCTCAGAATTCCACTGGGAAACATAAAGTATCTAAGTTTAGGTGTGGAAACTCATAAACAACTACTGTAGCATCGGTATAACCTATATACTTATCTAGTCTGTTAGACGTGAGAGTGATGCGCCTCACGACAAGCTTTGATTTTAACTGTCCCTTGCGAAGATCTTTGATGTGCCAGTGGCCTATTAATCCTATCGCATTGCCAAAAGTTACAAGTAATGATAATAAAATATAAATTTAATAATATATTAACATTCTTAACGTACTCAAATATATATATTCCTCATAAATTGTTATATATGGCAAATTAATAATTCGATCTAGCCTTATTTATGTCATACAATTTTGTGAATATAATAAATAGGGTTAATTGATAAGTTATACTCAGAATTTTGAATAATAATTAATATATATCGAAAGTAATATTGAGTAATATTGAATAATAATTAATATATATCGAAAGTAATATTGAGTAATATTGAATCTTAAATAAAACGTAACATACATTTTACATGCTCATGATGCATGTAAATGCATTAATTGTTGAACACAGTTTTTTATTTGCTTTTTAGGGTTTAGCACGAAAATGGCTTAGATACTTGATTTACATAAGGGTTTCTACGTCATATAGGTTAGTGTCCAGATGAACATAGGCTATTTGATATATCTTTATAAAGTATGGGTAATATGCAATAATGATTTAAGCGAAGAGAATCGAAATGTGTCGTGTGCATTTTCATGGCACTATAGGAAGGAGATAATTTTTATAACTTTTAACCAAATTTCAGTTACGCTTTTTATTTAGGTGAAAATTTTAATTTTCAATCGACCCATAAATATACAGTAGACCCGGTATTTATGTAGGTACAACGCTTCTAGCAGCTGGCTCTATGCCTTAGAATTAAAACGCTATTACAAAAGGAAATGACCGAGTTCTCCTTTACAGAATAACCCCATTTAGTCTATAGCATTTGAATGTTATATTAAAGTAATTTATTTTTCTGAACCAGGCCAACTTTGCTGCTAAATAAGTTAGCGCTAGACTGCACAGAAGTGTGAATGATAATATAAAAGATTATTAGCGAAAGGATTTTCAAATAAGAGTATCCAATTAGATTATATATGTCCTAGTTTTATTTTTCGCTTGTACACTTGGAATATGAATATATAATTGAATGAAAATAAATTTATTTACTTATATATACAAGGTATGGAGGCAGAGGCATCGTATTTGACTTTTGAGATGAAGACATCAATAAGGTTATTTTGGTATGTATTTGAGCTTTAGTAAAATACTAGTTTTAAATAACCGGCTCTCAAAAAAGAAGTCAAAGGAATCTTAATATTCGAAAATTGTTGCATATATCATTGCAAGTAGACAGTTTGAATTTACCCCCGACATTATCTGCAGTGCCGCGCAATACCTTATAAGTAATTACACGTAGCTTGCGCTGAACATTTAGCATATATACATAACATATTTACGAAAATTTAAACATATTTAAATTGTGCTATTCAAGCGAACCCCACACTTCGATATAATATTTGTAGTGCGCACATACAAAGCGAACGTTTGCGGTTACTGGAATTTTAGATAAAATGTACAAACTTCATTCCTATATTGTATGAAATTACAAAAACTTTTCAAATCAGAAATGGTTCTTACGAAATTAAAATTGAATACTACACTTCAAAACGTCAGTTTATAGTATCAAGGCAAGCAGAAGCTTGTTTGATTATCGGCTATATGTTGACTATATTCCGATTGAAACAATGCACTGATTATGACATTTGCATAAAGCAATGCATTATTTGTATTGTTATAACGAGTTCACCGTCCACTTATCGTTCTCTTTCGAAAATAATTTTATAAATAATTTTTATAGTTGTCCGGTTTTTAAATACACGTATTATATTTTGCCAGTGAAATATATTTTGGCAGTGAAGTATTCTTTGTGCATATACATGTGATATTAATATTTCATTAGTTTATTCTTTGACGTGCCTTTTCATCGTGAAACAAACAATATCGAATGTTGCTGTTTATTACGTGATCAAGATAGGATTTTAAAATTTTTCTTTTAGTGAAAAATTATTTTGAAATTATACACTCGTAATAAATCTAGTGTACGGCATTTTCTCAGTAATTTTTATAATTAGTATTGGAGGCTTAATCGGGAGTAGCATTTTTAATAAAATGTTTTGTTTATTAATCGGAACTGAATATAGTAAATGGAATAAACGTGGTTTGACCATCTAATTTGTCAAATTTTGGTAAAAAATACGCTAAAAGAAATTTTGTTAAAAAAACAACATTTATCGTGCACAGTAAAACTAGGGGCAACTATCTATTGCGAATCGGGAACATAATGACATAGAAATGTAAATAAATTAAAAAGGTCAATATATACTATTGTATTTTTAGGTAAGTAATAATTAGCTTTTCACGATCACGATTAAGATCATATTTCGATAAGTCTAGTAGCAACTAGCAGCTGCGTATCCAGAATTTGGTTTCGAAGAGGGTCCGAAAGTCTGTTTTCAAGTATGAAGAAAAATACAATAATAATGCGCAAAGGACATAAACATTATTTTGATACAAAATATAAAGACTTAGAATTATTTATTATTTTACTTTTTCCGTTCTCTTTTTTTTATTTAATGAATCGCTTCTTAAGAAAATATCCTGTTATGTGAGTTAGTTCGAAGTCTTCTTGGATATCCCCTCTAAACACCGTCACTGCTAGAAGTTATATAAAAGAATAAAGATAAATATTGATTAAACAAGTTAGAATACTTTTAAAATAAATGTGTACGTTATATAGATACCTATACGTCCCCAGAAAATATTAAGTCCTTATAGAAAGTGATTTTCATCACGATCGATGAGTTTTCCATCACTACATATACGCAAAATTGTGACATTCTCAACATATTGTCATCATTCTATCCACTAGGGATGTAACGAATATTCGGCAACTAATTATAATTTGGACTTTTCACGATACGGCCGAATACTAGGGCACTATTTGGTCGAATACCGCTTACATATAGTTTATTTAAAAAATAGATTAATCGATGTGACATCGGCGTTAGACTACGTTCCTAATCCCTTCTCATTTTTCTTATTTTCAAATAAATCTTCTATGAGTACTCCTTTAGTGTACATGCTGACATACTTTGGAGCAAACTTAATTCTGATATTCAAAACGCGTTACCGCTTTAAGTTTTTAAATAATTGGAAAAAAAATGAGCCTTATCTCGTTTTCTTGTCGTTATTACCCCCCATTTTGTCCTTTGTATTAATTTTGGTAACCCAATTAACATGAGAAATATCCTGAAAATAATTGTGTGATTATTTCTATTCTAACTTATGCAAAATAACTAAAAATTAAGATGAATTCTAAACAAATTTCTCTCTTTTAGTTTTACGTTCACCTTTTGATAAATATCAAATATTGTTTAGAATAGAAAATCAGTGGGAAGATAAAAAACAACAAGAAGTAACGAAATAATAAGAAAAAAATTGCTTCGGTGTTACCATCATCATGGTGGGGGTCAAATACTTTTGAGCTATATTGTAGGACAGATAAAAAGATAAAGAAATATGGAAGTTACATTAAAAACTACAAGACCTACTTTAAACTTCCTTAATTATTTTCAGCAAAATATTATTAAATAAAAATCCTATAGCATGTCATGTCTAATTAAAAGTGCTTATAAGCAATTAATCATAATATATAAATGAGACATTTTTCATCGATGCTAATATTTCAATTAATTTTTTATAAATTTTAGGAATTTGTTAAATTTCGAATTTACATGGGTACAGTGTTCCGTAACATTTAGATCCCAATGTATAGTCTTTTAGTTGACTGGCAAAGATTGTCCGCCTGGCAATAAGTTTGCCTAATATACGTTGGGGCCTCTAATAAATGTTTAATTAAGTTTTTCATTCAAAACTAATATGTTTACTGCCTTCTCCATTTTATAAAAGAACAGAAGTTAATTATTTCAAAATCTTCGTCGAGAGAATGGTATTTTATATAGCACCGAAACGCATCTGAAAGTTTATAAAGATTACATTAAATGTGTTGTTAAATATTATTTCTATAGCTTACGTACGCGTATAAGTCAAACTCGCACAAGAAAATTCACAATCTTGCTATCGCTCGTTAAGTGCTTATACCAACAAACAAGTTAACATATTTCACTTGATTCCTCCGATCAACTGGCGGGAACTGGTTCAAAGATAAGATACCTACGCAATTTTACAGTATCATTAAAGTAAAAACTTAATCTACCCGTAATTTAATAATTTCACGGAAAAATACTTAATGCAGACTTTCAGTAAACATTGTATAAAATGATTAAAAGAAATAATAATTTGCGAAATATTGCTCGAGTTCGACCTGTGCTTGAGTAATTGCTCAGTGAAGCACTGCTGCTTGCGCATCAATCACGGTTGAACCTGTTAAGACTCACCATCAATCCGTAAAGCCTCACAATAAATAAATATACTAAAAATGTAAAAACTCTTGTTTTTTAACCCCTCACAGGCGTCCGCTACGGCCAATCTATCTTCACCAAAGTGTACAGTCGAATTTAGTGGAATTCGAACGAGATCGGAAAAATGTAAACTTCTCTGCCCAGTGAAATATTGTCGGTGACACGTCAGAGACGAAGGTGACATTGTAAATGACTGTGTCAATGAATAGTGAAAGATCCTGTTCGCTGTCACGTGTGCGGTTTATCCTTATGATAACATTATAAGTAATTTATTTTATAAATACACATATTTTAGAATTGTTAAATAAGCGTAACGCATATACGGTTCTTGAAAATTCCATTTCGAAATTTCCGAATTGTCAGATCGCGGTATTGACAAAACTGCAATATATTTACAGGAAATCGAAATTATGGTTAATTTGTTATAATTAATACCATGAAAATATTTTTACAGAAATCAATAAATATTGTTGTTAGCATAAAACTGATAAAAATACAAAAAATGAAGATTTAAAGTTCTGGGGCAAGATGAAATGCTAGAGTAAAAAGTTTGATGGACCCGCCCATATTATTTATTGCAGAATTTCGATTTACCTACGCTGAACGGAATAAAAGATTGAAGATGGTCATTTATAAATTTGTTACAACAAAACATCGGGATTTCCACTGGTGGTTGCCATTTTTGCAAGACTTGACGTCTCTTTATTCTTCAGGACTCGATTCCAGCAAATATAATCAATTTACATGGATTACCTACTAGACTGCGTTCGTTTTACACTTTGTATTTTGTTGCATTCTTTTTTAATTATTTTTAATGATGCTTTGAAATTTCTGCATAAATTTAGGTAATTCATTTACTATTCGAGTCGCAAAAATTAAAAATCTGCTGGTTCAAGATGGGAAACCAGGAATTTATCCCAGATAAATGTCTTAAAGATTTCCCGAAAAAAGTTCTAGATACCTCCCTTAATTTTTGGTTTCTCGGTCTTTTAAGTTTTTCTTTTCTTTATCAATTAGGTACGTCAATATTTATTTGTATTGTAAGTCTATGTTCTATGTAATTTTTTTTTTTAATATAAATATTTTTATAATATATATAAAAGTTAGATCCTATCTGTTGAGGTGACTTCAAAATAAATACCTACATAATATTTGTTTGTGACAACTTGTCTCAAATTGAAAAATTTCCAAAAATAATATATTTTACACCAAAATAATGTATTCTAATACAATTTTCAAAAAGTCACTTTTTAAAATCTGATGTACATACACAGACATACATTTTATTTTTATTACGTGATAACTCTGTATTCTATTTGTATCTATTTTGATTACTCTGTGCTCTATTTCATCGTTCCAATAAAAAATAGATACAGCCCATGTGTTAAGTTCATTGGAATGTATTCCACAACTTGTTGAAATAAAAATTAAGTTGCCGAAAAAAAACAAAATCCTTAATTCTTATTTAAGAAAAGAGCAGGAATGTTTTTCCAGAATGAACGTTAGAAGGTCAGCAAAGATTTCAAGGTAACGAAGTTAAAGTTGAATGTCGTGTTAGATGAGAGTAACGCTGAGAAACCATGATGATATGTTAAGGTAAATGGGTGATATTTCATTACAGTATCTTAACACATGATATAAAGATATAACTACTGTGTATATGCATTATAAATATACAAAAAATTACAAAAACAGCAGCACTTCTTAGAGGGTTAATCATAATATAAACTTGGTTTATAGAAAAAAGGTAAGTTTACGCCCGAGCGGCCATGTGGTCGAGCGCGAAGAAAAGAAGAAAAAAAAACGAAAACAAAATGGAGGAGGCGCGAGTCGTAAAAAAAGGCGCGAAGAGGAAGTTTCGATTTGGTTCGAAATTTAAAATTCAGTTCGCGCCGCGCCGATCCATCGGCCGATTGAGCGGCGCTCGTTTGCATCGACTCGGCCGAACTTTTTATTTTCTCTCGCGCCTTAAGGGGGATACGCACGGGCTCCGTCTTTATTTTTGTATTGTACCTAAGGTTATTTTTATTTATATTTTAAGCATTCAAACAAAAACACAAATCCTGGTATGTTATGTTCGTAAGTAGTATGTTAGTATTTTTATATTGCGTTCATTAAAAATATTGAGATATTTTTAAAGTGTAGGTAATGGTTTAGAATATCATCTAATTATGCCGATAAGCACCAAGATAAGTATCATCATGATATGAATGGTAGGTATTGACACAGAGGGAAAGAGATAGATAGAGCCGACACATTTAGAATCCAGAATTTATCATTTGGCGTTGAATCATTACTACACATCTTGGCTGGGGGTGGGATGGTCTCAAACTATAAGTCGCCTGTCCTGTTCTGGCTTTGTTCGGGCAAATGGGTGATACCTATTTATTTGCGATTAATTTATTAATTATATTCTCATTGTTTTCCAAAGAAAGGTAATTAGTGATTTATTCTTTGCTTTAGTTAAATACAGTACCCAATTGTTTAACATAACAACATTTATAAACGATCTACAGGCGGCTTATTTATAGTATTCCAAAATAAATTACCTAGAGGACATCGCGATAAATTATTTAAAAAAAAATTAGTTCCGCAATAATCAATAGTTTCGAAGTTATGATCTTTTTGTATTTTTTTTGAAACATCTTTACTCCACTCAACCAAATCAGTTTTATTCGAAAAATTTTCCATTATATCACATGAAATTTGGTATAGAAATAAAGTAGTCATGTAGCAAGCATGCAGTTTATTCTTTGCCTCTGCTATTGTTTGAAACTTTATGTTGCTTTATTTCTTTTCTCAAAAACAAAAATACATTAAAAAAATCACTGTCATAAAATCTGCACAACTAGAGATCTTATGATCTTATTAACTACCTTAGGATATGGTAATAGTCTAGACAAACAAAATTGTAGTGATATAACTATTGCACCTTCTTCAGAAATTAACATAATGTGATTAGGTCATGAAATGGGAAATTTCTGCCATAATCGCACTTTCAGCAAAACTAAGTGTATTCCTTTTAAAAAAACATTAATTCAACTCAGATTCACCTAATTTTTTTACAAATCAATGTTTATTAGTCACAACATTTACAAAATGTATTTAGGTAAAACGACTGTTAGACAGAGTGCTTTTACGTGTGTTGTGTATTTTTTGTGTGGATATGACTGCTGTGTATTGTATTGTATGTGGTTTAGTGGCGAATCAATCACTTTATCTTTATTTTTTGTTTAATTTATTTATGTTTTTATTTGTTAATGTTTTCGCATCCACTTTCATATATGAATGGTTAACGATTTTAAACTTCAATAATAAAGTGGTCATTTTAAAAGTTTCGCTATTAATAATACGTCATTTAAACCAATTTTTATTAATTTTTTTATTTATAATTTGACTTTACCTGTACAATTAACTGTTTTTCCATGTAAAGTGTGAAACGACAAATACATTAATGCATCACACCGTGTCGCACAAACAATAAGTAATAATTTATAATACATTATGAAAACCAAGGTCAGAACGTTAAGTATTGGCTTTTAAATAATAAAAACAGGATTATTTGCAATTATAAATCAGGTTTATGTGAAGATATAATCCTCATTAATAGCATGTTTAAAATGGTATGATGATTTATTGGTCTATTCAAATTTGTTTTTTTAGCCCTCTAATTGCACGTTTCTTTTTAATAATTAATTGTTTCAAATAATTTGATTTTTTTCATGTTCCTTTGTAATTATTTTCCAAATTATGTTGCTATATGTAAACACTAATTTCTACGTCGATGTTAAGTAGTTAACTACAAAAAACCGGTTGAATTGTATGTCATTCGTCGGTGATATGGTTGGAGCACTTTAAGCTTTCAGTAAAGGATTGTTTGTTTTAGATATATAATTCCATTATTTTATGATAAATGGTTTATTGGTTTTAAGTAGACAGGTACAAATTACATTTTGCTTTTGCTAATCATCTAATGTCTGAGCAGACAATGTTGGGTTGCTTTAAAGATATTACTTTCGATAATTTATTTCAGTTCTTCTATTTTACACAATACTACCACCTTCTCACGTTTTCAGTTCATTTTAATATATCCTACACGTTTTAATTACTTTCGAGATGTCACGTGTAGATTGAGTTACTTTTTTCTAAATCGTTAATTTTAATATATCCTACACGTTTTAATTACTTTCGAGATGTCACGTGTAGCTCGAGTTACTTTTTTCTAAATCGTGAATTTTAATATATCCTACACGTTTTAATTACTTTCGAGATGTCACGTGTAGCTTGAGTTACTTTTTTCTAAATCGTTAATTTTAATATATCCTACACGTTTTAATTACTTTCGAGATGTCACGTGTAGATTGAGTTACTTTTTTCTAAATCGTTAATTTTAATATATCCTACACGTTTTAATTACTTTCGAGATGTCACGTGTAGCTCGAGTTACTTTTTTCTAAATCGTGATTTTTAATATATCCTACACGTTTTAATTACTTTCGAGATGTCACGTGTAGCTCGAGTTACTTTTTTTTAAATCGTGAATTTTAATATATCCTACACGTTTTAATTACTTTCGAGATGTCACGTGTAGCTTGAGTTACTTTTTTCTAAATCGTTAATTTTAATATATCCTACACGTTTTAATTACTTTCGAGATGTCACGTGTAACTTGAGTTACTTTTTTCTAAATCGTTAATTTTAACGTATAATTTTGGTAAATTTATTGATTTTCTTTCTTTATTTGAACGAATAATCAAGCGTCTTTCGTGAAATTGTGATTAGACTCACTTTTTGATGAAGATCTGCTTAAAAAATATGGTGAAAGGTACATATAACTTCTAATCTCAGTCAAAGTGTTAGCCAGTTTCAAAACCACGTTAAACTTATTAAAGAGCATATTCTATTTTGTATTTCGACAACTGCTTCTTACTGGTTTCTTCTAGATTTATTTGTACTAATTTTCTTCTTTAGCTTTAGTTAGATAATATTCAATGTAATATTAGTTCTTGATTTCAGTGGCTTCTTTGTAAAAACATATACGGAATATAAAGCAAATGTTCTTTAAGACGAGTATTATCATAAAATTCAAGAGAATAGCTTCAAATTAAACGAGTGAAGTTTATTTTTATATGGTTATAGTTTTTAACTTTTCTTTATTTTTTAGTGTTTAAATATAACAGTACAATGGAATGATTCAATTTAACATTTTGTTTAAAACAATTTTAAGGAACACTTGCATGAATACAGAAAAGCTTTAAAGAAAATCTCAGTTTGTTACATCATAAGGAATTTTTTGACGGAAGTCATTTTGTGTTAACTTTATTTATGTTTACAAATTGGGTCAATGTAATGCTACTTGCAGTGAAATATTTTCGCAGTTATTTAATGTTATAAAATTATTTTTTATTGAAATTAGATAAGTTTTTTGATTTTTTCATGAATATATTTAATTTATTTGTTACAATGTTTTCTTATTTTTTGTAACTAAAACTATCTTAGGATTGTGTTACGTTGGATAATACACATTTTTTTCTTCAGATTTACTTAATTCGCAAGGGAACGGAGGGGACGGAGGGGCATGTTGTTACAGTTTTTAGATATTTATCAATGTAATAAAGCCTATCACAAAATGTATACATTTGATGGTTTTTATCGATAATGTAACTATTCAACTATTAAAATATTATAGAAAAAACCTCTAAATTTACATTACTTTTACACAATGGACAATTTAACGATAAAGGTCAATTGTAACAACTTGCCCCTGCTTGGGGCTAATTGTTACACCTTTGGGGAACGTTGTTACGGTAGATAATTAAATAACACAAAATTGAGAATCAACGATTCAATTATTATTTTTTAAATTTGAAAAGATAAAAAAACAATTTAAACAATATTATAATAATAATCTGTAATTATAGTATTTAAATTTTAATTTTTAAACTATTGTAACAGCACTTAACATCATATTTACGATGGAGTCATGGGTAACCAAATAACTATAAGTTATTTTCATCAATATGGCACTTTAATTAAACTAAAAATCTTTGAATCCTAACACTATAAGGCACCCACTTCAATTTAAATTATAAAAAACAGAATATAACAGAAAAAAATATAGATACTCATTTTTATAGAAGTAGGCAACAATATCACACTTAGAAGAATTAAGTCAGTCTTCATCAGAGTTGCAATTAATGCAAATAAATGAGTTAACGTTTTTTGTTACACATTTAACATGGGCCCACATTTTGCGTTGTATGCATTCCACCCAATCTTCTTTTGTAGAAGTACTGTAACTTTCGCTATACATCAAACAATAACATTCATCAGCATCAGAGTTTGAATCTGAACCCAATATTTTTTTCTTCATTTTTGTCGACTTTCCTTTACCTTTTCCTTCATATTTCTTTTTATCACAGCTTTTCTGTTTCTTGGTTACTTTTTCTTCATATTCTTTAGCTAATGCTTCTTTTTTCGGTGTATCAGTAAGTATAGTAGATTTTCGTTTACGACGACTATGGATGGATTGTTTTCGAGGTTCTGCCTGGGGGAAAGGTCTTATTTTTGAAGGCGAAAAGTTCTTCAATTTACTTTGTATACCAGATGGACCTGGCATCGATAACACCATTTTATTTTGAATCAAACTTGATGAAACTGAAGTCGATAATACAGTTGAACTTTGCAAACTAGTGGGATTTAGAGAAGCTAAAGCAGCTATATTTTTAGGGTCAGAAGAATGAGGTATTGGATTTGTTGCAGTTTCGATCGCCTCTATAATTTCAGTGGTGTTTATGTTCAGTTCAGAGGCAGTATCTAACAATTCTGGATGTTTTAGATCCAGTGTCAAATTGGAGACGTTCAGAGAAGAAGGAATAGGAGGATTAGATTCTGGATTGCGCAATGGGCGGTCAGTGAAAAGTCATGGTCTTGAAAAATGTCACGATTGAAGGGCCAAATTCCTGTCGATTTAAACCTAGCCATTATATTTAAAGGATTTTGGGCAAGTGGAAGTGACTCTTGAATCGACATTGTTTTACCTGGATGATTATACATCCAGGCTGTCTGTGCTCGATTAAGGTAGTTTTTGAATGGACCGTAGACTCCCACATCTAACGGCTGCAAATTGTGGGAACAGTGTAGTGGAAATGACAACATGATTATGTTGTTTTCTTTGGCTTTATCGACGACGTGAATATTTATGTGTGAACTGTGATTATCCAGCAGAATGATAACAGGCTGTTCGGTGGAAGGCTTAACGTGTTTAATGAAATGAACCATGAATTTTAAAAAATCCTTTTCGGTCATCCACCCTGATGAATTGCCCGCTCCAATTGCATCTGATGGCCCCGTACGAAGAAAGAGATCCATGTATCTCATTCTAGGAAAAACAAACATCGGGGTGATGGAATTTCCAGCTGCATTTATAGCACATGTGATCGTTACTAGTGTGCCTCTTTCTGCAGAGGTGATTACACCTACTTGTTTTTGACCACGGGCAGCAACTATCTTTTTAGGTTTCTGTACCGTCGTTACACCCGTCTCATCTATGTTCCAAATGCGCGTAGCAGTGAATGCGTACTTTTCAAGTAACCCTTGAAGCTTGTCAAAAAAGTCTTTGACGTTCGTTCTGTTGAAAGATGTTGCTCTACTGTAAAAAGTCGCTTCTGGTGTTCTTAGTGGTAGTTGAGAATTTCTACGCATAAAACTATTAAACCAGTCCGGCCCAGCCATTTTATTTTTAAGCCAACTAGGTGGAATGTTTTTAAGTTCAGTTTTACTGCACATTCATAAGCCAGTTTTCGCACCTCCGTTGGCAGTAAACCAAAATATATGTCGGAACTTTTAATTAAATAAGAAGCTAATTTATCTTCTGTTTCTTGAGAAAATACTAATTTAGGTTTTAGATACCCCAATGTACATGATTCGTTGTTTTTCTTTTTTTTAATATATCTGGATAGTGACATTGGACACAGATCAAAAATTTGGCTTACTTTTCGAATGCTTTGTTTATTTTCTATAACTTCTGCTGCTGCAGACTCGTAAACTTCTTGACTTTTTGAAGCTCTGTCGGTTTTTTTTTTATAGTTTCTCATACTGAAAAAAATGTATATTTTAATTTTATAAATATTAAGAAGGTATATTAATACGGAGGTAAATTATACGGAGCAAGTCGTAACGTGTAACAACTGGCCCCAATTATACGAGGCAAGTTGTTACGTGTAACAACTTACCCCAAAAATTTGTAACTATCTACCCCATAGCACAATTTTTTAAACAAATTGAGGTTACCATTAATGCATATCACTAGCAGTAAAAATAAATATTGTAAATCAAAATGAGATATATTAACAAATTCCTAACCGTAAAAAGTAGTGAAAATAATATATACATATATCATAAATCAAACATTTGACAACGGACATTTTTACTTACTTGGTTAAATTCGGAGGACGTGGGCACAACCATTCAGCACGCTGTTCGGCGAGTCACTGGTCGCTTTTACGTAATGCGCGATGTTAGACGTAACCGATTGAGTCCAATATTATGAGCTAGAGAGTTTAAATTCTCAATAAAAATGTGTGTAACTATTTACCCCTGTAACAACATGCCCCTCCGTCCCCTACGTATTTCTAATGTTCCGAAGAGTATCTAATTTTGTCGAGTTATTAACATATTTCCATGTACTATAATTAAATACACATTGAGGTACTGACTTTTTTCTTGTGCGTACAATTTTAATTTGAAACTGGATATTGACATCCCACTTACAAAACAATCATATGCATAAATCAATTTAATATTTCTTAGATTTTTTATATGTTCCATTCATAAGTAGCATCCCTTTTCTCCCTGTATCCCTGTTCTTAGTAAGATTTTCTTTTAAATCAGCTCTTCGTTTTTTCCGTTATTATAAACCATTTGTTAAATTTTTTTTATAGAAAAAAAAACATCTTAAGACACTTTTTCTATATTTTCTGTTACCAGATGTTTTCTCTTACTTTATTAACTCTCATCATCGTCTATAAATAAATTTAATTCTTTATGAAATAATAATTGGAAGTAGGAATAAAAAATCATACACGTATTACACGCCCTTAGCCTAAGGCGAATCACATCGCTCTGTTACTGTGGAAAATTTCAAAAAGAAACACAAAAAGAACACATATTCTGTCGAGCCAAACTCCGCCCACTGCCACCATACACACCAATCATAGATAGATTATTTTTATAAAGCGAAACAGAGACAATGAATGTCTCATGAGAAATGAGATAGACAGAGTGATATAACACGGATGGCGCGATGCGAGCGAGTGCAAGGGAGACAGGTGTACATTTCAATAAACACGTACGCAATAAAAAGGCAATGTGTGGGATTTTTATTTTTATATTTATTTCATTAGTGGGGTGACGGCGGCCCTACTCGGCTCCTGAATAATATTATAATAATTTTGGTTCCGCTGAAATAATACGGGCGTTTATTTGACAATGTCTCCTCTCTATCTCACTCGTGAGAATAGGGGACGTTGGCAACGAGAGTATTTTTTGATAATAACGCAATGTATATTAGGTGTTTTTTATATTTTATGCGTTGTTTACGAAGGATATTTCCTCAATACAAATGTAAATGTTACAATATATTCAATGCGCCCTAATCTGAAGACTGTAGTTGGCTACGTGATTACAATTAAACCAGACTCAGTACAGGGTTAGACTACCGAGATATACGACAAGTCAAAAAATATATTGATAAGTCTTAATATGTGTTATAAAGTTTGAATTTTAATGTTAAATTATTGGTTTATTCAACAATATAATTTTAAAGATCATTTTAGGCTAAATGCGTAAACTAAACAATTTAAGAATATTATATTTCAGTCATTGTATTGAGAGACTTCGCAGGAAAGCATTCGTTTTTTTTGTATTACATCTGCTGTTTTTATGTTTCGATTTTCCATCGGCCTTTTATTAGCCATTTACCTGTGCACATGTCTTCTTAAGTTCTATATAGTTTCAGACCTAGACTAATCGATTCAAAATTTGACTTAGGTAATCCATATTTTATCAAAAATAAAATGAATATTTTAGTTAATTTTTATGATCAACTTATTTTATTAGAGTTTTATTAAGTTCATGTTTCGTGTTTTAATATGTTTCTTTGAAGGTACAAGGTGTAAATCTATGTAAAAAAATTAATATTTATTTTGATTGAAAACGCGAAAATTTGTTTAAAAAATATTTCTTGTTACTTTTAATATAGACAATACAAAATTGGTGTATCTATAGCTTTGTCTAATATATACCTATATAATATAAACCTATATATAGGTAATCGTATCAGCGGTGAATTGTTGTTGTAATGTGTACGAAGAAAAGTAAAAAATTTATGGATGTATCAAGTGACTAATTTTGTAAGGATATTTAAAACGTACACTTATTAACGTGCATTGGTTAGAAACTTTTAGTAAATTCCTGTCGTTGCGTTTAGTTTATTTTAATCGGTAATTTTAGTTATTTTTAAGGTCGACTAAAGGGCGCATGCAAAAGCCGCAACACAAAGTTTGGCCATATGGACCTGTTACCTAAACCTCATTTCGAATCAGCGAATAGTCATTTTCATTATTAAAACATTCGCGTCTCTTAGTTTGTATTAACTGTTTATAGATATCAGTTCTTAGCTGCATCGCTTCAGCTCATTTCAGTCAAAAAATATATCACGTTTATTCTTTGTGAACGTATTACATGCTTCTATCATTTTTCTTTAGAGTGGGTGCGCACTATGAGTTTTTAGCAGTGCGGCGAAAAAATCTGCGGCATTTTAACGCGCACGAAAAATAACAAAGCATAGGGCGGGCGCGCGCGCACTACGGCTTAATGCCGCATCGCATGGAATCAGTTTCAAAATGTATTTTGTATAAATTGCTTGTATTTCAGCTTTTATAATTAGAGCTCGCTAAAATAAAAAAATATATTTTGGGTACATCCACTCGTTGATGAACTTTTAAAACAGGGGCAGTTTTGTATAATATTTAATGAACTTAAAGATTATGCCGAATTTTTTTTCCAATATTATAGAACGAGTAAAAATTGTTTTATGAACTTTTAGAAGGCCTTTTATTACATATAAAGACTTGCAGATTACGACACTAATTGCGACACAAATATCTGCCACTCATTTCTGGCCGTTCATACATAAGGCAGTTTCGGTGTCACGTCACTAGACCAAGTGTCGTAATAAATATCGCAAGCGCAGACAGTGGTGTTCACACACAGACACTC
Organism: Druceiella hillmani; assembly: GCA_039881145.1. Taxonomy (NCBI): domain Eukaryota; kingdom Metazoa; phylum Arthropoda; class Insecta; order Lepidoptera; family Hepialidae; genus Druceiella; species Druceiella hillmani. Next base: position 6,603,420 of record JAYKKI010000007.1, read on the forward strand.
GATGATAGACGCTGAGTGTATACACCGAAGTTTCGTAGTCTAAACGTAGTTTAAAAATACCAGATTCAGAGATATTGCCAATATCACCAGAAGAGAGACTTTCAGTACTCATGCAAATTGGTCACATCAAATAGTTCCGAATCTCCATTAATGGATTACCTGAAGTGTTCATAAAATTTATGAACATGCTCTTTTTTTTAGGATACGTATGCCTTATTGCACATGATGAATTTAACAGTACATATGCATTACTTCTCGTACCGTGTTTTGTGGTGACAAGTAACACTGCATTTAGACATATACGTGACACAGGCACAGGAGACAGATGTTCTATATTTTTTGCTTGTGTCCTCACTCGTAAAATTTCAACTTTGCGAAGAATTTTTCCTTACAATTTAATTTCTTCATCATCAGTATAACATAAATGCGAAATTGTTATTTTCATCCACTTCTCTTACAGAAAACGATTTTTCTTTTAGAATATTAGTTAGCTATTCTTCAAAACTTTGTGAAGTTTTTTCTTTTGAACTATTTGATGATTTATAATAGGATATGATGCTGGATTTGGAAAATTCTGTGCTGGAGCGGAAATGGTTTCCGGCGGAGATGAGAGACCTGTAGAAGGAAGCGTTGTAATTTGAATTTCATCACTAGACTCGAAGATTCGCACAATTTTTGCGATGATTTTGTGCTTCAATTTTGCTAATTGTTACAAACAGTAAAAAATAAATTGTCGTGACAGTCATATTTTCATTTAGCTACATTGCTTTCATTAGCTGCTTCGGATGAGCACAATTTTCTACAATGTCAACTCTTCCCTAAACCTATCCTTTAAAATTTTCCATTTATTTTGTACTTATTTACCTTCATTAATCTGTACATATTTACCTATATTTTTTATTTAAATTTTAACTTATCATTATACTGCAATAAATCAACATTTTATTTCCACAATTATCTTGATACTGGAAAATTGTTCTACTCTATACATGTCGAATATTTATTGGGTCGTACGATAATCAGAGGAATAGTCGTAGATACATGCAAGCAGTCGTTTAGTAGTTTAAAACAAATTCACATTACCGCTTAGTAAAATAATGGTGGAAAGAAATAGCTAAAAACTTGTTGAAAAAACAAAATTTTCAAATTGTGTTGGGGCTATTGATAGCAAAACAGTGAGAATAAAGAAATTCGATGGTGCTTGTTCTGAATTTTACTGCCATAAACATTCTACGTGAAGATTTTACTAACAGTATGTGATGTCGACTATACCTTTATTGTGGAAAATTTCATAGCCCATGGCGCAAATATGGACAAAGTGGTGTTTTAAGTATTTCAATATTTGGTCAGAAATTAATAGTCAATTAAATATTCCTGTATCAGAAAAAATGCCGTACAATGAAAATGGCCAAATAATGCCTTTTGTTATTGTTGGGGATGAAGCTTTTGCTTTCTCAACTCAAATTCTTAGATCGTATCCTTGGAGAATAATTTAAATATAAAACGAAAGATTTACAATAACAGGGTAATTCGAACAGGTCCTTTAATACAATGCACATTTCACATATACATCGATCGGTTTATATCAAATCCGAATTTTTGTGATGGTGTAATAATGGCGTGTTGTCTTTTGCGTAATTTTTCCAGAAAAAATAATACGAATAATAATTTTCAAGGTAAAGAATATGATTGTCCTTTACAACATTGTAGTTCAACTAGAGCGCGAAGTGGCAATAGAAGAATAAACACAGGAGACTATTTTGAAAGCTATCCATTGAGCTCTGTTCCGTGTCAGTATGATCGTATATAAGGAAATAATATAATTCCATATATATATATATATATATATATATATATATATATATATATATATATATATATATTATGCAAAATAATAATATTTAATATTGATCATATTACCATTTTACGTTATTTTTCCAGAATGCGACCATGTTTACCGAAATCTAAATTAGTACTTTATTTAACTATATGTAGTATTTGAAATGAGAAAAAAGAATTTACATTCTATTTATAAGTTAATAAATGTTTTAAAAATGAGTTTGGTGGTCTTTTTAAACTTCAGAAGTTAAGTTTTCATGCGAAATCTGCTTTATCTTTAACACAGTATAATAACTAAGGCTGTTACTATATAATAAATGAGTAGTATGGGTCGGTTGGGGATTACCCCAAAATTTTATTTGTCGCCCGTGTAATTTATACTTCCTTTAATTAATTATGGTCAATTAATTATGGACAACGGTGGTCATCGCTCAATTTCAGGAATAAGCATTTCAATAATAAAATCTTAATCCAGATTTTATGAATTAACGCTCACTGTAGCTATCGTTGATCCAGAAAAAAATTAAAGGCAAAAATTATTCAGCGAAACGGTGTAGTGCGCGCGGTTAAAGTTTAACTAATATGTTACAAGCAGATGATCAGCTGCCGCACCGCAAAACGAGTTGTAACTTGTTATAAAATTTTCGCCTCCGCGACGACTTTGCCGTTAAGCGCGTGCAATAAAATTGAAAACTCTTGGTTACATAGCTGGAGCGCGGCGTTATGTTGCAACACTTTTTCGCCGTGGGGCTAAAAACTCGTAGTGCGTGCTTAGTCTTATATCTACATATTTTTTCATCGTGTAATAATAATATTAAATGTGAAAAATGTATCTATATCGTACAAAATTTACGTTCATCGTGTAACATTTATGCTGATTTATGTAGAACGTGTATCATTTATCTTCATCATGAAACATTTATATCATGTATGAGTATGGGTAAGGAAAATGAGACGACCTGTATCAACTTTACGAAATTATTGATTTCGAAGTTAAATTAAAATCATGTTTGTGATAATTTGGTGAATATAGCACAGTTCAAAAAGAGTATTTATAATTAGTGCAAAGCAATTAAGTTAAGTATAACGTGATTGCTGAGGGTATTCAAATGACAGTTTTGTTTTCATAGGCTGCTTTTTCTCAAATGTCCGTGATGTTGCCACTTTCTCTTTCCTTTTTCCACCTCTAGGGCGCCAAGCTTCATTTTTTTCTTTTTCTTAATTATCCTGTATCCGACTTCCTTATACATTATTCGTACAAGTAATTCTGTGCAGTAAACTGTGTATATTCTAAGCCTGTTTCTGTGAAAATATTTAATTTCTTCCCTTGATTCGCAATTTTGACAGTGTTTTTTCAGAAATGGTTAAGAATTCTATATAGTTCCCTAAGATTCCTACTCAATTTGACGCAAAGTTTTACTACAGTATAACAACTAAGGTTGGTATTATGTAATAGATGGGCAGTATGGCTTGGTCCAGGGTTCTCCCCTAAGTTTAAAATGTAATGATTGTCTTCCTTAAACTTCAGTAATAAACATATAATATTAAAATCTCCATCCACTTTTTTGAACCAACGCTCAATGTAGCTATCGTTGTTCCAGAAAATATTTAAAGGCAAAAATTATCCAGCGAAACGGAGTAGTGCGCGCAGAACCTGTATGAATAATGGACACGGGTTTTGTTATAGCCTATACATCTGTACATGCATCCAGTGAGATAATAGACGCATCTGTGCAGATAATAATTAACTTGATATAATTGTCACCAGAGTATGAAAATAGTTTAACAAAATATTATAATTATCTAACTATCACCTACCAAGGTGTGGCCAGTAGTTAGGTTTAATTCCTTCATAAATTTACCTACACAATCTTCATTTATCATTATTCAATGTTGAATTTGACGCGACTGCGGTTTAAAAAGACTTACATATCTTCTCAATACTTAATATAATTATTCATTTATTTAACACAGTTATGTCCACCAAATAGATTATAACTTCCATAAGATGGGGTTATTATTAGAGGACAATGTTTTTTACGATCCACCACAACAAGGCGGAAAACATTTTAAAATTGATTGGTCGTACTTTGTAGAAAATCTAATGCATATCATTAAATAATTTAAAAAAACAGAAATAAATTATAATAATGTTTTTTTTATTATGAAAAAGGAAAAATTATAATGGATTAGATTTATATAGGTTACAGAATTACAATGCAAAGGATACGTTTATTTATTTTTACGTTTTTTTTCACTCGTTTTCTTCTATTTATGTTAGTACAATTACAATTAATATTGTCTTAAACGCTTCCTCAGTTAGATATAAGAATTAATTTACAAAATATACATAAACCTAATTTCTGCTTAATGCACTATGGAGATATTACAATAAATACATTATATATTCAAAAGCGAGTAAATTACACGAAATAATTGGAATATTTAGTCAAAGCTATTCTTCTATATGACTTTCAAAAACTTTTCTTCTTATTTTGCGACCCCAATTTGACCTACCATTGTCTCCGGCCACTTGAATTTCAAGGCAACCGGATATTGCTTTTAATCGTCTTCCGGCACTCAGGTGGCTTCCGGTAGCCCTAATGGTTGGAATCGAATTACGGACCTATGAGTACTTTTGGCGTCGATTAGCAAATAATGAGTAATATTTGAACTTTTACGACGTGGTAATCGAGAAATAGTAAAGATGTTCTAATTGTTCAATGTTAATGCATTTGAAACTGTTTTTCCTCAAGCCACCTCCTCTACATTTACCTACAAAAATTCGAGTCAGTGGCTGATTAGCTTTTATAAAATGAAATGAAGTTGTTAAGTACCCATGAGATTAATGTCTATTATTCTTCCTTTTAATAAGATTTCTATTATCGAAGTGATTTGGGAGTCGAGTTAGATTGATGAGGCGCACATTTTGACTGAGAAATAAGTTAGGGTAAGGGCGTGAGAATTTATTTAAAGTAAACATTTTAAAATTGATCGGTAAAAAATGAAAGACATTACGCTATCTTAAGCGTCTAGTATTGATCTTCAGCCACTGATAGTTTGAACATAGGATATTCATGAATAAAGTGAAAGAATGAATTTGAAAATAATTTATTAGAGGGCTTTCATTGAACAACTGGAGCTTTCTTTGAACTGCTGCAGCCCAATGATCGGCCCAGGTTCAATAGCGGAAGCGCGCATTACACCAATTAAAACTATTTAAAAACTTCAACAAATTATGTTTAATACTTTAACACGATATTTAAATTATTTTTAAATAGCTTTAGGAGTAACAAGTTTTAGATATCTTAAACCTTTTAATCCTGTAACTTCTTTCTTTATTTTTTTTAACTTTTTATCTTGTGAAGCCTCCAGATCTTTATATTGAAAACTCGGTAACTCCGTAGCCCGGTACTAGACTCTTACGACTCTTCTTTCGTAATGTGGTGATATTTTTTATTATTTTGACCGTAAAGTTAAGTCGTTGGCCTGAATTGGTTTGAGGAGACTACCGAGATATCCATGAATTAGTGGCGCTCTGTGGGATAAAGTGGATCACCTAAGGAAATACCACTTGGCTTGAGCTAGTTTGGAGGAACCTGTTGAGCGATCAAAAGAAAGAGAAGACATTTCTTGACAGAGAGAAAAAAATTCTCTCTACTGGATAAATGTCACTATTTCTGGCAACTTCTGTAAGCTACCCGCTCGTATGCCTTACCAAAAAGCACAAAGATCTTATATTTAATGACAGCTCAATCTGGCTTTTGTCTTAGACGTTTTTCCATCTCATCAATATAATGTTAACTAATAGGTTTGGGAAATTAAATGTCGAGCGGCACAACTTGTGCGATGCATCTGCCGGTAATGTTACCACGATCATTCCATCTTGTCGCGCCGATATAATTGAAAGAAAATGCTTCGTATGAGTTACTCATCGTTGCTATCAAGAATGAGCAATACTTTTTTGCAGGTGATGGTTTATCATGTTTAATGAAATGTTTAAATCAAACGTAGAAAATATCCTTTATCATGTAATATTTGAGCGAATAAAATACTAGGCTTTGGTATTTTATTCGCTCAAATATTTTCAACGAAGGTTTAAACGGTTATTTAGCACTTGCGCAGCAAATTGCAGTATTCGCCTCTTATCCGCCGCTGGTGAATGCTCCAAATTCATGTTTACCTTTGCACACTAGACAGTCTGGTTTCGTCGGCTAGGAAAATAGTTGTACCGTCCATTATTCCGTGGCTATCGACAACATCGGCCATTATGGCATAAAACTCTTTTACATGTAAATGATGTCACCCTATTGAATGAAGACATTCTAGGTCGATGTAAAGTTAGTTCGGGATCTCGTTTCATAAAGTTATAATATCATTTTTTCTCCAGTCGTCTGAATATTTTTATTAAATCTACGCAACAAGGCAAACTTCTAAACTATTTTGCACGTTAGAATGTGAACATCTTTTGATATATAACCAAATAATCATTACTCAATTTCTAAAGTTATTCATCATTGCGGATAGAATCTCCGGCGTAAGATCACATTCTGAACCAATTATTTGAATGTAAAGTAACTAAAGTATAGCATAAACTTCACTAGTATAATTCAAACCGATCTCTTTTTTTTTTAAAACTTACGTGGCTAATTTCCTTTCAATAATAAGAGTCGTATCTTCTTTTTCTCCTCTCAGACAAATCTGGTCTTAACACTTCCTCCATTCTAACTATAAGCAAAATTATTTTTTATTGGAATGATTAAATTATGGTATATCCTGGGAGGTACAATTATAGAGGAGTACTATTTTAAAAACACGAATAGTTATATTTAGTTCAGCTTTAAATATTCAAATAGTTTAGCTATTATGACTTCAGATAAACACAGTTTTATTGTAAAACATTAAAAATACAATAAAATTATAAAGAAATTCCTTACTTTTGCTGCGTAGAGATGAAAAATATATTTTTTTCACACGTAAACGTACATCACTTCGCAATGGAGGCTGGCGTCAAACTAACGTCGAGAGAGCAGTAGCAGCGATTCCTGCCCCACCTGCCCTAATCTTTTATCTCTTTCATTGGCGTCTTTTCAGGATAGCTTTCGAAAAATGTAACTGTTCAATCAATAACGGTCCAATGACACCAACTTTCCCCTACATATTTGAAAGTACTGCAATTTTCCATACGTTTTTCAAATTAAATATTTTTTTGTATTTGTACTTGACACATAGGTAATGAAAGTTATAATGGAATATAATAAAATTAAGAAGTACGGTGAAAATATGGGGCAGTTGTCCGATTTTGAGATAAAAGTTGAGATTGTAAAAAATTAAAAAAAGGCAGTTGAGATAAAAATAATAATGAAGAAATAAATCTTTGATTTTTTTATTTTAAAAAGACTTTTGTAACGTAAACTCGTTAAAGCTAAAAATTGTATAAATGGATGTGAGTCCCGCTTTGTAATACAGGTCCATCCTTTGTCGCCATAAATTTCTACTCAAGACAATTTCTAGCGCGATTTTTCCGATCTCTTGTTCTTGCGTCACTTCCTTCATTTGAATTCTGAATTTGTATCTTTACCATATCTTTTGACATTAAAGAGTCACAACCACAAATATTACAAAAACAGGAACTTTCCTTCAAAAAAAAACTATTTTTGAATTTGAAATAACAAAAAAAAGTATAAATTTAAACAAATTCTATCTAATTTTGAAGTCCTTATGTAGTGCCGATAGAAGATCTTATATTAGGTATAAGATAAAGAAGTCATTTATAAAAACCAATAGTCAAAAGAATCTAATTTTGTATATTCTTACATCGTTAATAAAGAACAGCGCGACAAGAATGAGGGTTCTACTGTTCGTTTTACACATTTTACATGTGATTTTGATCAAGTGGTAGCTCCTGAAGAAACCTATTGCTCTGTTATGAAGGTTCGTTGATAAGTGGATACTTGTAAAGAAAATGAAATTTCTGATTGAATCTGGATAAGATTTCAAAGGTCACAGTGGAATTAAGTTCTCGTACACTGCTTTTTGACGCCTTTAATACTAATAATAATACGTTTAAAAAGCGAGAACATAAATTTCAGTATTTAAAGATGATAAAGTTTTCAAAGCACTGACTGAATTAAGTTTTCACAAAGGGCTTCAACGTCACTCATCCGAGCGTCTTAATAAACGAAACGCCACGCGAATATATTTAAACCCAAATAACTTTTGCCGAACAAACTGATTTACAACAAAACACGGCGCATAATTACGATTATTAAAGTTCAACTGCTCAACGACAAATGTGACTCCCGTCCCGCAATAAGTCCTTAAAGATCCCGCGAGCGGCTCCCAAGTTGGCACATTAAAATAATGTATCGCTTTCGACACCGGCGTTAGCGCCCCGCCCCGCTTACCATACTTCATTTATTTAACTCGCTGTTAGCGCATTATTATAATTAACAACATTTAACTTTTGTTAAAGTTGCCTTAATTTAAGCGCAAGTAATTCCATTGTTGAAATATTTTGATACTTATACTTGAGCGTAAGTTACTTAATTAAGACTTATATTCGGGTATTAAGTTTGGTTTAATGCCCACTAAACGCATGGAGGTTGAAACATGATTTTTGATTACGTATTTATAATGACAATTAAATTACGATACAAAAAAATGAATTGGAAAATAGTATATTATACAATGGTAAACGTGATTATATGTTTCCTAAATATAACTAAAGTACTGAAGAGGAATGGAGCCAGTTGAGTTCTAAAGTTACGCGTTTGATACGATAATAAAACCGAATTTCCCTTGAAAACGATGTCATTCATTTACTTATTAATTGTTTAGAATTATTATAAAAAAAAAGAAATAAAAACCGTAATTAAAATGGAAATAAATGAAATAAATACTAAGTTAAATTAATATTGTTTCCGATAAATATTACTAACCAAGATACATACTTTTGTTTAAAAAATATTTCTCACTTTACCATAATTTTATTACCATAGCTTTATGATCGTAATTATAATTTCTTAAATGGCTAATATCTTTGAAGCGCATAAAACATGGTATTTTACTTGGTTGAACATCCCTTGTTGTTTCCGAAACATCCCTTGTTGCTTTTTAAAAGATTCTTAAAAATAGTCTATTATAATAAGTAGTTATATAAAATGAAACGGCATAAAGTTTTAGTTAATACATTTCTATTGTAATATTCAATGAATTACAATATCGAAACATTATCGTCAAATAATTATGATAAAAAATATTGTAATAAACCTACATTGTTTGGAACATTAATGCAATTTATTATAAATTCGCCGAGTGTGAGTATGCGTTTAACATATTAATTAATTGTATGAATTACATCCCAAAACTGTCTATAATGAATTTTAATAGGACCTACTAAGATAATGAATTTATATTCCGATAACAAACGTAAAAAATTATAATGAAAAAATAAATGAATTCGTCAAAAGAAAAAACAAATATTTACATAATATTTTAGCTCATATGTATCTACGTTTCCCCTTAACAGCATACATACATTTTTAAGCATACCTTAGAGATCAACGATCAATAATCACCCGTGGAAAATATTAAGATCAATTTAGCATTGAATGTCCTTCTGTACTAATGTACATGTAAAATAGATTGATAACAAAATATTATATTGAGGAAAGGCAATACATCATCACTCCAAATGTTTTTGTTTATAACATTTTAATCTGTTTCATATTATTTAGAAATGTATCAGTAAATTTGCGCGAATCTTTAAATGTTATCTGTACGAGTTAAAAGATTTAATGAATAATTAATCAAATCCACAAGTAATGTGGAAGGTTTGAATACGATCGTTCGATCAATCTTCAGGAAAATCGAGTTTTAAAATTTTCTTCACTGGCTTACACAAACAAGGATACAGTTTAATTTAGAATTTTTACGCTCATTTGTGCTTCAGAAGAGATTCTATTAAAATTTGATTTGATTGGTTAATACAGGACTTCCTTCTCTCTTCACGTTACTTAAAATTAATAAGTGGAAGATCTGATAACATTGCTACTTTACTTATCCCTGAATTAATTTGTAAATCTAGAAAAAAATATATGAGGCAATTGCATAGTGCTATGATCGTCTCGCTGGCGTACTGCGGGCTTATTAAAAATCCGATCGACAATAATTTATTTGGGATCGGTGACGGCAGTTCAGATGGGAAAAGAAGTTAGTGAAGAATGGAAAAGATAATCGTCTATTTCGCTTTCGATTATTCTATTTGTTCACGCGTGAATGAGTGAAAAACTGACACGACAATTATTTGTATTTTACTTAAGTAGCCCATCATTAAGCTCCTTTTGGCTTCTCCGTTGGAGATGGGTTCGTAGCTCCGAGGGTAATTATATTAAAGACTTAAGGCTCGTAAAGAGCTACGAGCTAGTGACGATCATGATTTTTTATTCTTAATTTATAATGAACCAGTTTTTTATCCACGTATTTCTTTGCCTAAGCTACTTGACGATTTTGCTCACGTGGACTACTTTTGATTTCGCTTGTATAGATAACTTGATTGTTTTGCTCCCGTGGACTACTTGGTGATTTTGCTTGCCTGCACTACTTGCCTGTTTTGCTCGTGCAGACTACTTGGCGATTCTGTTTGTTTAGACTACTTAGCTGTTTTGCCCGCGTGGACTACTTACTGATGTCGCTCGCGTAGACTACTTGGCTATTTTGCTAGCGTGGAGTAAATGTACCACAGAGTAGTTGGAAACTGTGAGATACATAGTCAATATTAATCATTGTTAACCATGCTATGGTCTTTATTAAATCGATATTTTTTATTTATTTCTTAACATTTTGACATCGTGGCGTTATGAGATACGTAATAAAAACAAACTGACAAGTATAAAGGTAAATTTTTTGTAGCTTTTTGATAGATACACGTACTAATTTTATTTTGTTACCTTTAATCTATAGATTTTTTATTTGTATAAATGTCACATATGTAGATACTTGTTATTATAAACATATTTGCATTTTGGAACAGCTACTGCCACTATCACTATTTCCATCTCAAACATAGAAAATAAATTACTTAAACATAAATATAGCAGTAGATAAAGCAAACATCATTATGAACGTTGATTTCACGACTCGAGAGAAAGTGACAACGCGTATTCGCTGGCAATTGCCTGTAATGGATCTGTTGGAATCAACTCGGTGATATCAGCGCGTGTTGTTGCGCTACATTACGACTGCTTCCTGCTCTCAGGCTACTTCCGGTCGCAGCACTTAGCGGCAAACAATATCTGGCGAGCTAAAGCAATATGAAAAGGAGGGGGTAAAGTGGGTTCTGATTACTATTTCATGGCACGGGCAGTGAAAAAATGTAAACGAACCTCTTTGCAAGTTCAGTACTAAGTAACTTTGTGAACTTTATTTACATTAGCTAATATTATATTCATGCATTTTTAATAATTTTTAATCGACTTCAAAAAAGAAGGTGGTTTTCAATTCGACCGGATTTTTTTTGGATATGTTAACTCATGAATTGATATGTTAACTCACGAACCGGCATTTCACAACTACTTTAGACGATTTTTTTTATTTAGGAGCATACACCCCCAGTACGGTCTTATGAAAATTTCGTTAGAATCTGACAATTTAAATTTAACGTAATTTATTGATATTGATTTCATCGTAATTTCGTGAAATTCTGGGAACATAGAATGTCATAGGTAATAAAAATGGAAAAATAAAACCTTTTTACAAAATATACAACCTACTTCAAATAACCATCGAATAAGAAGCGTACAGTGAAATATAACATAATGAAAATATACGCACTTAGTTGCTACTTTTACGGTACAATATCGTTTCCGAACGTAATTAATTTACGTAATACTGTTATTGCCAGAAATCGTTGGAGTCAGTGTCAAGTGAAATGTAGTACTCATCAATGTGTGTGCCTATACGCGAGAGAGAAGCGACGCGTGGACATGGCATCGATTATGAGGATATGCTAGTATTGGAAAAAAAACAAGCGTTCTTAGATTAAACTAATTTAAATACTTAATTATATAATTTAAATACTTAATATTAATTAGTTTAATTAATATATATATACTTTTCATAGAAGTTTATTATCAACGTACAGAATAATGTTTTTTTAAATATCAATATACAGTATAATTTTTTGGAATTAGCAAATACGGTATTATCTCGATACATAAGTATACACGACATGTCATATGCTATGGTCCAGGTTACATTCCTTCTCCCAATTAAATTTGTATCCTTTTTTAAACACTGTGCGATCCTGTGGCACTACATTTATGTCAGGTGGAAATGGGCGGATAAATGTAGGGGATACCACATTTCAGGCGCCAGAATCTACTCGTGATAAAGTGTGAGAAAGTTTTTATCCTAATTTTGAATATTTAATATTAATGTCAGTTTGAAATCTCTTGAGAAAAAAGGGTCTTTGTAGACAATATACAAGCAACAAAATGATCCTACGAATGTTCTGTTTTTTTCATTCATATACAATAAAAAGATACGGCCTTTCAAATATCATCTATTTTTTATATTGATCCGCTAATTCACTCATCAAAACTACGAAATTAATTGATGCGAAGGAAGATGTCATAGCACACGTAAAGAAAAAAAATCCGAAAATCGTAAATTTTAATTCTATATGCAATTATTATGTCACAAATTAATTTTTTTTCTGTTTGTTTTCTTTTTTATATTTGTAAAATACCATCTTACGGTACTGAAATCTCAGAGCGCGATTTGGCTTACACTTGACCGTCTATTATTTGATCCCAAAATTATTTACGGTAACTCTATTAGTCGTAAAATGTACAAAGAGTGTTATTTTTTCTTATGCTAAGAATAAAAGGTGAGGAAAATTGAAATAAATTAAGTAAATCAGTTAAAATAATTTTTACCTTACGAGTTCCATGCTTCATCTTTTATTTATTACGGTAATGATTCATTAGTGTAATACGTAACGACTGGAAGTTTATGTTTCAAAGTCTACTATGGAGTTTTTGTGAATATTAATGCTGTAAGGAAATAAAAAAAGGTCATGTTATTTATAATGACACTCTAGAGCTGCGCCATCGTGTCAGTCCTTCATCCGTACACCCTAGAGCCACGTTATGAAGGTGCCACCACACTGAATCGTGCAGAAACAATTTAATATTTATTGTTTATGGTTTATTTATTGGCCCCCGCTACTGCTATGAATAATGGGCGGGGGAGTTCGCAGATGGCTGCACATTAGTCGCAAGGGGTGGTGCCAGTGTGCACCCCTATGCAACTCGAATATCATCTTTGTTGCGTAGAGATGAATGGAATGTTTATCGAGTATGATTTTTGTCACGGTGCGCTGTGCTTCAATTCCCCGTGCAATGATCAGAATTATTTCACATCGGGAGATTGTATATTATAAAGGGTTTTCATGTTTGTATATCCTTGAACATGTAGAATTTTTTTAGGGTTTTGTACCGGAAAACGAAAATCGGATCCCTTATAAGATCTGCCACACAAAATCTTGAACGTTTGCATAGTAATACAACATATTAACCCACGTATGTTGCACTAGCTAACTTTTAAAATATTCATATAAGAATTACAGAGTGGGTAAATAATGTACATATTTTTTATTTTATATATCACCATTTGAAAGGACTTTTTATAAGGAAAACGAAAACATATTTTAAAATTTTTATTATATTTAAAAAATATTTTAAAAAACAAGCGCAAATAGAGCTCCATTCCCCCTTTATTTCCGAAACTACTGAACTAAAAATGATGAAAAAGACAGGTCGATAGATTGATTATTCTAGAACGTATATTTTTACAAAATGCACCATGTTTTAGTGTCAGTGTTAATATCATTATCATATCATTTGTTAATATTTTAATAGAAATACAATGTGCCCTTAAATGTATAAAATCCTTAAGTGCCTCGTGTACCGAACCTTCGTTGTGTGAGTTCTACTCGTACTTTACAGGTTTTTTAGTAATCCAGCAAATTTATAAATTCTGAACAAAAACTTCGGTGCTTAAAGGGATATCGAAAATCTAAAGTATTTTATCTCGTCTTAAGTTGTATCAGACTCTTTTATAACTTGGGATAATAATTTATGAAATTTTTGGAATAAACCGCATATCAGAAGAGGGGTTTCCTGATAACTTAATTTTTACTATTTAGTCAATCAAACGTGCTCATTTATTAGGAGCTGATGGCGATCACATAATTTGTCAACCTAGTCCAAGGTTACCCCGAGTTATTTAGGTTCCTACCTCTAAGGGTTTTAGGAATATTATATTAGGCATATCCTAGGACAAATTTTATTATTGATAAATCAGTCCTTATCTTTTAAAATGATGTCGGGAGATGAACACGTATATTTCATATTATTATTAGTTCAATGTTAATTATTCATTTTAATTGTAAAATATATAAATCATTGTTGAGTTTCTACTTTTGTCATTCAGAAAAGACGTTGAATTTGATGGAATAAGGCATCGTGTCTGTATGATCTAAATACCGCCTTGTTAGCGTTGGCTTTTTACAGTTATATTACAGAAGCTATGTTAATAAATAAATGGCCTCCAAAAGCCCTTATTTACACCACGCGACAATTTTGATAATTTTTAATTAAACTTTTTTCCATTTCAATCCTCTCTTTGCGCAAACGTGCATTAGCTCAGATACGCGCGACTGTAAATATAAATAATGAAGTGGGTACGAGACGGACGGTCTCTTCGCGCTGATTGTAATTATTTTGATCGTGTTTTCATTACGAGTGGGGCCCTCTATTGGGTGGCCCGTCGTTTGAATCACCCGAAGGTAACTAGTTGTATTTTTGTCGTTTTGTGAATTATTTAGATAATAAAACTTGCAAAAATATATGCTATAAAAACAGTTAAAGTTTTGTATGATGGTTTACATTTTTCTCGTAATAGGAAAAATAATTCCATATGTTTGAATTTTTATGGATTTTTCTTGATGTAGCTACGGGAAAAATTCTCGTAAGAGATAAGAGTTGAATTAAACCGACATATTATTTGTATTTGTATACATGCATCTTATGGAACTCCGTTAAAGCATTAATATGGTTTTAACAATTAATACGTACAATTAATACATGATAACGACGTAATAAAATATAATTGCAGTAAAAGTTAACGAACTGACAACTCACAAATTACTAATTATAAATATAAAGAAGTTCAACAATATATTCATTTATTATAGATTATATAAAAGATTATAGAAAAGAGAAAATCTTAGGTAGGTTCTAAAATATCGAAAAACGATATGAAAAGAGCCTCATAAATTTTTAGTATTAAATTTTTGAATAAAAATAATTATTGAGAGAAACCTATAAAGGTTTTGTACTTACACTATTAAAATCACATGCATATTGGCACAACAAGTATACATTTTTTTGTGTAAAGTATGTGATGTGGATACAGCATTTATTTATATTGTAATACATTTAAAAGTAACTGAATATGTAAGTAACTGAATCTGTAAGCTGTTATAGTTTTTTTTTAATTCCAGTATTACAAATTCTACAGAGGTGGGATATATTAATTCATAGAACGGCAAAAATTATTTGTAAAAAGAGATATATAAAGTAAAAAATATAGATAAAATA
This sequence comes from Druceiella hillmani, assembly GCA_039881145.1. Lineage (NCBI taxonomy): Eukaryota > Metazoa > Arthropoda > Insecta > Lepidoptera > Hepialidae > Druceiella > Druceiella hillmani. The sequence continues at coordinate 6,618,926 of JAYKKI010000007.1, forward strand.
ATAACGCACATTAATGATATGTATCATTTAAAGAAACTTAACCTAATCTCCAAGTTTCCATTGAATATCATTTACCTGAGATATATTATAAAATCACTCAGTAATATTAGCAAAAATACAATGACTTATCTTTTTTTTAATGAATGTTATAAAGAGTTATTAATTTCAAATTGTTAAGTAGTTCATAAAAATATTTAATTACAACATAATTTGCATTTTATTAGCGATTGTTTTATTTATTTTAGGTAGCATTTACAGCCTAAATCTTGTTTTGTCTTGCGTTTTCAAAAATACATTTTGACTCTCGTTGTAATAATAAGTTAAGGAATTCACGATAAAGGTAGACTTAATTTCCAATGGAGGAGTGTATTCTTTACCCATTTCAATTGAATTTAATAAATTATTTCCAGTTACAGATGAAAAATTAACTTAACCGAAGAAATAATATCATAATAATACCTTAAAGAAGAGTATCCATAATATATAGATTTAATCACCGCAGGATTAAGTAATGTATTTATGATAATTTATATAAAAGGAAGTTCAAAATTTTTCTAAACATAGAATATTTATAACACAGATAGGAAATTCCAGGTGCAAAAATTATTTCATTTTGACAAATTTGCAACAGTTTCGCATCGTTACTTTCATCTAAAAATATTAAAACATCACAATTACTGAAGAAAAAAGATTTTTTTAAAATAATACGCTGCAAGTCTAGATTGAAAAATTGACTGAGGGGGTCGGTTCGGACTCCCTCTACCACTAAGTTGGTACGGAATAAAAAACTGTAGTAGTTGAACGCTTGAAGAATAAAATTTTTAAAACATTAGTTAATTTGTTTATGCCATGGCGGGTGTAATCGATAACGCAGAAACGATGTAGTATGGAAAATTAAAATACAAAAAGAAAATAGACGGTAATTAAAATACAAGAAGGTAGTAGACGGTAATAAAATTACAAGAAGAAAGTAGATCGTAATTAAAACACACGAAGAAAGTAGACGGTGATTAAAATACAAGAAGGAAGTAGATGGTAATAAAAATACAAGCAGAAAGTAGATTGTAATTAAAACACATGAAGAAAGTAGACGGTAATTAAAATACAAGAAGAAAGTAGACGGTAATTAAAATACCAGACGAAAGTAGACGGTAATTAAAATATAAGAAGAAAGTAGATGGTAATAAAAATACAAAGAAGAAGGTTGATTTAAGATACTCGTAACTGATATTTGCTATATCTGCACTATTTCACATCGTTTTCCTTTCTTCACTATGTAATTTATCTAACGAATATTTTCATTCTTGGCCATGTCAGTGCACTTTTAAACCTTTCTTACAGCTTCCATCATGTCTTGTGCAGTCGTCATTTCGCGGCTCTCCGTGCTGCCGCGCTCCCAAGGGTGCTGGTGCCGCGGCCGTGCACGTCCCGGCGGTGCCGTCGCGTGCATCTGTCGCTCGCCACTCATTATCGCGCCGCCGACCCGTTATCTATTATCCGCGGTACCTCGTCATACGCGACCATCGAGGAATCTGTCCTGGGATGAATATGGGTTGCTGTTTTGTTGATGATTGTATGTTGTTTCCTATGTCTTATTTATATTAACCTACTATATAAAATGAGGAGATAATTTGGAGACATGTCGACCGCATTTCATGATTCTTTTTTGATATTAAATGGTTTCAGATAGTTCTCATGAAAATATGGTCAGAATTCGATGTCGGAACATAGAGATATCATAAGGATCTCCTTAACGGATGCGAGTACAAGGCCCCTTTGAGCAATTTGATAGCGAATTTCGACTCGTGTGATATATCTTTATGAATACTTTAGTCACCAATGGTAACGAGGGTTTTGAAGTCGGTGATAAATTGAACGTGGCGCTTATGTGCCTGGCTGTTTGTGTGTATGTAGTGAGAAAGAGAGAGAGTGAACCGTCGACTTGGCATCGGCTCCTAAAAACTCTATAATTTGCTGTACCTTTTTAATTTTGTTATGCTCGGAAATAATATTCAACTGCAAAAGTTCCAGCTTTTTACTTTTTTCGTTAAATATTTTTGTAATTCACGTTTTTCAAATATCTCACACTAAAATTCACCTAGAATTTAAGTTGCAAATATTGAGTTGGCTAATATATTTTTAACCCCGAGTTGCTCTCAATAATTTTTATTAAAATATTTATATGTTACACTAAATTTAATGTAAATATGCACCATAATTATCTGCTACTAGTCGCCATCTAGTTAGCAGTGACAATATGCATTTTTCGTAAAATTCCGGTGACTTTGATAAAAAAAACTGTGCGAGGTCGTTTTGGAGATCTTCTTTAAAGTCGAATTTTTTTCACGTATATGTTTTAATTAGAGCCTTGAATAAATGGTAATCAGAGGGCACAATGCCCGGCGAATATGGTGGATGAGTGAGTAGAACCCAGCCGAGCTTCTCAAATTTATCACGAGTATGTTTTGCAACATGTGGTCTAGCATCATCACGTAGAAAATAAACTCAATCCTGTTGACTACTTAATTTGTTAGGTTATCGGCCCCATTGTTCACAGTAAATAACTACATTAACTGTATATCTCTCTGGAAGCAACTTCCAATGAATAAAGCCCTTGACATTCCAATACTAGCTGAACATCACCTTTTTAGCACTCATCTCATGTTTGGATACTGAAACACCTGTTTCTCCGATACCCAGCCATTGACTGTTGCGTGTATGGTTAACGTATGTAACCCACTTCTTATCGTCAGTTCCTAACTGGTTTAGCCAGTCGAAATTACATTTGAATGTCAATAACAAGTATCGACTCTGCACTGAATGTAATATGATGACAACTCGTGGGGTATCCATACATCGTATTTTGAAACTTTTCCCAATTCGTGTAAGCGTGTTTCTATGGTACTGTGACTGCAGAGTAGCTCATCTGCCAATCAACGAGTCGTCAGTTGAGTATCCTCTTCAATTACGCATCGTAATCGTTGATCGTCCAATTAAATATGATGTCCGGTAGGGGTTCGTCCTCAAGAGTGTAGTCCTCATTCCTGAACTTTCTGAACCATATCTTTTCCGTCGCGTAAGACACCGTGGACTCGCCAATCGCATGACATATATTATTTGTGGCAGTCTTTGTATCGTGACCTAGATGAAATTGGCAAAATAATAGAATCTGTATTTGATATCGTTTTAAATCCATTATCTTTTATGTAATTCACTCAAAGTTTTGGCGCTGAATGTTGTCAACTGACTGCACTTTGGTCTATTCGTACCCTACAGTAAAACTTTCTAGAAGTTTTGAGAATCTTTCTGGAAAAGTTCTGAAGTTGTGGCTAAAAATTTACTAGCCAATCTAATATTCAAGTCATTAAGTTTCTTGAAGAATTGCTTATATTTATTGAATTTTTAATTATTGACTTTCCGTCAATAATTTCAGAAACATTGAGGGAATACAATTTTTTGCACATTTCGGTGCCCACTACTGAGCGTATGTGTATTAAGATTTGAAAATAATTATTTTTGAGTTCCTTATATCCAGCCCGATGACCATAAACAATACCTTGTTCAAAATTACCATACAGTTATTTTAAAGTATTAACTTCTGTAGAATATATGGGTTAATACGGTTTATAACTTCCCATTCAAGTTTGTATGTCATATCTTTTATGAGAAAATAATAGTAACAGACAGACAAACATGTGAGCGATCTCATAAAATTTTCGTTTTTCCTTTTTAGTTACGAAACCTTATAAATTGACTTCTTTATAATAAAAAGAGAAAAAAATATATTTCTACATCACAACCCAACGCTTTTATATCATGAAAAAAAGACCCGTAGAGTATGACTAGAAGCTTGTAGGAAAACTATAGCTATTAATTTAGATGATTAGAGATTTTGAGATATGCACCATAATTTTGGCCGGTGAAAAATATAGTAGGCAGTATATATTTATGTTGTGAAAAATGAATATATTTAAATAGTTTAATAGTATTATTATGCAGCGATAAAGATTTATAAGTGCCTAAGTGTGAACGAAACAAATAAGTAGTGTATTTCTCGAAATGTTTCCAAAAAAACACTATACAAACATATTTTGAATAGTATAATATCTAGCTTTAACAATAATGCATTTCAATAAATTTGTTTTCACTTAACATAAATAAATCAGACAGACTCAGGATCATTGTAAGGTCGAGCAGGCATACGTCGACACTGAAAAGCGAAAATAATAATCCGTTATGACAATAGAAAGGTCAATGGCATCTATCTGAGTTTTCTGAGGGACGGTTCCTATCGAAGTAGCTTAAATATTCCTGTCTTTTTAAATTTTCCTTCACGGTTTAAGAAAATCAATGGGTACTATAAATATCTCCACCGCATGAATATGCCTAAAATAGCCGTAATTATGGTGATCGTTAACCGAATGATTAATGCACTGAAGCCTGCCGCTTAATTGGTAGTGGCAAGTGCTTCATGCCTTATAATTTCACTTGCCTACCAACAATTCCTACAGATATCTTTTTGCTTTCGTGGAACTGGTTTTGCCGCTAATAACCAGCGCTGACGAACTTCAATTGTAGCTTGATTGCATTGCATTATCTTTAACTATTCAATGTAAATCGCAGTTCTAAAATGACATCGACTTAAATTTCAATGGAGTCAGAGCAATAAGCTACATTTTTATGCGAACAAATGTGCAATAATGACATTTTTCATTTCATTTTTCGATGTGTCTTTGGTAAAGCCACGAGTTAAATGGAACTGCACTCGAAAGACTGTTTTCCATATGGGACCTAGATTTGATTACGGAAAACCATTTAACATTTCTCAATAATATCATCAATACCTATCAGAAGGTTTACAGAATTTGTCAAAGGACATTATTTATATGAAAATGAGTAACTTATGACTTTGTTCAACTATCTAGTCAGTAATGTGCTAGAATCGAAAGCATTTATCTCGTCTCTGCATAAAATAACTTATATACTCATGTCGGAGAATATATTTAAAAAGTTATATATATTTTTATATAAAAACTATTTAATTGTTTACTATCCTCATTTCTTTCCTTCAGGTTTTATAACTGGTATAGTCTGATGTAATTCTCTTCGACTCTGACGGGAATTGCTGTTGATAATGCATTTCTTAAATTATTAAATAACTTATGCGGATAACCCCTCAGTTTTGAATTATTAAATCTTTATGCTGCTGACTGTTACGTGGGAAGACGAAGTCATATTTTATTTCATATGCATAGAGCGCGCACACTTACTAACATAGTAATGCGCAAGACGTTCAATTTCGATATATTTTTCTGCTCATTAACCCCCATAGGAATGCGATTATGAAGTTGCTTCATAGTTCACTATTATTAATTATTTAGTTTTATGTTTAATTTTAATTAATGCGTGTCTTTTATTTTTATTTACATTGTACTATTATAAACTATGATATATATGTGTTTTAACAAATAAGTAAAGAAATATATGGTCATTTCATTTTTTTTATTAATTTTAGATAACACAGTTTTAGGTATTATTTTGTTTTTACCTTTGTTTAAATTTCAAATTGCGGATCATCGTACTCTATTTCTAGGTATAAGCGTAGTAACAAAATCTGCGCGGAACCTGTTGCCGTTTTCTGCGTTATCCAAAATACATTTTTATATTAAGTTAGAAATAAATATTATAAAGGTTATATGTATGTTGTGTAAATATATATAGGTATGTATTAATATTCATTTTTAAATTTATGATAATAAATCTGTTCACGAAAATTCAGTGTCACCGAGTGCGCTTCACTACTACCTCCCATCACGCGTTCATTTGTGCTCGCGCCGACAGCTGTGGGGCTCGTGCACGCGGGCAAATCGGCACCCCGCGAGATCGCGCTTGTCGATAGCGACCTGTCGCCTGCCATCTGATTAGGGACCCCGGCAGCTACAGCTCTGCGTTCTGTCGTAATTATTGTGACAATTACTGCCGTAGTCTGGGGTCGGTGTTGAACGCGAGATGTGGACCTGATTAGATCTTAATACGAGACGCTGCGGTGCCGAGAGCGTCGGGGGTTTGCCTCTA